>OZ012740.1:616697243-617046656 GCA_963859935.3 Lathyrus sativus | reverse complement strand
TTTGTTTCCTTGAGGAACAAGAAATTAATGTTTCACCAAGAAAAACTCGTTGTCCTCCCATGGATTTTCTATCATCTATACTTTCAGCCCAGTCAGCATCTGAAAAACTATTTATATCTAAGCCAGAGGAAGGCTTGATATGTAGACAGTAGTTTGTTGTGCCTCGTAAATATTTCAGTATTATCTTGATTCCTTGCCAATGTTCAGTAGTAGGCGAGCTCATATATTGACTTAGTTTGTTCACAGAGAATGCAATATTTGGTCGTGTGTTAGTGAGATATTGTAAGGCACCCATGGCTTGTCTATACATAGTTGGTTCTGCCATTGATTCTCCCTCAATAGTAAACTGTCTCCCGGTAACCGTAGGTGTTAGACAAGATGATGATTTCTCCATGTTAAATTTCTTGAGCAAATCACTTATGTACCTTGATGAATTCAGGTACATCCCTTATGCATCTCTTTGTACCTCGATACCTAAGAAATAATGTAGTTGTCCAAGATCTTTAAGGGAAAATACTATATTGAGTTGCTTAATGCAAGCCTCTAGAAAATTGGTGTTGCTACCGGTTACAATCATATCGTCAACATAGATGAGTAGAAAAGTTGTATGGTTAGTACCTTTGAGAATGAAGAGGGAGGAATCACTTTTAGTATTCTGAAAACCCTAGTTTAAGAGAGCATATTTCAAGATATCGAACCAAGCCCTTGGGGACTGTTTCAGTCCATAAATTGTCTTAGATAACTTGCAGATGTGGTTTGGTTTTGCTGGATTTGCATAACCTTCTGGTTGAAACATGAATACAGTCTCCTTAAGATGTCCATTAAGAAAAACATTATTTACGTCCAATTGCCTAATGTCCCAATTAAGGTGAACTGCAATTGACAATATGATTCTTATTGTGCTTGTCTTAATGACTGGACTAAAGGTTTCTTCAAAATTTAAGCTAGTTGTTTGTTGGAAACCTCTTGCCACTAATTGTGCTTTTCTTCTTTTAGTTGATCCATCTGCCTTGTACTTAGTTTTGAACAACCATTTTGAATTAATTATGTTCTCTTGACCTTGATTTGGTACAAGAATCCATGTTTGATTTGATATCAGTGTCCTGAACTCTGAGTCCATGGCCTTCTTCCTCTCAGGTCTAGCAAAAGCTTCCCTTCATATTAAGTGGTTCCTTATCATTTGTGTCTCCTTGTCCCATCCCAATATATGGTTGCTTTGGCTTGTAAATTCCATTTTTGCTTCTAGTGCATATTCGTGTGCTATTCTCTTGGTTTGTGATCAGTCACCATTTGCATTATATTTTCATCACTTATTCGACAAGAATCCAGCTACTTCGTGACACTTTCCACTTATTTTGTTATCGTTTGCGACAATTTTATGTACCGTAAGTTTTCTACTCGCTTTATTATTTTAAGCTTTATTTCAAGTTTTCTGTGTTTTATGCTTTGATTGTCTGCCTTTGATTTTCTTCAGGATCAAGTATTAGATCCAAAATACTCGATTCGAGAAAGTGGAAAAATCCAGAGTTTTGGTGGAAGTTGGGCTCATCCTACAAGAGGCCTGACACGGCGACCCGTTTCACCTGACACAAGCAGTGTCACCTGACATAGCCACCCGTGTCACCTGACACAGGTCGTGTCACAAGGTTAGGGACTTGGAGGTAAATTGGAAAACATAGAAGAGCAACACAGAAGCCCATGTCACCTGACACGAGTCATGTTACAAGGACTGGGACTTGGAGATTTTTTTTTGGAAAACACAGAAGAGCAACATGGGCACTCGTGTCAGCTCAAAACGTCGATTCTCATATTTTCTTGTTTTTGGTCCAAGTGTTGAGCTACGAGGGTGTTTTGAGCATTTCTAACCAGTTCCATTGGATTTTCACTATTTAGAATAGTTTTTACGAGGAATGCGGGGGATTTTTGACCAGAGGAACGAATTACACGATTCAAGATTAGAGAAGACAAGGTTTATGGAGGGCAGAAGATTTCCATGAGTGTAAGCAATTGACGATCCAAGTTTAGCCCCAATACTTGTAATGTCTATTTTTTAATCTTGTATTTCCTTTGAACAATATGAGTAGCTAAACCCCCCAATGCTAGGGGATGTCCCTGATTTGACTCTGTAAACGACTTTGATTTCCTATTTTGAGTCATATATTTATTTTTCTTAATCAATTTAATCGTTCAATGTTTCTAACGCCCTCTCTGTCGGACCAATAGGGATTGATTAACGATTAATAATTAGGCTGGACTGCCATTGTTAAAGCTTTTGTGCGATTATGCTATAGTAGATATCACCTAGGACTAGGGATACCATATAGTAACTGGTAAATTCTTGATGATACGAATGCTTGATTTCGTCATAAATTCCTAGGGACTTAGAATTTAGGATGAATGATTAGAGGTTTTCCCACTAAGGACTTAGAGAAAAATAAACTAAAGAACCGATAATTGATTATTTTGAACTTGTTAATGAAATAAGGATCCAGAGTTGTTACATGATAAATCATACACTTTGCCTTAGCATGTTTCTCATATTTGTCAAAACCAATTTACTATTCTGTTATATTTACTCCCCATTAATTCATAATTTTCAAAACAATTTTAAAACCCCAACATATTTTGTTTAATTGAACAATAGTTAAACTTGGTATTTATACGCAGTCCTTGAGACCGATACTGGAGATTTCCCCTTATTATTACCACATTGGCAAAAGTAGTACACTTGTTATTTTTTTGATCAATCTGCTTCTCTGATTTCAGGTTCAGTTTGGATTTGTGTTTTAGCTAAACCTTCCTCATGATCATTTGTGTTGGAGTTTTCATTTGCATTTGGTTCTCCCTCATTTGAGCTTGGTTCTTCCACCTTATTTTCATTGTTATTTGTGTTTCCTATAGGACAAAGAGGAAAGGATGCAACAATATTTTCAGTTAGAGGCATTGTTTTCAAGGGATTTCTTGTGTCAACAAATCCATCATGAAAAGGAAAGCGGTTCTCATTGAACACTATGTGTCTTAAGATGAAATTTCTGCCATGTGAGATGACACATTTGTACCCTTTATGTGTATTGCTATATCCCAGAAACACACACCTAGTTGTGTGAAAGTGGAGCTTGTGTTTGTTGTAAGGTTTGAGACAAGGGTAGCAGGAACATCCAAATGATTTTAGGACACTATAGTCTGGTTCTTTCATGTGAACCAAGAAGTAGGGACTCTTATTATCAATGAATGATGATGGTATCCTATTTATCAAGTACACTGTAGTGGAGAAAGCCTCCCATCAATAGGATAATGGAATTTTTGCTTGAGCTAATAGAGTTAGACCTAGTTCAGTAATGTGCTTATGCTTTCTTTCCGCTCTACCATTTTGTTGAGAGGTGTAAGGACATGACATCCTAAATTGGGTTCCTGTATCTAATGCAACCTTTTGGACAAGTTTGAATTCAGCACCACCATCACACTATATAATTTTTATTCTTTTGTTAAATTGATTCTCAACAAGAATTTTGAATTGCATAAAAGCCTGAATGGTTTCATATTTTTGTTTGAGAGGATAAATCCAGGTGAATCTACTAAAATCATCAACAAAGTGCATATAATTCTAAAAACCATAAATTGAATTAATTGTTGCAGGGTCTTATACATCAGTGTGAACCGATTCTAGGAGTTCCTGAGCATGGGAGGAGGATGGTTTGAAGGGCAACAAGTAAGACTTTCTCAGTAACTTAGTTTACTACCAATTTGGAGTCGCATTTGGCCTTCAAATTTATTACGCCCACCTCAAGGGCAAGGAGCATGCCAGCATCTAAAGCTTCATATTTAAGATGATTGTTGCTAACCTTAAACTCAAACTTCAAAGACTGCTCGGATAACGAATTTTTTAGTCCTTCCAAAACTATCGTGACACCACTTCCCTTCAAGTAAGAGGCACTATCTACGAATAACATTCAAGTGGGGGAGCCTCCTTGTCTACCGTAGAACTAAATTCTTCCATAAAGTCAACCAATACCTGTGATTTGGTGATTCCTTTATGTGAATATTGGATGTCACACTCAGATAATCCAACCACCCAGGATACCATTCTTCTTACTAAATCTAATTTTTTTTAGGACTTGACGAATGAGGTAGTTTTACATTACCTGATGCATTTGAAAGTACGATCTTACTTTCCTTTTGGTTATCACAATCGCCAGATCAAGCCTTTTAATCTTTTGATATCGGACCCCAGCGCCCTTATACACCTTGCTCATGAAATACACAAGTCATTCCACCTTACCTGTTTTAAGAACAACGTGTTCATGAACCTCTTATAGGTAGAGCATGCGTTCTTTAGAACAAAAGGAATGACACTTAATAATATTTTCCATGATTGAAAATAAATGCTTTCTTGAGCACATTCACAAGATCTATCTTGATTTGGTTGTTGTCAGAAAGGTGTCCATGAAACTCAAGATTTTGTAGCCTGAAGATTCGTCAATCTGATGATCTATGTTGGTAAAGGGATATGGATCTTTAGGGGATGTAACATTAAGTTTTGTAAAGTCAACGCACATGCCCCATTTATTCGATGACTTCCTTACCAACACTATGTCATCCAACCAATATGGGTATTTGCCACCATTATTAAATCGGCGCTTGTCAACTTCCATAATTCTTGATCAATTACTACTCTCTTCTCCTCGCTCACCTTATCACTAGTGCAAAAAGAAGAATATAATTTTAAAATCACTATGCCAAAATTGATATTTTGTATTGCCTAATTTACTAGCGTTTTAAAAAAAAGTGTTATTAAAAAGGTAACAAACACATCTATAATAACACTTTATGGTTGAACGCTATTATATGGTGCAGACAATGTGATTTTGATAGCACTTTATAAAAAACGCTATTATTGATCTTCACTAAGATAGCACTTTCCTTAAAACGCTATTAATATTCTTCATTAAGATAACACTTTTTGGAAAACGCTATTATTTAACACTTTTTGGAAAACGCTAATAAAATAAATAAAAAAGGCAAACAATGTATTCACCAGAAAAACAAAAACATTGTGTATTCACTTCCTTCTTCCTTAAAACCTCCCTCAAATAGTGTATTCACATCAAACTCAGTGTGTTCACGTCGTCGACCCAACCATCCCTTCTTCTTTCTGCAATTCCTGCGATTCACCATTGATTCATCACTGGAAATAGAAAACACTATCTATTCAGATTCAACTCCAAACAGAAAGAGGAAACATCGAAAATAAATAACGAAGAAAACCCATTCTCCGTCGAACTCAGCCCTTCTTCAGCTTTTCACAGTCATCCCTCTCTTCATTGGTATCTGGTAATCTTTCTTTTCTCAGATTATTGCTTTGTGTTATAAATTTGTAAATTTAGAGTTTCGAATTAGGTATCTAGTATTTGTAATGAATCTTTTTTTTTTTTTTTTTTATTTTTTTTATTTTTTAATTTTGGATTTGACTCCTTAAATTGATAACTTCTAAGCTAATTAACTAACCATTGAGTTCTGGAACCCTAATTATTTTAATTTTTTTTAATTAGCTTATTTATATTCAGTCTTACTATCATTGTTTGCAGTGCTGCATTTTTTGATATTGAGTTATGCTTTTCACTTTTCACTTTTAGTTACATGTGTTGCTTGCTTTATGTATAAACTTTTCACTTTTTGCTACTGCGATGGGTGTGTCCAGTGATTTGGCTTAATTTAGGGAGTTGGTGGGTTTAAAATAGTTGTGGTTTTAGGTCCATACTGACAATGTTCTTTTGATCAAATATGAATTTGTTCAATTCTCGAGTAGAAAACAAGCATGTGTGTTTTAATTTTTAAGAGGCCGGTTTGGATGGGAGAGTCAACCACTTGCGCCAAATTTTGTGTTTTCAGAATGATTTATTAAAGCCTTGCATATTTTTTTCATCGAGACGCATGAGATAGAAACACAACGAGGAGGAAGAGTTTGAAGACATACCAGCGTAAATGAACAAAGTACTCTTTTACATGTCTGCAAGCCTTCTCTGATGCTAATTTGGGCTCTTATCCATATGATAAAATGTTGACTTTTGGGGCTTGTGTGTTCCTAGGTCCTATGTTGGTGAATTGGTGGGTTAAGAAACAACCGTTTATTTTTAGATCTAGCTCTGAAGCCAAGTGTCGCAACCTAGCCTTAACCACCTCAGAACTTATATGGTTGCAATCTTTTCTCTATGAGTTAGTGATAAAGTTCAAAACACTCTTTATTCGACATGAGTACTATTGCTGTAGACCACAACTAAGTTATTTATGCTCGCACAAAACACATAGAGTTGGACTTTTTTCTTGTCAAAGAGAAAGTCCTTCAAAAGCATCTTTAGATGATCCATATCTCATGTCCTCAACAATATGCAGATGTTATTGACCATAATATTCGATAATATGAGTACTACTTGCTCTATCCCGCAACCCTAGAATTTAGGCTCACACAAACCATATGTAGTTGGATTTATTTCTTGTTAGAGATAAAGTCCTCCAACAATGTACATATGTTATAACCAAGGCCTTTCCTCATTTCAAGTTTGAAGACTTCAAATCCAAGCTTACTGTGAGTGAAGCCAATACCAGTTAAGCTTCCAGAGACATATTAAAGGATAGACTAGTAAGAAGTTCACTACATTAAGCCTTCACTCTATCACTCAGAAATATCAGTGTTATTTTCATTATGCTTAGAACTAATACATCTTTATGTGGTTAGAACACGAGTTCAATGTGCAGATATTTTCCCCTAGAATTAGAATCAGATTTTCCTTTCAATTTTCTTGCTGCAACTTTCTGATGTTTCTCTTAGAATATTAGTGAGATTGCTAATTCTTTATTTTCACTTTAATTTTGTTATAGGTTCAATGGAATGCAGAAGGTCAACTAATCAAGCATAATAACAAGATTTTTACTAGTTATATTGGTGTTACAGTTCGTCGGTTAGTTCCAATTAGTTTGGACAATTGGAGTGCGAAAAAAATAGAGGTTGTAGGGGTTTATAAACAAAACATTTAGGATGAAACTGAGGTAACACACTAACTCAAGCTTGTTGTAAAATTTTAATTCCGTAAATCTATCTGTTTAAATAAAATGAATTGTGTTTTAATGAATTGAACTGTTTGTAGAAAGCTTTTTAACTGGCGAGGAACATTGTGCATTTATATATAAAGAAGCTGGAAAGTTGCACAAGGTATTCATAACAAAAATGCCAAGGTTCTATCTAAGAGATGGTAAGGGTGGTTTTGTTAAACATCGACCGGTGAAATATTCTTACTGTATAAAATAAGAGGATTGGGATAAATTTGTAGCTCAACGTATGACTGAAAATTTTCAGGTAATACTTTAAATATATTGAGTAAAATTCTTATAAGTGAGTAACTCATCCAATAATATGTGTTAGTTGGCGTATAATTTTAAGTTGTTTGCACAGTGTTTAGTCCTGATAGCAGCAATCAATGTAACACCCAATTTAATTATTTAGTCATGTCATAATCATTTTGTGTATTGTTTGTGATTTTATTGTCTTGTTTAAGGATATGTGTGTTAAGTGGGAGTGAGAGATCTTAGTAGAATGGCTTAGTCGAAGTTAAAGGCTAGGATAGTGTGGTAGTAATGGTATGAATAAGGAGACAATACATAAATGTAATATTAGTTGTATTAATATTAATATTATTATTATTATTATTATGATTATTAATATTAATATTGTTATAATTATTTACACTATTATTATTATTGAAAACATTATTGAGATTATTATTATTATTAGTAAAATAATTAAGAGATAAAACCTAATTAGAGTAATTAGTGGGGGAGTTACAATCAATTTTGGTTTTACGTGAAAAGAGAGAAGGAAAGCTAGGGCTAGAGAAGAAGAGGAATTTTCCATCATTGTTGAAGGATCAAGCTCAGATTTAAGGGGGAAAATGAGATTCTCTAATGGTGATAATAACATGAGAGGGTAATGAGGGTTCCTTTCCCTCTTAGGATTTTCGTGCATATTCTTTTCCTTGTATTTCTTGATTCTATAATTGTGTGAATTTTATGAAATTTGTGTTGTTGTGATGATACTGGTATGAATTTGTGACCGTTGTAGTAATACTGATATAAATTCGTGGGAATTTGTGAGCTGTTGCTGTGTTTTACCATGTTGCAGATATGTAAAATAATGAGATGTGAAAGATGACGAAATTAGAGTTAGGTGATGAATAATCTTGATAGAATGATAACATAATTAGATAGAATGGAATTGTGGATGATAAAATGGTATATAAGACTATTTTGGATCTAATTTAGGTGCTGGAATGGATTTCAGTGTGTGAGAATTCGTGTAGATGAAAAATTAGAAGTTTTGGCATGCTCACTGGCCATACACGTATGAGGGGATGTCATACACATATGGGGGACACTCCCAGAGGCCGTATGCGTAGCATACATGCCTTGTCCATAGAGCCAACACGAACCTCTTCCAGTACGCGTATGATGGGGTGGCCATACGCGTATGACAGGGCCAGTACGCGTAGGGGTAGCTTTGGGGGAAGCCATACACATATGGGGAATTTGAAGGGATTTGAGAGGGAAACCCTCTCTGGTCATACGCGTAAGAGTCAAGGTAATATGCATATGGAGGTCTGAGCAGTGAGGCCATACGCATATGATACTCAGGCCTGGGGCAGGGGAAGCTGGCCATACGCATATGGGCATGCTGTAGTGTAATTTTCTTATTTTCGCGATTTTTGCCTCGATTTCGCGTGCAATGTAACTTATCTTGATCTGTAAGACTAATGTGACATAATTGTACATAAGGGAACTAGTAATGATAGACACTTTGATAAAACATGGAATTTTATGTGATTGTCCTTATGAGACGTGTTTGATGCTTGTGCGCCAAGATTGTCATTGTGTGGACGGTCTTGAGTGGTGGTGGTAATTCTGGAAAGAATTACAGTAAGCATGTGGCTCGTGTATGATCATTGAGGATCATGGAATTATGCTTGAGTAATTATTATGTTTTGCATAATTTGTGTCATGCATTCGTATCATGTTATGTGGAGACGAGCTAGGTGGGAATCCATGATGGGTGCCTAGTCCTGTCCGGACTCTGTGTGGAAGTCGTGTGGAGATAAGTTGGATTTCCGAGGAACGTATACATCTTATCTGGATTCTGACGGGAATCAGGTTCTAGGATGAACCGTAAGTGATTGTGATGGTACCTCATGCATTGTGTCGTGTTAGTGAGTCGCATTGCATACTTATATATATATGAATGAATGTGAGTTGTTCATTATGAATGATGATGTGACACTTGTATATGCGTGACGATTGCATGATTGGTGTGTTTTGTGTGAATTACTCCTTAGCATGTATTTTCACCGTATATTTATTGAATGTAGTTTTCACCCCTTTTTCTATTTATTGCGTCTGTACTCCTTGGGGAGTATATATGATTAGGTACCTGAGTAGTGATTGGAGCATTACATTTCTATTTGATTGAGTCTTAGGAGTCGCTCTGATACGTAACACTGGAAGGATGAAGATTTCGTCATGTCTTTCATGTTATATGTTATTCGCTATTTGTTACGTATCCTGTTTTGTTTTATTGTTGTTGAACCATGTATTATATGGAGATTTGATGTAATTGGAGCTTTAATGCAAAACCATTGATTTGATTTCCGCTGTTTAATAAAAGTATTTGTTCTTATTGATGAATAAGAGATGAAGTTATTTGATACTTCATAACGAGGTTTTGTAAGGTGGCACCCTACGTGTGTAACTCTAATTATTTTCGCAATTATTTTTGTATTTTTAATTTTTATGCGAATGGGTAGAGTAGGGTGTTACAATTGGTATTTGAGAAGGTCGGTCCGTCCGGCCAGTGTAGTAGTAGAGTCTGACTATAGAGTGTGTATAGTCGTATGTTTAAAAAGGCATGACAATAATTTGTTTATTGAATGATCAGTGGTATACAAAAATATTTGGTTGAATGAAATAGGGTATAAATGAAATATAATATAATATAATTATCAAATATTTTACACACGTGATAATTAAAATAAGGTGTAATATACTGTATTTTTACACTCTATTTAAAGAAAATGTGATGTAAATGTATTGACATTCATAATAAGCATTATTCATTTTACATTCAATTTTATCAAATAAGGTGTAAATTCATTTGATTTAAATGTATATATATATATATATATATATATATATATATATATATATATATATATATATATATATATATATATATATATATATATATATATATATATATATATATATATATATATATATATATATATATATATATATATATATATATATATATATATATATATATATATATATATATATATATATATATATATATATATATATATATATATATATATATATATATATATATATATATATATATATATATATATATATAATTTACACCTTTTAAAAAAAAGTGTAATATACCATCTATTTATACCTGTTTTAAATAGGGTGTAAATTCTTCATACATTTCTCACCCTTTGAATTTATACTATCTAATGATAAGTGTAAAATGTATAAAAAATGGGTGTAAATTCCTTTTTATGCACTAGTGGGGGTGGATTGCAAGACAAATTTTTTTATTGGTTTTATGATATTCTTTTTCTAACACTCACCTTTAATAATTTAATTTTCTATTCTTGCTATCTATCTCACATAATGGTGTTGTTTTTGTTGTTGTTTGTGGTGGTTTTATTCACCTCTTGCCAATGTTGAATCGTAAAAAGAAACATTGTTATATTTTGGAATAACTCCCCAATATTGTCAATCAAAAAAAATATTCTATAATATATTGCTTTCTTCGGTTGACAATATTGAGAAGTTTATTCTTAATCATTCTACAATTTATTTTGAATATAGTTTGTTGTTTGATTACTGCAACACACAAAGAAATTAGTGAATGCGAAAAAATTGAAAAAGGAAACAATACATGTTTCTTTCAACTTTTTCCATTCACCATTTTTTTTGGTAATAGATGTAATCTAATACCTTGGTTGATTTAGGAACTGAGGAGAAAAGTCCTTATTTTAGTTTATTTTTATTTAGAAAATTTGCCCTCAGTTTTAGGCCAAAACCGAGTGAAAAAATAATTCAGTTTTGTCTCAATATATCTTTGCAGTCCATTTATAAATTAACAAAACTCAATATATATTAATTAGAGTGGGAATTGGAAAGATTTATTGACAATTAATGGGCAATAAATGAACACAAGTAAGAACTAATATAGAAGTGAATTTGAAAAGATTCATTTTAGTCCCATATTGAAGGGAATGGAAATATTAGTAGTGTTTATATATTCCAACTTGGTCAATTGGGTTGGGCCCTAAAGGGCACCCAATTTTGTGAAAGGAGTGAGGACACACCCATGACCATCAAGACACGCGCGTCATCCGACCGGTACGGTCCGGTCCGTCTGGTCCGGTCCGGTCTACCTGAATTATTTTTTGGACCCAAATTTATAGAATTTAATTATCATTAATTAATTAATATAATTCGGTGGAAAATTAATTAATAATAAATATTAATTAATTAATTAAGAAAATAATTGGTCAGTAACTGCCATATTGACTAGATCTAGTATTTTCCCATTCTCCAACGATTTTCTCCATTCACCACGAATTTCTCCCTACTCAGCCTTACTAGCTGCCTATAAATACAAGGTAGAAGTTCAGTAGTGAAATAGCGGATTTAAAAAAGTTCACACGAATTTTGATTTCCGTCTTCTCTCCCTTAATTCTCTTCATCTACAAATCCTTCTTTTCTTGTTTTTTCTTGTTTTTTCGACTGGCTATTTTCGCCAGATACTGTGACTTAGAAAGGTATATTTCTAGAGCAATTTATCAATCGTACGTTATTGAACGGGCTGTTTTATCCTGGAGACGTCGTCGTAAATCGACTGCTTTGCATATTTTGACAGTACGGCGAAACGTCTTAAAGAAAGCGACCTAGTACGCGACTCGTCCCGATAATTTCCTTGTGCCAAACTCAATTTTTCAAATCCGAAAACAACATTCTACAATTTATTTTGAATATAGTTTGTTGTTTGATTACTGCAACACACAAAGAAATTAGTGAATGCGAAAAAATTGAAAAAGGAAACAATACATGTTTCTTTCAACTTTTTTCATTCACCATTTTATTTGGTAATAGATGTAATCTAATACCTTGGTTGATTTAGGAACTGAGGAGAAAAGTCCTTATTTTAGTTTATTTTTATTTAGAAAATTTGCCCTCAGTTTTAGGCCAAAACCGAGTGAAAAAATAATTCAGTTTTGTCTCAATATATCTTTGCAGTCCATTTATAAATTAACAAAACTCAATATATTTGCAACACATCAATCAATAATAAACCATCTACATCTAATCAGAATGCGAACATTACTGCTATATATCTAGGTCGTTACATTGTGAAAGCCAAACATTCATAATGAAATAATTTGTCATGAAAAAAGTGAAACTTAAAAAAAAACTTAGAAAATATCTCTGTGATGAATTGCAACACTACTACAAAATACACTTTCAGTAACATAATACTACTATGGTTATGCTTTCCACCATTGTAATATTGCAAACTGGATGCGCCTGATATATTTTTTATTTTTTCAAAAGTTATTTAATCACGGTTGAGATAAACAACTGAGGTGATAAAGTGTTACAAGCTTCGAATCCTAGAAACTACATTTTTTTTTCATTTTTCCTATTACAAAAAGCGCGTGTCACTTAAGTTCATAAATAAATAAAAAATTGAAAACTATTTAACCACGGTTTTACTATTCAACCGTTGTAATAAGCTTTACATTTCACTGCGGTTGGATATAACAACCATGGTCAAAGGTTTTCTAGATAAATTTAAAACAAAATAGATTCATTATTTCCTTCATAACATGTCCTAAGTGAACTAGCGAAATCTTCATCTTCACAATCTTTGTTCATTGAATCTTCATTCATGATAATCTTCACTATCTTCATTCTTGGTCTCTTTCTCTTCGAAGTACGGTATGTTTCGTGCAAATTTAACTATCTTCCTCATCTTCCTAATTCTTGATAATTTTCACTATCTTCATTCTTGTTTGATTCTATGGTCTATTTTGTGTAAAGTTCATATGCTTTATGTTTTGTTGTTGGATTTAGTAGTGAACAAAAATATTATAACTTCGCTACAATGTATATTCATATGCTTAAGATTTAGATTTGTATTATGAATATGCTTTAGTTTTATGATATGCTTTAGGTTTAGATTTTGTTATGTCATTCACAATATTATTTTGATATAAATTTCAGAATTTATTATGGATAGTAGTTGGATGAAAGCTGATAGATTAGGTCTGGTATATGAGAAAGGATTTCTTGAATTCCTTGAATACGCTGATCAAAATCTTCCTGACAATAATGATATCTTTTATTGTCCTTGTGTTAATTTCAAGAATTTAAATAAAGGTACAAAGAATGAGATATTCCATCACCTATGTTGTGATGGTATATGTCAAAATTATACAATATTGACGTGGCATGGTGAGGTGGAAAAAAGCGAAACAGGGAGTCACAAAGTTGATGAAGATGAATATATGGATGACCAACTAGAAGATATGTCCCGTGATATTGGAGAATCTTCTTTTATGAAAGCCCATATTTATGATACTTTATGTCGTGATAAGGACACCCATTCATATAAGAGGTGCACAAGTTTTACACGATTGTCTACGAAGCTAAAATTGTTTAATCTGAAAGAAAAAATGGGTGGTCGGATAAAAGTTTTACGGAATTGCTTTATTTTCTAAAACAAATGCTACTAGAAGATAACAATTTGCCTTATCATTGTTATGATTCCAAGAAGATATTGTGTCTAATAGGTATGGAGTATATTAAAATACATACATGCCCTAATGACTCTATATTATACAAGAAAGAGTATGAAAATTTGGATCAATGTCCGGAATGTGTGGTGTCGCGTTACAAGTTGAAGGACAATAATGGTGATGACAATGACAATGACAATGTTAGTAGGAAGTTTCCTCCAGCTAAAGTGTTATGGTAATTGCTAATAATTTAAATATTCAAGAGACTTTTTGCTAATGCGAGTGATGCAAAGAATATTAGATGACATGCAGATGAAATAAAAAGTGATGGAAACATACACCATGTAGCTGATTCTTTGCAATGGAAGAAAGTTGATTTGTTGTTTCTTGATTTTGGCACCGAGGCAAGTAACCTTAGGCTTGGGCTTTCCACCGATAGAATGAACCCCTTTGGTAATATGAGTACTAACCATTCATCGTGGTTTGTTATTCTTACGATTTACAACCTATCTCCTTGGTTGTGCATGAAGTGTAAGTATATGTTGTTAAGTATGATAATTTCTGGACCACGACAACCTGAAAAAAACATAAATGCTTATCTATGTCCATTAATTGAAGATTTAAGACTTTTCTGGGAGGAAGACATTTTGATGATGCACATTCTGGTGAAAAGTTTAAGAGGTGTGCAATGTTATTTTGTATAATCGACAATTTTCCTCCATATGGTAATTTGGGTGGATATAGTGTCAAAGGACAAAAAGTATGTCCTATTTGTGAATATAATACTTGTTATCGCCAAATTAAGTTTAGAAAAAAGACTGTTTACCTTGGACATCGAAAATTTCTAAAACTCGACGATTCTTATTGTAGATTGCAGAAGGCTTTAATATAGAGCAGAAGTTTGATATCGCTTCTAAACATTTAACCGGGGATGAAGTTTATCAATGAAAGAAACACATTAATGTTGTCTTTGGAAAGAAATAAAAATAAAAAAGGTCAGTTGAGAAAAATATATTTATGGAAAAAGAGGTTTGTATTCTTTGATCTTCCATATTGGTTAAACCTTGATGTAAGACATTATCTTGATGTGATACATATAGAGAAAAATATGTGTGATAGTTTGATTGAAGCACTTCTAAACATTCCAGACAAGACTAAAGATATTCAGCAATCTCGTATCGATATGGAAGTGATGGGTATACAAAAACAATTGGCTCCAATAGAAAAAGGGAAAAGAACTTATCTGCCTCCGGCTTGTTACACTCTATGTAAATAGGAAAATAAAGGTTTTTGCGAGTGTTTTCATGGTATCAAAGTTCCCCAAGGTTACTCATCAAACATCAATAAACTTGTATCAATGAAAGATCTCAAGTTAATTAGTTTAAAATATCATGATTGTCATGTCTTGATGCAACAACTTCTACCAGTGGCTATCCGTGGCATCCTACCAAAATATGTGAGAGTAATTATAACCAGATTGTGTTTGTTCTTCAATTCTATATGTAATAAAGTTCTTGATTTAAAAATATTAGATTAATTAGAAGATGAAGTTGCCAAAATCTTGTGTCAATTGGAGATGTATTTTTCTCCATCATTTTTTGACATTATGGTTCACTTACTTGTTCATCTAGTAAGAGAAATCAATTTTTGTGCTCCAGTCTATTTAAGGTGGATGTATCCAGTAGAGCGATACTTGAAGATATTTAAAGGATATATGAAGAATCATCACCGACCAGAAGCTTCGATTATTAAAAGGTACATCACATAAGAAGTTGTTGAGTTTTGTACAAACTATTTGTCAGAAGCAGAGTCTATAGGAATTCCAATGTCTCGTCATGCTGAAACTGAAGGTAGAGGTATTCAAGGTTTAAATGTTAAGTCAATGGCTCGCGATGTAGTTATTAAGGCACATTTCTATAAATTAAATAATCTTGAAGAAGTTCAACCTTACATGGCTACTGACAAAAGAATTTTGAAGAAAAGATATCCACGAATGAGTGACCAGTTATTTCGATCGAGCATAACAAGAAATTCCTAGATTGGTTTAATAAAAGGATACCAATTGATCATAGTGCATCGGGACAATTAAATGGTTGTCATACATGCCAAAATTTAATATGATAACTTGGACTGCATATGACATTTGTCATTATACATTTTATACAAAATCAAAAGATGATTGTAGTACAATGCAAAATAATGGGGTTATGGTTGAGGCCGAATCAATGTATTTCTCTAGTTTGAAATATAATAATCCAATATTGGCATCTAGTGCATTCTATGGTGTCATTGAGGATATTTCAGAGATTGATTATGTTATCTTAAAAGTGCTTTTAGTTAAATGCAAGTGGGTTCCCAATAATATTAATGGTGTACAAACAGATGACTTAGGATTCACCCAAGTTGACCTTGGCAAGACAAATTATATGACCAAACCATTCATCATGGCTTCACAAGTAAAACAAGTTTTCTATGTGGCCGACCCTTCGGACACATCAGAGAAATGGTCAATCGTTCTCCGAGGAAAATATATTCCTAATAGTGATGAAAGTTTTGATATTCCTTCTACTCCTTACACAACACAAGTGCCTACTACATATGATGAAGCTGATAGAGATGGTGTGCATGCTATTCGTATCAGTCATAATGAAGGCATATGAGAAAAGTAACAAGTATTTTTTTCTTTATTCATAATTTAATGTAAGTTATTATTTCTAAGTATATTTACTAACAAGTATGATTATTTGAAATTGTATGCGTTTAAAGTCAAGACTCCAAGAGACAAGAAACCAAAACATTAAGATACAATTATGTGATATTATATAATGTGTTGTAGGTTATTTTGCACCATTTTTCTTTTGATGTAATATATATACAATGTTTGGTTCTTAATCCAATATTTGGAATTGATGTAATACAATGCAATTAGTGTTATGATACATTTTTTTAAAACCAGATAATCTAACGAAGGTTGTTAAATATAGTCGTGGTTGTATAGTGAATGTTGTTCAGAATAATATATATATACAAAAAAGACGCTGCTGAGAAACGAACCTGCGACCTTTAGTATATTACAACGGTTACTTAAAGAAACTGATAATATGTCGTGTGATTTCAAGTTTTCTACAACGGTCATACGACCATGATTCTAAGTAACACATATACAACCACACACTACTTCACATCAGTGGGTCACGCGTGATGGCATCCATTTTCTAACTGTTGTTGTATATGTTTTTTGTAGTAATGCAAGACAAAAAAACAATTTGATTTAAGGTTGATTTTCTAACATAATCTCTTATCATGTAATTGAAAATTTGTTTTATTTATCTAATCCTTTTTTTATATTTTATATCAAAAACAAATGCATGCAATATCCAAAATTTAATATTCCTCGAGATTCAATGAAATGAGGTTCCAATATTTATTCTTTACCTCAAATTGAACTTCCTCAAGCTGTCATCACATGGCTGTTTGCCTCCATGTCTCTGAATATTCACACAAGATTGGTTAAATATAATCATTCCTCCAAATTTAGAATACTTTGAAAGTTTACTTTAAATATGATCAGTTCATCAATGATACTCTTCTTGTCAACAAGAATAAAAATAGATTGTATGCTTTTGACTTGCTTAAGTAGACTATTCAGACTGAGAGTACTAATGTCACTTGTAATTTTGTCTTTTTGGATATTTCTAGCATAACAATGCCTTTTAAATGGTGATCTAAATGAATCAATCTATATGGCTCAACCTAATGGATTTATCAAAGTCTCCAAAGATACCTTGGCCTACAAGCTTCAAAAATCTCTCTATGGACCGAAACAAGCTTTTCGTGTCTAGTTTCGTAAACTTCACAACTTTATAATCAACAACGATTTCTATTCCACACAAAGTGACAACTTATTATTCACTAAGATAACTCTAACAACAACCATCTATAGTCTCGTTTATGTTGAATGTCATTATCATTGGAAACTCCATTCATGCAATCAAAAATTTCATCAAACTTTCCATACTCACTCCCTTTTTAAAATATTAGCCCCCAAAACTAATTCATTGGAATTCAATTTCAAAAATTATCCTACACTCCTTTTATCTAACTTAAAACAAATGTCCATGACCTTCTCTGCAAATCCAAAATGCAAGATGTCAACCAAATGCCAACACATATAACCTCTACAACTAAACTCTCCATCTATGCTTTTCATGAATTTGATGAACATCCCCTATATAGGTTCGTTATTGAAGGCCTTCAATATGTCAACATAACTCATCTTGACTTGGCATTTGCAATCAACAAAGTCATCCATGTCATCCACAATATCAAAGCCTCATTGGATAACAATTAAAAAAATCCATATATACTTTAAAGGAAGTGCAGACCATGGTCTTAATCTTACTTGATAAATTAATCTCACCATCTCAATGCTTTGTGATATTGATTGGGGATCTGATCTAGTTAATAAACAACCCATAACATGTTATTGTTTTTACCCAGGCAACAACCTCATATCATGGTCCATTTTCATCATCCACTAAACATATTTTCTATCGTGACAATTTAAGCGTAGTGTCGCGGTGAGAATTGGATAACAAGTTATTGATTAACTTGAATCACAAATCATTTTTCACCACCGGTCTTTAATTTATCCAAGGGAAGGGAAAAAAATCGAAATAACCCATGAGTATGCAATGCAATGCAAAGCTAGAGAATCTAATGTTCGGGGGCTTGTTATACCTAGGGAAGGTGCTAACATCCTAAGTATCTGTAGTACTCTATAGGAACCTCTTATTTTATTGTGTTATTTTTTATTTTGTCTGCTAAGGGTGAAAAGGAAAAAGAATACCTAAGGTGCTATTCCTAAGTATGCTCGCCAAGAAGTCGCATCTTGTGCCTACATATCCTGACGAGAATAGAATTAGAGAATTCGTAGTTTCTCTAAAGGGATGAGGAACTCTTGACTATGGCCAAAGTTCCAGAGGGTGAGGCTTGTTGATTGGTTTTAGGAAAAGAGACAAGTTGCCATCTTAAGGAGAATACTCAACTTAACCACCACAAACATGCGGAAGACGATTTTAGCTTCGCATTGAGAGAAAGGCTCCAACTCGGATCTATATTTGACGAGTATGCCACATATCTCTCTCAAGAGGAAAAGATTCTACATCTTTCTCGACTATGTTATGGGGTAGGAGAATTATATCTCGACTACATAGATGACTATTGTCTAATTCTCTTGAGAGAAAAGGGAACCTAACTTGCAAATTTTCTAAATTAAAGTATCCTAAGGGAAACTAACCTAAAAGTTATAATGCCAGAAGTTTCATCCTAAAACCCATCTTGATTAGTCAACTGGGAATTAAATTGAACAAAGAGTAGTAATCCAAGACATCAAGAATGCACATTAGGACAACCATTAATATTTCAAAAAAAAAACTGGCAAGAATAAAAATCACAATTAGCATCAACTAATCAATCAAATCACAATTAGCATCAACTAATCAATCAACTAGTATTTTAATTAATTAAGTTTCAAGGTTAGAGGTTTCAAACCAAATTAACATTTAATTAATTTACAAAATTCCTCATAAACTTTATATCTGAAAGTTTGTCGTAAAATAATAATAATAATAAATAAATAAAATAAAACTAAATTCAATTCAAAGAAGGGAGTGCAAGACTAAATTAATAGGTATGAAAGGAAAAATAATAAAAAAAAAACAATGGGCCAAAAGAGTAGAGGCCCACCCGAGTTATAAAAGAAAAAGACAAAAGCAATGTTTGCAATGTTTCCCCATATGTTTCATTCTCTACATTCTTCATTTCATCCGCCGCGTTCTCACTCTCCTTCTTCGATACAACTCGCACTTTACTCATCTCTCAATGTCGGCCGCTACAACTCTTCTTCATTCGCACGCTGCCTCTTGCTCTCTTTCTCTCGATGCCACGTCGTGGTTTGTGAAAAACTTTGCGGTTTGGATATGAAGAATATGAGGTATGAGTGTTTTTTTATGTGATTGCTTGTTTTTTCTAATGCATATATATGACTAGAAAATAGACATGATAATAACAACTAACACAATATTTTTGTTTTGTTTTTTTATAATAAGACAAGAATAAAAGAAATTAAAAATCATGCTTTTGTATTTTTTATAACAAAACAAGAATAAAAGGAATTAAAAACCATGTTTTTGTTTTTTATTTATGATAAGACAAGAATAAAAAGAATTAAAAATTATGTTTTTGTATTTTTTATGATAAGGCAAGAATAAAAAGAATTAAGGTAAAAAATTAGGGTATGACAGATGCCCCTATTTAAGTTTCTTCTATCCGGAGATACGAAGATTGAAATCTTCGTCTCGACGTGAAAGGAGAGGCTTAAATACAAACATGCACAATTTTTGGCCCCAAGACGCCACAAAATGCTTATGATATGATATAATATGCAAGATAGGAATCTTGTGAGAAATGACGTTACAGGGGATAACTGCATACAGAAAACACTGAAACATAGTTAAAGAAAGGAAGACCCGACGAGGAACAACTTAGTAAGACTCCATGGGGAAAGGTCCAACTCCACTAGGGATGAGACTCAGCTCCACCGGGGAAAAGACACTTAACCACCACTAGGGATATCTTAAATACATGGTATCTCCAAAATAGAACAAAGGTTTGTATCGCCTACTACATGCAAGAAACTTGAAAAGATGGATAACCTAGTACCAACAGATGGTACCCTAAGCGAAGGTATCCAATTGAAATAAAAGAACGTATATTACCTATTATCAAGTATATGATAGCCTAAGCAAAGGTAACAGACTTGAAAGGAGAGATCACCTACTATCAAATACGGTAGCCTAAGCAAAGGTATCAGATAAAAAAGATACGGTATATTACATACTATCAAACATATGATAACCTAAGTAAAGGTAATAATCAAAATACGCTTCCATGATCAAAATATGATTAAGCTTCTTCTTTAACTAAATGATTCATTTAGAAAGGGTAAATAAACTTTCCCACGCCTCGGGTCATAAGTCACAGACTGTTCTCAGTTTCTTCTTTAATCAAGTATTCCACTTGAAAAGGATAAAATAAACTTCCCCCCGCTTCAAGGTTATATGCCATAAACGGGTCTCAGTTTCTTCTTTGATCAAGTATTCCACTTGAAAGGATAAAATAAACCTCCCCTCGCTTCAAGGTTGTATGCCATGAACGAGTCTCAGTTTCTTCTTTGAAAAGGGTAAAATAAACCTCCCCTCGCTTCAAGGTTGCATGCCATGAACGAGTCTCAGTTTCTTCTTTGAAAATGGTAAAATAAACCCCTCCCTCCGTTTCAAGGTTGTATGCCATGAACGGGTCTCAATTTCTTCTTTAATCAAGTATTCCACCTGAAAAGGGTAAAGTAAACCTCCCCTCGCTTCAAGGTTGTATTCCATGAACGGGTCTCAGTTTCTTCTTTAATCAAGTATTCCACTTGAAAAGGGTAAAATAAACCTCCCCTCACTTCAAGGTTGTATGCCGTGAACGGGTCTCAGTTTCTTCTTTAATCAAGTATTCCACTTGAAAATGGTAAAATAAACCTCCCATCGCCTCAAGGTTGTATGCATGAACGGGTCTCAGTTTCTTCTTTGAAAAGGGTAAAATAAACCTCCCCTCGCTTCAAGGTTGTATGCCATGAATGGGTCTCAGTTTCTTCTTTAATCAAGTATTCCACCTGAAAAAGGTTAAAATAAACTTCTCCTTGTCTTGGGTCATAAGCCACGAACGAGTCTTAGTTTCTTCTTGAAAAGGTGAATACTTATGGGAGAGTATCTTCAAAGGGGATTGGAATTTTACTGGAGATTTATGACTTCAATGGGGATCCATAATTTACTGGAGATTAGAAAACATCGTCGGGGATCTAAAAGAGATGCAAGCCGGTTGATTTGCAAAATATATATTCTCAAATAAAGAGAAAGATCATTTGAATCTTCATCAAACTTCTCGGAGAGATTCCATTTGATGGAAGCAAATTGAATAGTGGACTCAATGGAGAAAACATCACTGAGGAGCAACATTGTTGTAGTTTGAAGTTGCATTTAAGCAAATAAAGTCCTTGTATCAGGAATTCTCAAATAAAGAGAAACACTTGTAAAGTCTTCACCAAACTTCTCTGATGGATTTCCGAAGATATGCCATTTGATGGAGGATAAGTTGATAATGTTGATAAACTCATTAGGGATAGACAAACTGTCTTGAGGAGACTGTTATTTGTCATCCAAATAGAAAATCTGAGAATAAAACAAGCTACTCAAATAAAGAGCTGAGGAAATATTTTGTCTTCAATGGTGATCCTCAAATAGATTCTTCCCATGGGGAAAAAATGAAAAATAAATGCACGCTTAATCCGGGTTCAATTCATGAAAATAATTGAAGAGAAATGGTCAACCAAGACTCTACCCATTGAGTAATGAACTCAACTAGGGTTTATCTTTATCCAAAAATGGAAAAGAAAACTAAAACAACCATATTCCACGAGAATCAAACTCGGTGGGGAATTAGAAAAGACGTGCTCTTTCTACTTAGGGTTGACGACTCTACTTGGAAGGAAAGACAAACCCAATCACTTGGGGATAAATACGGCAAAAGTAAACAAACAAACAAACACAAAAATCAAAAATGTACAGATGCCATGTGTCCATATGAATTCATGTATGTTATTTTATGCTTATCATGACAAAACAAACAAGGAGAAGTAAACCAGAGATGAAATAAACATCTCGACACGGATACCCGACCAATCTTCGCAAGATAGAAGCGTTACTGGGGTGAATGGAAAGCCGCACATAGAATCACAGTCTTACTTCAAGGCTTCAAACTTCTCAGAGGAAAAGAGAGCACTCCACTTGGGGATATTATATCATAACTTCACTTAAGGGATTGTCAAGATGAATCTCGCTGCTCTGTTGGGATGAGAAAGATTCACTAGGAAAGGATCAAACTCATGATCGAGAAAACTTCATAGGGGATAAAATAAATAGCCACTATGAACTGAAGTAGACTAAAAGGAAGTCATTACCGGAGATGCCATAGTTGAGGCCTCACTGGGGATAAAATAAATATCCACTTCATTAGGGGAACTCAGATCAAAGTCGTAGCTGCAGATATCAGAGTTGAGACTTTATGGGGATGAAATAAACATCCACTTTGTCGGGGAAGATTGAAGTTGTAAGAAGTCCGTTGAGGAGTGAAATAACATTCACTTCACTGGGAAGGTTGAAGCCAAGGAAATTCACTGGTGGATGCTTAGGTTACCAATAGGGGAAATCTTGCACCAGACATGCCATAACTACTTGAAGTGGAGATTCACCGGGGAATTGTCATGACTACCTGTGGTAGAGACCTAATGGGGAATCATCATACCACTTGAGACAAGATCTCTTTGGGGTATGTGTGAAGAATGCTACGAGAACAAAGTAGCTCTGCATTGATGAACTGCATGGTGGTCGCCATTTCGAACAACATTTGTTATGAGTGGATACAATAATCTTCAATTCTCAAATTCCCCAAGATCACATAGTTTATGAGAAGAAAGTCATTCCAAGAGGATTTTACAGAAAACTTAGAATCCAAGATGTTCCAATATCTTCCAACTCTTGGAGAGATGTGTCAAATCTTGACGTAATTGCCCCAGATTGACTGTATTCTGTATAACTAAAACTTTAAACTTGCCCCTTAGGGATGGTTCGTCTGTGAAAGTAACAATTGGGAAATAAACTTGCCCCTGATCAGCAGAGTCTTCAGGCAACATGCCCATTGATATGGTCATTCTTGGAATGTTTCACCGTTTTTTATCAGAGTTTCAAGTCTCAAAAGATTAAGCACATCATGGTAGTTCGTATGCAATCTTCTATGATGTCAAGCAATGAGAGTAAGCAAAAAAATGTTAGTTTTGAAACTGCTAATGCAACACACATGCTTGTCTTGAAGTTTTTTATTTATTTATTGAAAAGATATCACAATAACTTTTGACCGAATCACTAGTTAGTATAAAAAATTAATTAATTTTACAAAGCCAATACAACTTTTTAGCTTAGCTCATAGGATTCAGGAAACGTTATCTTGTTGAGTACACTTTCAAAATAAACTCTGCTTCAATTAGGTCTTTTGAGGGTTGTATCGTGGCTTGGTTCACGACTTAAGAAACAAAGGATATGAGGCTCAAAATTTATTTGTGACTACCCATTCTTCGTGATGTTATCCAATCCTACCTTTAGTTAACCTGACACGAGCACTCATCTGTCAAGAGGATTTTGATATGGTTGGGAAACCATTGAGGCTTTGGACATGGAAGTCACTCACCTATTTACTTTTGGTGTTTGATCAGGCGACTCTTTTCTTTATTGAGGATTTTTAGTTGTAATCCTTTGCTTTCGCTTTTCGCGTTCTTGTTTTATTCCCTAATTTTTGCCTGGACGTAGTCTTTTGGATTTGACTATAAAGTCCAGCGCGATGTCCCATTTTTGCCTAAGTCTCCTTCATAGGTTTTGACTTAGCGGGCTTTTTCTTTTTTTGTTTTATTTTTGATTTATGAACAAGTCATGTGACTCTAAGTAATTTTGACCCTTTTGAAAGGATGGTGGCTGCCTCACTCTTTAGATAGCCGAGGGATAACCAGTGTGGATTTGACTTCCAGCCACCTAATAGATAAAATGGATTCTCGAATGTTCACTCCTCCTTTTTAAGAGTCTGGGCGCTCGATCAGATTTAACTGAAGACTATCCCGCCCAGGTTAAAATTGAGGATTTTTTTGTATGAAAGAAACTTCTACTTTGAGGCTGAAAGGGGCTAAAGAGGGATTATCTTCCTTATATCTCCAGTGTTTGGGGATTTGAAACAATGTCTTACATCGTCAACAAAGTTTTACTCAAAAGCATACGACAAGAAATCTTGCATTTTTTGATTTCGTCATCCTCCATCCAACTCTCCATCAAAGCAAGAGATTGGATAAAGCTGACATTATAAAACATGAAATAGAATTTTATAAGTGAATACAAATGGATTTCTTCAAGACAAACATATTTATTTCATTAATCATTCAAAACAAACAAGTTCTTACATGCAAATCATGCTTTTATAATCAAAGGAAATAACAACAAATGAAAACAAACAAACAAATAGCCTGATGAGCTATCCTCTTGATTTCACCGGATTGAAAGGAATTTCTTAAGTCTTCATATCCATCAGCATAGAGGTATTCCATTCACAATTGAGCTTCCTCCCTTGAAGGTCAAAACCTCATCATTGATCATTTTTTGAGCCTTTTTTTGGAAGACCTTTCAGTCTTCAATTGGATGCCCCACTACTCCATCATGGAATTCACAACTGGAATTTAGATTTTACGAAGGAGGGCGAGATTTCATGGCTCTGGTCTTTCTGGGTGCCATTACCGAGTTTCGGGTAAAATATGACCACAATTGACTGTAAGTCATTGGGATTGGACCAAACTTCTTTTGAGCATAACTCTGATGTGGCAGGAGTAACGTCAACGTGAACTTTCTTACCATCATCCAACATGGTAGAATCATACCCACAAGGGATATGAGAATATTTCTTACCGTTGCACGTAATTACCACTGGTTCTGGCATATTAAAACGCGAAACTATAACATTCATCCTTTCTCTAGTGATATGGAGAAGTTTCTGATCCAATATATCCTAGAGGTACCTCATCACAATAGAACATCCACGAGGATTCGTTATACAAATATTGCAAGAAGCATGATTATGCTCATAATGAGTAAGCCTACACAAATTGACGTACATATCCACCAAAGATCCTCTTATTGAATTCACATCAAAGATGCAGTATTCTCCAAGACATCCTTCCACAGTGTTTTCATACTTGGGTAATAGACTCACTGAGACATTAGGTCTAGAATCTTTAAAAGACAAAATACCGTTTTGCACTAACTTTTGTACTTCAGCTTTCAAAGCAAAACAATGTTCAATATCATGACCGGGTGCCCCTTGATGAAATAGACAAAAACGATCATACTTAAACCACCATGGAAGTTTCTTTGGGATGACCAGTGAAGTCTTTGTTCGCACCATATTCTTCTGTACTAAAGCAGGATATAATTCAGAGTAAGCCATCGAGATCGGGTCAAACTTCTCCACGTGTTGTCTACTTTTGTTACGAGGTCCTCCGTGTTTCTCTTGTGAAATAGCATTAATAGCTTGTTCCTTCTCCTTGGGTAAACCTTCCTCAAGCTTTTTAGAGTTGTTAGAAGCGCTAATGGGAGTCACAGGAATGGGCATTGACATGATTTCAGAAATTACGGTACTTTGAACCGGAGTCTGAGAAATATGATGAGAAGTTTGATTTTGAGTAGCAACTAGAGTTTCAACCAAAGCAGAGAGCTTTTCCATACCATCCCTCAAAGCAGTCACTTCCTTACGGACTTCATGGTTTTCTTGCTCAATGTTCTTCATCTTCTTTCTTTGGTTGGCCCGAGTATCCACTATGCCAAAAAAGACCTTTAGCAGCGCTTTTTTTGGCCTTTAGTAGCGCTGCCTAAAGTGGCGCTGCTAAAGGTAAAGGCAGCGCTTTTTTTATGGAAAAAGCGCTGCTAAAGGCTCCCTTTATCAGCACATTTAGCAGTGCTTTTTTACCCCTTTAGCAGCGCTTTTAAAAGCGCTGCCTATTTCCCCCTCCCCTCCCCCCTTTAGCAGCTTTCTTAGACCCCCCTTTAGCAGCGCTTTCTTAGACTCCCCCTTTTAGCAGCGCTTTTATAAAGCGCTTTCTTAGACCCCCCCCCTTTCCCCACCTATAGCAACACTTTTTTAGCGCTCTCTGTGTCCCCTTTAGCAGCGATTTTTTGTAAAAACGCTGTCTAATCTTCACGATTTTAATTTTTTTTAAATAATCACATTTTTTATATATTTTTCGATAAACCTGCTTATATTACATTCCCTGCTTATAATTCAGGCCTTTATTTCAACACTTTGACCTTATATACACAATTTAACACTTTGGCCTTTAAGTATACATTGTAATTCATCACTTTGCTCATAATCATTTTAATACACATAAACCTGCTTAAATATATTACAACACAATCCGATCCTCAGAATTACAACATCACTAATACAGTCAATTTACATATAATTACAAATCCGTTAACTTTACAAATAGATACGACTTCCAAAAATATTATGATCCCGCATCAATATTGGATGATATATATACCTTATACAATTCTCAACTCAAGAATAAATTGACACCATTCCTCCTTTATTTCTTCCAATTCTGCTTTCGACTAAGTACCCTACTTGAATTCATCAAAGTACTACATAATATAACAGAACATGCACGATTTAGTTTTAAAACTAATTACTCAGATGAAACATCGGTTAATTATCAAAATGAATCATATAATTTATGAATTGATCCATACCATGATTGGAATCTCTATTTGAACAGAATGAATAATTTCCTTCATAAAGCACAATACAAAATATCTGCAATCAATCCCATTGCACTGACGAGGACACTGTAAATGGAAAAAACAAACGAACATTTATCAGGATATATAGTTTAAATAGTTTTATCAAGTAGGACCACTATAACAGTCAAAAATGGGAAAATATACCTGCACTCTGGTCGACTTCGGTTTTTCACATACCCTTTCAATATTTTCATATAACGTTCAACAGGGTACATCCATCTCATATAAGCTGGTCCACACAATTGTGTCTCTTTCACAAGATGGAGAACTAAATGTACCATTATGTCAAAAAATGATGGAGGAAAATACATTTCAAGCTCACACAAAGTAATAACTATTTCTTTTTGCAATGTTGGTAAGATCGCAGGATCGATAACCTTACTACAAATTGACCTGAAGAAAAAACACAATTTAGTTATTGCGCCTCTCACTTTTTTTGGCAAAATAGAACGTATACCTATTGGTAGAAAGTGTTCCATTATAATATGGCAATCATGTGTCTTTAAACTCTTTAACTTGAGGTCTCTCATAGAAATAAGTCTTCTAATATCTGAAGAGTATCCTTCTGGAACTTTAACTTCACTCAGAAACTTACACAATATCTTTTTCTCCTTTCTAGATAAAGTATAAGCAGCAGGTGGTAGATATGTGCGATTTCCTTTCTTCAAGGGTCCTAATTCATTTCTTATTCCCATTGCTACCAAGTCCTTTCTTGCTTTAAGGCCATCCTTAGACTTTCCTTGTATATTGAGTAACGTACCAATGACACTTTCAAATACATTTTTTCAATATGCATAACATCAAGAAAATGTCTTACATACAACGACTTCCAATACGGAAACTCAAACAAAATTGACCTCTTCTTCCACCCATGCGTGACAAGCGTATGAGCAAAAGGCTTGCCAAACTGAGTACTCACATCTTTCACCTTTTCAAAAATTTGTTCGCCGGTCAATGTAGGTGGAACTCTACATTGTTCTAAATTTCCATTGAATGCTTTTCTCCACCCACGGTAGTGATGATTAGAATTTAAGAATCTACGATGACCAAGAAAGACATTCTTCTGACCAAATTCCAACCACGTCCAATCTGTGTTTTATTCACAGATAGGACACGCACACTGACCTTTAATGCTATACCTCGATAGATTTTCGTATGCTGGAAAATCATTAATTGTGCCAAACAACATCGCCCTCAAATTGAAACTTTCTTTCCTATATCCATCATAAACCTCCACACCGTTCTCCCACAAACTCTTTAAGTCTTCGATTAAAGGTGTCAGGTATACGTCTATGTCATTCCCTGGTTGTTTAGGGCCAGAAATTAACATAGATAACATCATGTACTTACGCTTCATACATAGCCATGGAGGTAGGTTATAAATCATAATAATTACAGGCCAGGTGGAATGTGAGATACTTTGCAGACCATGCAGATTCATTCCATCAGTCGATAATGCCAAGCGAAGGTTTCTAGCTTCTTCTCTAAAATTAGGATACTCATTATCAATTTTCATCCACTGTGGTGAATCTGCCGAATGTCGATACTCCCCATCTATAATTCTATCATCTGCATGCCAAGTCAGGTGTTTTGCATCTGTTTCACTACGAAACATGCGTCTGAATCTCAGAATTATAGGAAAATACCATAAGACTTTTGCTGGTGACAACTTTTTCTTATGCCGAGATACACCGCATTTAAGACACTCGTTTAATGATGCATATTCATTTAGAAACAAAATGCAATCATTTGGACAAGCATGTATCTTATCATAGCTCATACCAATAGAGCATAACATTTTTTTTTAGCTTCATAGGTTCGATTGGGAAGAACATTGTCCTCCGGAAGCATCTCTTGAAGTAGGGCTAACAACTCTGTGAAACTTTTGTCCGACCATCCATTACCCGCCTTTAAGTTGTACAACTTTAATACCGCAGACAATCTTGTGAAAGTAGTGCAACCTTTATACAATGGTTTCTCTGCATCGCTTACCAACCTCTCAAACATCTTGGGACAATCTTGAAGATCTTCTTCAAGTGCTTCTGCAATCTCTTGGACTCGATCACAATCATATGTATCCCTGCCATTGTCCTTTGAAGCATAGGTCGTATTATTCTCGGGTTCGACATTCTCGTTACTTATCTCACCATGTAATGTCTAGCATGTACAACTTCGATCAACTCCATGTCTCATTAAATGAGATTCCAACTGAACAACGTCAATTCGACACCCATAACAACAACCTAAGCAAGGACATGTGATCATACTGGGGTCATTGGCGTGTTCAATAGCAAACTTAACGAATTTCGATACCCCATTATCATAATCTTTTGACAATCGATTAGAAGACATTCATTTTTTATCCATACTAATTGAGTAGTTTAAACTAAACTAAGAAAGTTAAACAAAAACAGAGAATACTTGTAAAGAAATCACTAACTTCTAAGAAAGCTACACAGTAGGATGCTTGGAAACGATCACAACCTTGCTCTGCACAGGTAACCCCTATAACAGACAAAATCAATAACATCATCAATATTAAATAATTCTTGGAACATCAATTGTTGATAAAACTTGCAATAATGTAACAACTTCTTATATAGTTGATAATTTCTTTTAATAAGACCTTATAATATTAAAAGAAAAAGGTGGAACAACAAAGAAACTATAAAATGAGGAACAAAATAAAATACCATAAAACGAACTACTCATATGATCTAACCATTTTGATAGGTATAGAGTTTACTTATATTTATATTCATGTTGCCTACTCTCTTAAAAAGAAGCTCAGGATGTAATCTGACATTGAAATATTATTTTCTTAATGTGATTTGAAGGAATGTCTTCTAAACATATATATTATTTAAGTTTTGGTTGAATTCTTACTAGATTTATAACAAAGTTATTGGCAACAATTTTTTCACCTATAATTTAGCATCTGTCTGTTTTGTAAAAAAAAAAAAAAACATATGCATATTCAAGGATAACTGCAATTTCAAGCAAAGGTTACCTATCAGAAGCTTTCATTTATACTTGTATCTAAATGCATATTTCATCTATCTTATCTAAAATGTCCAAGCTCTCATAATGAAATAATTTAGAATTGTATTTTTAATGGAACTTTAATTGTGCAGTGATGCATGTATATGATGTAATTAGAGTTTGCACAGGTAACTGTTTGCTTCTCTAAGTTGTTTTCCTTTCATGTAAAACACATACCAGAAGCAAAGAGATATGTTCAGTGTTCCATAATATCAACACTATAACACCAATTTTCAAAATGACATTTTAGCATAATATCAAAACTAATTAGTAACATAATACAAAACTGAATGCAGAACTGAAAATGGAGAGTAATAGTATTGAACAAAATATCAAACACTTTATCATAATATTGAACAAAAAAAATCTCTAAGATGTATTTTATCAAACACTTAGAATGCATTTAAGTGAGACAAAAAGAGAACGATTTTTTTCTCATATTCATATCAGTTGCAGCAGAGGAATGACAAAGACAACCATTACAAAACAAAATAATGAAGAGAACAATTTTTTTCTCATATTCATATCAGTTGCAACAGAGGAATGACAAAGACAACCATTACAAAACAAAATAATGAGATTACCTTGTAGTTCTGCAGACGGAATGACGGAGGAGGGCGACGGTCGGCGGCTGTCGGACGGAGGAGGGCGACGATCGTGTTTTAGGTTAACGGAGGAGCGGACGTTCGTGGTTTAGGTCGCCAGAGGAGAAAGAATGAAAGAAATACACACAGTCGTTCTGTTTGTTTTAAAATTTCTGGTGGGTATTTTAAATTAATTCTAATAATTCCTATAACAACGTTTTTTAATGGCATTTAGCAGCGCTTTTAAAAAGCGCTCTCTAAGGTGTGCCTTAGGCATGACATGTAGCAGCGCTTTTTAAAAGCGCTTTCTTATATACACCATATAGCAGCGCTTATAGAGAAAGCGCTCTCGTATGTTACACCTACATCAGCGTTTTAAAAAAGCGCTTTCTTAGGGCCACCTTTTAGCAGCGCTTTGCAAAAGCGCTTTCTTAGGGCCACCCTTTAGCAGCGCTTTACAAAAGCGCTTTCTTAGGACCCCCATTTAGCAGCACTTTTCAATAAGCGCTGTCTAAGGTGTGCTATTTTTTTCTTTTTTTTTAATGACTCTTTAGCAACGCTTTTTTAAAAAGCGTTGTCTTTGTATGCGCTGCTAAAAGTCAATTCTGACGTAGTGATCGTACTGATGAATTAGCTCATCTCCTCTGACGGAAGAAGCAAGAGTGAGAACCTGGGATGCAAAGAATGCAATGCTAATGACAAATGCAGATGCGCCAATGCAGATGAATTTCAAGGAACTCAAAGGTCATGTTTACAAACACCACAAAGTGAACAATACTTTTGATAACTGAAAATCTCATTTTATTGAAAATATAGTATAATTTCAAAATCCAATGGTAAAACCTATGATGTTTGTAAACAAAAGCTTTGAATTTCATGAAACTTTTATGAACATGATGTTTATGAGTGTATGTATGCTCAGGTACACAGATCCACACACACACACACACACACACACACACACATATACGCTCAAACAAACAAAGGCATAGGTTTGAAAATCACGAGCGTGGAGCAAAGGTCTACCCATTCCAAATGGCGTGGACCAAAGGTTTAAAATATACCTGCAAAACAAAGGTTCTAAAAGATCTCAAAGTCATCAGTCAATCTTTCGGATATTACCAATTTCCCAAATACTTGGTAGTTATCCACGACATCAAGAATGCACATCAGGACAACCATTAATATTTCAAAAAAAATTTGGCAAGAATAAAAATCACAATTAGCATCAACTAATCAATCAAATCACAATTAGCATTAACTAATCAATCAATTAGTATTTTAATTAATTAAATTTCAAGGTTAAAGGTTTCAAACCAAATTAACATTTAATTAATTTATAAAATTCCTCATAAACTTTATATTTGAAAGTTTGTCTTAAGAAAATAATAATAATAAATAAATAAAATAAAACTAAATTCAATTCAAAGAAGGGGGTGCAAGACTAAATTAATAGGTATGAAGAGAAAAATAAAAAACAAAAAACAATGGGCCAAAAGAGTAGAGGCCCACCCGAGTTATAAAAGAGAAAGACAAAAACAATGTTTGCAATGTTACCCAGTATGTTTCATTCTCTCCATTCTTCATTTCAGCTGACGTGTTCTCACTCTCCTTCTTCGATGCAACTCGCACTTTACTCATCTCTCCATGTTGGCCGCTACAGCTCTCCTTCGTTTGCACGCTGCCTCTTTCTCTCTTTCTCTCGATGTCACGTCGTGGTTTGTGAAAAACTTTGCGGTTTGGATGTGAGGAAGATGAGGTATGAGTGTTTTTTTGTGTGATTGCTTGTTTTTTCTAATGAATATAAATATGACTAGAAAATAGACAAGAATGATAATAACAATTAACACAATATTTTTTTTTATAATAAGACAAGAATTAAAGAAATTAAAAATCATATTTTTGTATTTTTTATGACAAAACAAAAATAAAAGGAATTAAAAATCATGTTTTTATTTTTATGATAAGACAAGAATATAAAAAAATTAAAAATCATATTTTTGTGTTTTTTTAATGATATGACAAGAATAAAAAGAATTAAAAATTATGTTTTAAAGTTTTTTTTAAAATAAAATATTAATAAACAAATTAAAAATAAAATAAATTAATAAAAATAAAAATTTACATTAAATATCTAATTAAATCTAAATAAACTAAATGACTATTTAAATAAAAATGATTGGAAAGCGAAATAAAAAGTCGGACAGAAAAGTGCTCGAAAAAATAAAATGAACACACCAAAATAATCAGCGTGAAATAAACATATTGGAAAAATACAGCGTTTGGTCAGATTTTGAAATAAATTTAGTCCAGTTTGTCTGTTAATCCAACAAATTTATTCTGACTAACATTTCAGACACTATGCAAGATAAAGTGCATGCTATGCTATAAAAATGATGTAAAATAGAATCTTAGGGTCAAAAATTAGGGTATGATAACGTTTCACTCTCACAGAGCATTCACTACTATAAATAATGCACTTCATGATAAAGTTTTCACCTCACCCAACAAAAAATCGAGGTATAATTCCAGAATGCGTCATGCTGTATTTTTTAAATAAAAATACCATTTATTCCCTCAGTTTTTTTTAATATAACTGAGGTGAAAACTAATTCAGGACATGCTTCGTATCTCAGCAAATGCATTTTATGTTTTTATTTCTTTAGAAGTGATGCCTTTCTTTTTATTTTGTTTTTTATTTGTAAATTAATTATCTAATCCTTCGGGTTCTTTAATAAATGAGGGGTTAGATAATCAGATTTTACTATAAAATTACTCGTTCATTAAGTTTTACCCTAAACTTAACTCATTTATAACCGCTCTAAACTCCTACACCATTGCTTAGGGATGTATTGCAAGACAAAAAATCTTCAAATTTTTGTGTTGTATGTTGTTCTTCTAACATCCACATTGAACAAAACTTTTTTCTTCCTGCTCTTACAATCTATCTCATATTATGGTGCTTTTGTTGTTGTTTTTGTTTTCACCTCTTCCAACATCATTATTATATTTTGGAATAACCTTCCAATGTTGTCAGTCAAAGAAAATATATACGCCATATTTTTATTGTTTTCCTCGGTTGACAACATTGAGAAATTATTCCTAAACATACGGTAAATTGCAAGCAATGTTGTTGTTTCACAATACAAGATCTTGAGAAATTTGTTCTAAATAATGCAGCACAAAAAAAAGTGGTGAATGATAAAAAATTGAAAAAAGGAACAATACATGTTACTTTCAATTTTTTACCAATCACCATTTTTTTCTAATAACATATTACCTCGGTTCTTTTATAAAACCGAGGGAAATTCCTATTTTATTTTATTTTTTAATCAAAAAAGAAATAACATGTTCCCTCAATTTTATTAAAGAAACGAGGGGTATAATTACTCAGTTAAACTACAAAAAATCAATGTCATACATTCATAAAGTAACAACAATCCAAATATTGTCAACACATCAATCCACAAGAAACCATGTACAACCAATAAGAGCACAAACACAACCACTATATATCTTGGATGCTATTGTCGCGGTTGAAAAATCTAAGGAACATGGAAATAATTATAAAACATAATAACTAATGATGAGACACTAGGTTCGGGAGTCGGTTAAGTAAGAGAAAGATACTAGGCACCCCTCACCTCCATTGTAATCAATGAGATCCATCTCTAATTCTAGGGTTAGTGTGTGTTTAAAAATGTTTGCTTTATTATCTATTATTGGTTATTTATTTATTTATTTACAAAAATGTTTTATTATTGAAAAGAGAAAAATGATTAATTAAGACAGGTGGACCTAGAAAGCGTTTTTTATTATTGTACACGCTAGAGTGCTACAACTCTATGCCTACGTACCCTCATGTTGGATGAAGGATCAGAGCAATGTAGTTCTTGTAAAAAATATTTGTTTGTTTTGTGAATTTTATATTTAAAGGGGAAATATTACTCATTATAACTGATTATTAATATAATTATGCTTAATTATTAAACTAAACATAACCCTAATTTAAACCCCTAATTATATATTTTTCATGTTGATTATAATTATCTAATTATTTGTAATAATCCAATTATTATGTTAATTAAACCCTAAATCTGTTAAATATCCCAATTAATCTAACTTATAACCTTGATTAATAATTATTATAAAAATGTTAATTAAAACTCTTATTATCTTACTTAGACTAATTTAATTAAATAACCAAGGTACAATCCTAAATGCTAATTAACTTAACTAAATAATATGATTTGAAATGAATAAAAGGGGCTAGGGGTGTAAATTAGACTAAATTAGTAATGGGTTGCTAACTGGATGTGTGAATAGCAACGGGTTAAGCCCAATTGCTGCTGAAGCCCACGCTAGCAGAGGGAGTCCACAGAGAGAGTCAATGGTTGACTATATCTATATCACCTGATCTTGATCAAACAGATCATGCAGCGTAAGATCTCAACTAGTGATTAACATTACTGGTTAGAGTACGCAAAAGGGACAACTGTGAAATGAAGTCAACCTTGGCATATGGTGAACATGTGCGTATGGAAGGGAGTCAGAGTCAACCCATCACGTGGCCATCATAGGGCCACATGTTAGTGACGTAGACACTAAAGGAGGGGGTATAAGACCCCAACCCCCTTCCTAAATGGATCATTTGTGATCCCTCTTTCTTTCTTTCTTTACTTTCTCAATCTCTCTGCCCTCTTTCTAGACTCTCCCCTGAACCCCAATTGTGGCCACCGCCCCACAAGAATGCCACCCCTCAAAACATCCTCTCATCTAGTTTTCCAATTGATCTTCAACCGAAAATTCAAATACACCAACCCAGATTTTTCCAGAACTCTTGAACCCTCATAAACCCTATGAACCCTATCAAACCCCCATGAAACCTAACAACGATCATGGGCCCTAACTCCCTCCAAGATGAACTCTAGGGTTCATATGAACCCTTACCCTAACGTTTTGAACCCCAACCCTATTTTTCCTTAAAAAAAATCCCTAAAACGCACCCAAATACAACCAAAACAACCTTAAATCACATATCTTAACATCCTCATCAAAACTGAACCATAATCCCAAAAAAAAAACCAAACCCTAAATTCTTTCTATTATACCCTAACCCACATCAAAGCAGGACATACCAACAACATACATCAATAACATTAGTGAAGTTCAAAGTACACCAACATAAAGAGACGAGATGTTCTCTGAAAAAGGTAAGAGTTATGAATATTTTTCGCTTTTCTTCCTTAGCTTTCCTGCTTTCTTCTCCTTTTCTAACTTCTTGTTTTTCTTGGTCCTGTGTGAGGTATTATTGGATTGTGTTGGTGGCCAAGCTCAGATGCTTAGGGTTTCAATGTAAAACCATAAGTATTAAAGTTTTAAGAGCTTTGGTAAGGGATTAGGGATGCAGCAACAACGAAATTTATTAGGGTTCTCCTTTTGTTCTTTGTTTTTAATTTAGGTTTTTATAGAGTGAAAATTAGGTTTAGCATTAAGTCAGATTGATCTGTTTTTCAATTTGATTGATATGATATGTAATTTATTTAGGTGATATTTGATTCAGATTTGATTTTGCTCGGATTGTGATATTTTTTGGATTTAGATTTGGCTTAGATATGAATTTTAGGGTTTTAAGATTTTTAATGTATTTAGTCAAATTTCCTTTGTAAATTGTACCCATTAATGAATCTATAGATAAAAAAGTTTGATTGAATTGAAATTGTCAGCTTCTAATCCATTTATGATTCCTTTGAACGCAGATTAGGGTTTGAGTTTTGGACATTGGGGATTCTAATCTGGTCAACATTTTGACCATATTCAACTTAATAAAATAAAATTTAAAAAACACTTTGCACAACCCCTTTAAAATCAATAATAAAAAGTATAAAATTTAACTAATAATACTTATTAGAGTTTGACCTAACACAACCCTACAAAACCGGTTGGTAAGTTGAGGGGTGTCACTCTATATAAACTATTTCAATGATCTATCTTCAACCAATGTGGGACTTTAGGGGGTGCCACTCTATATAAACTATTTCAATGATCTATCTTCAACCAATGTGGGACTTTAGGATCTTCCTAACACACGTGAGCGCTCTATCTTCAACCAATGTGGGACTTTAGGATCTGCGCTCTATCTTCAACCAATGTGGGACTTTAGGATCTGCGCTCTATCTTCAACCAATGTGGGACTTTAGGATCTTCCTAAGACACTCCCTCACGTCCTGCACTCTTTTTGGGACTTTAGGATCTGCGACTTTAGGATCTGCGCTCTATCTTCAACCAATGTGGGACTTTAGGATCTTCCTAAGACACTCCCTCACGTCCTGCACTCTTTTTGGGCTTGGTACGTGGATTTTAAACGGTGGGCTGCCCAATGTCCGATCGGCTTGGAACGTGGACTTTAAATGGTGGGTTGCCCAATGTCCGATCGATAAGCTCTGATACCATATTAGAGTTTGACCTAACACAACCCTACAAAACCGATTGGTGAGGTGAGGGGTGTCACTCTATATAAACTATTTCAATGCTCTATCTCCAACCAATGTGGAACTTTAGGATCTTCCTAACAATACTTAATCCCAATACTATTACTAATAAATAATTATCCAATATTGATAATTCAATAATACCTAATAATGCTTTAAATAAGAAATACTAATAATTAATCATAATAATATGATTAACTAAAATGCTGACTACTCCTATAGATTACTCCCATGTTATTGACCAACTCTAACTAATAATAATATTAATAATATGCTTTAATTTTAATATACTTTTAACTAAATAACATAGACACTAATAATCTTCTAATAACAATCACTAAAATAATTTAAACTCAATTTAATTGTCACAGTGATGCCAATTATGTTCCCCTGATTAATAATAAGTCCATCGACTTAATCTTACTTTTTTCTAATACAACAAGATGTTAGATAGTTAAAAAACTCTAGAATTTTAAAATGATAACAAAACTTCTTAATGACAAAAGCGAAAAAGAGAATAAAAAGTTAAAAGGGCCTTCTTTGACTTTTTAGATCATTGGAGTTAATTAGATGATTTGTCCGAGACTCTAAACATGTTAGTGACCTAAACTCTTAGTTAGATGAAAGGAAAAGAGGTGAAAGCATTTTTTATGAAAACAGTGAAATTTAAAGAAGTTTAAAACAAGTTCTAAGATAGATTGCAAGTGCAGAAGAAAAAAATTGTTTTAAAATTGGTGTTCTTATATAATATCCTATCTTTTAACTAAAAGTTTATGTTATATATTTAAGTTTTTTTTTTATGTTATATCAAAAATTGGGGGACGGAAAAACCATTCAACTTGAAAAGTAATGGATATCAAACAAAACTTGAATTTGTTCATCTCCAAGAAGAACAACGACGATGATGAATAAGATTTTTCAAAATTTTGTACTTATAAATTGAAACCAAAACAATATAACATAAGAAACTTTGTATTTTAATAAAAAAAAATAAATATTTATATAAAAAGATATAATTTAATATTTTGTGTAATTAATATATTTTATATATTTTTTAAAAACATATTTATCCCCTCAGTTTTTGACAGAAATTGAGAGGAATGTGGTGCTAGTTTTGAAAATATAAAAATATTGTTGGTGGAGATCAAACCAATTATCGTTTCATCTCTTCAATTATTTCGAAATCTAAAATAAAATGACAAGTTTTCAGTCGCTATTTGTTACCTTGCTTTTGTAACAGAGATGAAATCTCCTTCACACCCAAAATAAAATGTGTTTTTTATAATAGTAATTTTGAATTAAATCTCTACTTTATTCAGAAAATATATAAGTACAAGATCTCAAAGTTCTCCTCCATATATAGCCGGTCAGCAAAACACATACATTTTTATTAAACCAACCTCCATCTCCAGTTTCTGCACATTCTGTTACAAACAGAGTTTTCAAAAGCCCAACCTTAAATTTGCAAGAGATATAATGGATAACAAGACTAATATTAGTTAAAAAAATTAGTTACAAAATCAATTTGTTAGTTACACTTCCAAACTGATTCAATTAACTTAGTTTTGTTGTGTTGCTTGTATGACAAGCAAACTCATTGCCATATATGTTTGTCCATTGTAAACCATCGTAATTCAAACAAATAATCAGTTAATTCAATATCAATCCTATTGTTTCAATGATATTTGAAAGAAAAAACTTTTTTTAAAGAAATTAATACTTCTTTGTACTTCTTAAGATATGCTATATATATATATATATATATATATATATATATATATATATATATATATATATATATATATATATATATATATATATATATATATATATATATATATATATATATATATATATATATATATATATATATATATATATATATATATATATTAAAATAATAACTCGTGATTAGTTTGTCCAAGAAACCTTAACCTTAAGGATTTTTTTTAACTTGTAATGTGATTAAAGATTTTAACAATTGTTTGTTGAGAAAAAAACGGGATTTTCCATGTGATAAGAATTTTTTATTTTTCCACGAGGATATGTAGAAGTTGACTGCTATATATGTTTCAGATTCAAATTTGATTTGGGAATCCACCACACACATTCACGCCATTGTTTCGCAAAAACACATGTTATAATTCTATTATGTTTTCTTTTTCAAACGTCAAGTATGATATTTTGATAAAAAAAATATTATGGTTAAATATTTTTATGCTCTTAATAATATTTTAAAATTTGTTTTTAATCTCTCAAAATATTTCTTTTAAAAAATTAATTTTTTAAAAATTTTTATTCATGTTTTTTGTTTTTGATATTAAAATCATAGCTAAAACTATTACTATAAGTAATAAACTATCGTTAAAATAATCGCTAATGTTGTCGTTAAATTGTAGGACATATATATTGCAGTGTTCATATTGATTTTCATGGCTAATTTTCATTGATTTCATTGAGTTCATTGCATTTTTTGTTGTTAAATATTATATTATTACGATGGATATGCATATGTTTTAGGTTTAGTGTTATATTATTGTTATGAATATGCTTTAGGTTTAGGTTTTGGTGTGTCATTCACATTATTCTTTTGATATAAATTTCATAATTTATTATGGATCGTAGTTGGATAAAAATTGATAGATTAAGTGTGGTATATGAGAAGGAGTTCTTGAATTCCTTGAATATGCTGAACAAAATCTTTCCGAAAATGATGTATCTTTTATTATCCTTGTATTACTTGTAGGAATATCAATAAAGGTACAAAGGAAGAAATATTTCATCACCTATGTTGTGATGGTATATGTAAAAAATATACTATATGGACATGACATGATGAAGTGGATAAAAAGTGAAACAAGACGTCACAAATTCATGAAGTTGATGCATATGAAGATATTGATGATCGACTAGAAGATATGTTTCATGATATTGGAGAATCTTTTTTTAGGAAAGTCCATATTTATGATACTTTATGTAGTGATAAGGATACCCCTTTATATAAGGGGTGTAAAAGTTTTACACAATTGTCTATGATGTTAAAATTGTTTAATCTGAAGGTAAAAAATGGACGGTCGGATAAAAGTTTCACGAAATTGCTTGATTGGGTGAAATAAATGCTACTAGAAGACAACAATTTGTCAGATCATTGTTATGATGCCAAGAAGATATTGTGTCCAATGGGTTTGGAGTATATCAAAATACATGCATGCCCTAATGATTGCATATTACAAATGAAACAGTATAAAAATTTGGATCAATATCCGGAATATAGCGTGTCACGTTACAAGTTGAAGGACAACAATGATGATGATAATTACAATGTTAGTAGGAAACGTCCTCCTGCTAAAGTGTTATGGCACTTTCCGATAATTTCAAGATTCAAAAGACTTTTTGCTAATGCAAATGACACAAAGAATATTAGTGATATCTAGATGAAAGAGAATAAGATGCAAACATTCGTCAAGTAGCTGATTCTTTGCAATGGAAGAAAATTGATTCGTTATTTCTGAATTTTGGCATTGAGCGAAGAAACCTTAGGTTTAAGCTTACCACCGATGGAATGAACCAATTTGGTAATCTGAGTACTAACCATTCTTCGTGACCTATTCTTCTCACGATTTACAACCTATCTCCTTGATTGTGCATGAAGCGCAAGTATTTGTTGTTAAGTATGATTATTTCTAAACCACGACAACCTGGAAACGACATAAATGTTTATCTAAGTCCAATAATTTAAGATTTAAAACTTTTGTGGGAGGAAGACAATGAATTGATGATGCATATTTTGGTGAAATATTTAAGATGCATGCAATGTTATTTTGCACAATTAACGACTTTCTTGCATATGGTAATTTGGCTAGATATAGTGTCAAAGGACATAAAATGTGTCATATATGTGAATCTAATACTTTTTATCACCAACTTGAGTTTTGGAAAAAGATTGTTTACCTCGAGCATCAAAAATTTCCAAAACCTGGTGATCCTTATCGTAAATTATGGAAGGATTTTAATGGAGAGCATGAGTTTGATATGACTCATAAACCTTTAACCGTGGATGATGTTTATCAATGACAAAAACACATTAATGTTGTATTTGGAAAGAGAGAAAAAGAAAAAGGGCCAGTTGAAAAAAATATATGGAAAAAGAGGTATGTTTTCTTTGATCTTTCGTATTGGCCAAGTATCAATGTAAGACATTGTCTTGATGTGATGCATGTGGAGAAAAATATGTGTGATAGTTTGATTGGAACACTTCTAAATATTCCAGAAAAGACTAGTAAAAATTCTCGTCTCAATATGGAGGCGATAGGTATACAAAAACAGTTGGCTCCAATAGAAGCAGGAAAAATAACTTATTTGCTTCCGGCATGTCACACTCTATCTAAAAAGAAAAATAAAATTCTTTGCATGTGTTTACATGGAATCAAAATTCCTCAAGGTTACTCATCAAACATCAAGAAAATTGTATCAATGAAAGATATCAAGTTAATTGCTTTAAAATCTCATGATTGTCATGTCTTGATGCAACAACTTCAACTTGTGGTTATTCGTGGCATCCTACCAAAAAATGTGAGAGTAACTCTAACCAGATTGTGCTTATTCTTTAATGATATATGTGATAAAGGTTTTGATTTTAAAAACTTACATGAATTAGAAGACGAGGCTGCCATAATCTTGTGTTAATTGGAGATGTATTTTCCTCCATTGTTTTTTGACATTATGGTCCACTTACCTGTTCATCAATTCAGAGAAATTTGATTTGTGGTCCAGTTTATTTAAGGTGGATGTATCAAATATAGTGATACATGATGATATTTAAAGGATATATGAAGAATAATCACCGAACGAAAGCTTTGACTGTTGAAAGGTACATCACAGAAGAAGTTATTAAGTTTTGTCCAAAGTATTTGTCGAGAGCAGAGCCTATAGGAATTTCAAAGTCTTGTCAAACTGACAGTTATGAAGGTAGAGGTGCTCAAGGTTTAAATGTTAATTCAATGACCCAGGATGTAGTTCTTCAGCCACATTTCTATATATTGAATAATTTTGATGAAGTTCAACCTTACATAACTACTCACAAAACACCTGTGAAGAAAAAAATCTCCGAATGACTGGCAAGTTGCTGTTGACAATGCATAACAAGACACTCATGGATTGGTTTAATAAAGAAATCTATAATGATGATAGTGCATCCGAGACAATTAAATGATTGTCGTACATGCCCAAGTTTAATGTGATAACTTGGACTGCATACGACATTGATCATTTTTTCTTTTATAAATAATCAAAAGATAATTGCAGTACAATGCAAAATAATAGGCTTATGGTTGAATCTGAATCCATGTATTTATCTAGCTCAAAAGATAAGAATCCTATATTAGCAACTAGATTGGTCTATGATGTCATTGAGGAGATTTGGAAGATTTTTTATATTATTTTCAAAATGTCTTTATTTAAATGCAAGTGAGTTCTTAATAATAATGGTATACAACTGATGACTTAGAACTCACCTGGTTGACTTAGGAAAGACAACTTATATGACTGAACCATTTATCATGGCTTCTCAAGCAAAACAAACTTTCTATGTGAATGGTCATTCGGACATATTAAGGAGAGGGTCAATATATCACTCTCCAAGGAAAATACATTCCTCGTAGTGATGAAAATTTTGGTATTCCTTCGACTCCTTCTTACACAACACAAGTGTCTATCTCATATGATGAAGTTGTTAAAGATGATGTGCATGATATTCGTAACGATCATAAAGAAGGCATATAGGAAAATTAACAAGTATATCACTCTTTATTTATAATTTATTGTAAGTTATAATTTCTAAGTTTATTTACTAACAAGTATGATTATTTGAAATTATAGGTGATTGAAGTCAAGACACCAAGAGACAAAATGACAAAACACCAAGATACAATTAATTGATGTAAAGATGTGTAAATTGTAGGTTGTTTTGTGTCATTTTAGTTTTGATGTAATATATAATTTTTGAATTCGATGAAATACAATTTTTGATATAATACGACTCACAAATACGTGTTGTTGTTTCTGGTCTGATACGATTCAAGAAAATACAGGTTAAAAAAATGGGAAAATGTATAAAAGTAGAAATATATATAAAAAAAAGCAAGTGATTTCACAGAAGTTGATAAATCCAACGGTGGTTATATGTTGAACGCTATCCAGAATAAATTAAATTCTAAAAATGTTGTTGATGGGATTCAAACCAAGGACCGTTAAAATTTTCATAATGGTTATGTATCACAATCATAGTGATAGGTAGCGTGCATTCCAGTTTTCAACAACAGACACTAGACCATAATTGTAAGTAACACATATACAACCAAACACTACTTAACAACAACTAGTCCTCCATAATTATATATCTTTACAAAACATGATTGTATGTGTTTTTCTTAGTATTGTATATACCCTATTTCTTAAAAACAGAAGTAAAAAAGAACATTCAATGACATGAATGATCATCAGAGATCACCTCAAGGCAATAATAATCATCAGAACTCACCCAAACCGGATCATCTATACTCAATACAAGCAATCATTTATGTCTTATTATTGAAGAACTCATCATCTTCACTTCATTTACAAAGACTTGATGTGATATGTCACCCTTTGAGAATGTTGTCAACCACCACACCATGACAGTTGCGCCTGTACAAAAAATTAACATATAAGAACCAATACAAAAAATGAATGAATAAGGATTGCTTAACTCCAACAACTCATTTCTCAACCCCAAATGATATGAACAACATCACAGAATCTTCAATCTCATATAAAGAACAACTTTAAGTACAGAAATACACACACAGATGCTGTGAGAGTTGTTGTAAACAAAACACATTGTAAAATTTTCCAAATCTCTCAAATGCGAGACAATCAAATCCTTAAAGGTTTAAGACAATAAAACCCTTACAAGAAGTAAAGTAGAATAATTCTTTAGAGCTACCGAATGAATTAACTTAACTAGACATATTAGTGAATATTTTAATATCGTAAAAATGTGTCACGATAATTAATCTATTTCTGTAGTATTTTTTTATGGAAAGTATATATTGAAATAGTTTAGTCAACCATACTTGAATCTTAAGACACACAAAGTAAACGTATATTTTCTATTACTTTTTCTTTCATTTGCATCACATTTCCAAAGAAAAATCACTATAAATGCACTAACCATCGACCCTCTCATAAACACATCTCTCCAAACACAAATTTGATACAGAACCAACTAGCTTTCTTTTGCTTTAAGCCATGGCCTCTAAATTTATCCTAAGGAGTTTGGTTATAGTCTCTCTTGTGACATCTCTAGCCCTGCCAGGCTCTCTCGGTAAGTCTCCAATTCCATATTTATTTAATCAACGATAATATCATGAACTAATATTATAGTGTGAAATTAATGCAGGAGCAATAGAATGTGAGAATCTAAGCACAGAAACATGTTCATTTGCTGTTTCATCTAACAGCAAAAGATGTGTCCTAGAGAAACACGTGAAAAGATCGGGAGAAGAAGCATACACATGCAAAACATCAAATATTGAAACTGATATACTAAAAGATCACATTGAAAGCGACCAATGCATAAAAGCTTGTAATTTAGACAGAAAATCACTTGGAATTTCATCCGACGCACTTCTGGAATCTCGTTTCATACAGAAGTTATGTTCGCCACAGTGCTACAAGAGTTGTCCAAATGTTGTTGATCTTTACTTCAACCTAGCAGCCAGTGAAGATGTGTTTCTTCCTAGGCTGTGTCAGATGAAAGGTGGAAATGCTCGCCGCATAATGGCGGAATTGAAAAGCTCTGGTATTGTGGCACCAGGACCTGTGGATCAAATGTTGTTTGCAGCATCTCCACAATCATTTAGTTCTGCCGAGTTTGCAGCATCTCCATTTAGTTCTGCCGAGTTTGAAGCTTCATCTCCACAATCATTTAGTTCTGCCGAGTTTGCAGCTGAACCTATGGCTGCAAATCAATCATAAGAGTGTTCTGGAATTTCTCTCTATCTATGGGAATGGAGAAAGGTAATATGTATGCAAATGGAATAAGATGGATAAAATTGCTCACTTAGTATCATCTTTATTTTGATGTTCCGTAATATTTTCAATATTTGTTTTTCTTTCGATTTGTGTGTAATTTGTTTAATTATTTATAATTGTATCTTCCCTTACATTCAATAAAAGAGATATGCATGTTGGTTAAAGTTAACATTTTGTATGTGTTTTGAATCACGTGTTAAAAAATTTAAAACAATAGTATTTTGTAAAGGAGCAATATTAGCCTTGTTGATATTATAACTTACTTGTCAAATATTCTCTTCAATATGTGCAATAATTTGTATTTACACATTTGCTTTGTATATCATAAAGCACACGCATTGTAACTTGTATATATACATTAATGAGTAAAATCATATAGCCTTGCATTTTTTTTCTATATGGTACCAGCCTTATAATACACTTATTTTCTTATCGATCCAACCAATGACTGAACAAGTGTCTATAACCTCACCAACCTCTCCCTCTGAAAAGACTTGTTGAATTCAATATACAAACACTTAACTAGCAATCAAACTCAACTCCATTAATTGGTACAAACAAATTTTCTCACTCCTTATTGCAAGAGATCTTGATGGCTTTCTTATCGGTGACAATCTGTGTCCTTCAGCCACAATCACCTCTAAAAGTAAAACAGATCCTAATCCGGCGTACTCTCAATGGATTTGTCAAGACAAGCTTAACTATATAGCTTTTCTAAGTTCATGTGACCCCGAAGTTGATTCAGTGATGGCTTCGGCAGATCCTTCGTGAAGCATTACTTGCTCTTCAATAAGCATTTAGCAACATATTCCATTCTCGGATCATGTCTCTCAAAGAGCGTCTCAGCTCTATGACCAAAGGAACTTCTTCAGTTTTCTCATACATTCCGTCTATCAAATCCATTGTTGATGGGTTATCTCTTATCGGACATCCTCTTAATGATCTCAATTTAGTTATTTTTGAGTTTGGTTGCCTCTTATGTGGAGAAAACCCCAAATATGATTAGTCTATTTGTCTCACTTATTTAAATGGAGAGGATCAATTTAGAGTTGAGAGAGATAGAGAAAAAATAAGGATTCAAAAGAGAGAAAAGAGAAGAGAAACTCATTATCATTTTTCCGCAACCAGTCGTACTAAATCGACGATTCCCGATTCGTTAACCGTTGGATCAAACTCAAATTTGGTGGGCATGTTCGTAACACATATATCTAACTTTTGACCGTTAATATTTTCAATACAACGTCTGAGGTGAAAGTTATTTCCTTCGCACTGAAGCTGCAATTTTGAGAAAAAATTTCAACTTTTTTATTCTTATTTGTAAACTAGTTTGTTTTGTGATTTGCGGTTGTTAGCACTAGTTTGTGAATCAGTTTAAGACTCTCTTGTACCCTTAATTGATTATAGTGGAGTTATTTCTTTGGTCTAGACGACTCGTGGTTTTTACTCTCGTATTGAGCGGTTTTCCACGTTAAAAATATCGGTGTTCTTTTGTGCTTTTTATTTGTTCGACTTTCCGTCTTATATATCTTTTTGGTCCTTAAGATTCCTACAAATTTTAGAAAGTTTTATATCCGTTGCGTATTGGTCTATTATTGAGTCTTAATTTTCTATGAGAGTGGCATCAGAGCTCTTGGTTAAGGCAAAATTTATTTGTTTGAATGATGGAGTCAAATACAAAGATGAATATGGTATTATTGAATGGTTCTAATTATCATTTACAGAAGGGAAAGATGAAAGACTTACTATTTCTGAAGAAATTGCATTTACCGATTTTTAGTTCTGCAAAGCCGAATTCTGTGTCTGATGAAAAATGAGAGTTTGAACATCAACAGGTATGTGATTTTATTCGACAATATGTAGAAGATAATGTTTATAATCATATTGCTAATGAGACACATGCAAAAACTTTGGGGGAGAAGATAGAGTCTTTGTATGCCTCTAAATCATGGAATAATAAATTGTTCTGATTGAATAATTTCATAAGTTTGAAGTATAAAGATGGGACTTCTGTTTCAGATCACTTGAGTGAATTTCAAGGCCTCCTTGATCAGATGTCAGGAATGAGTATCAAAGTTGATGATGAACTTTTGAGACTATTTATATTTCTATCTTTACTAGAGTCTTGGGAGACATTTCGGGTTTCTATCACAAGTTCTGCTCCTAGAGGAGTTGTTTCTTTGAAAATGGCTAAGGGCGGTATTCTTAATGAGGAGATGAGAAGGAAGACACATGGTTTTTCATCTCAACCCGAGGTACTTGTCACTGAAAATATAGGAGAAGTCATAAAAAGGAAACGAAAGGTGGTAGAGAGAATAGCAGAAGCAAGTCCAAGCCGCGATACAAGAATCTGGAGTGTCATTATTGTCACAAAATAGGACACATACAAAAGTATTGCTATAAGTGGAAAAGAGATAACAAAGGCAAGAAGGGTAAGTCTAAACAAAGAGACCATGAAGATCATGATGATGATCGTGTTACTACTGCTACTAGTGATGATCTTGTTATTCTTCGTGATCATGAGCATGTTAATCTTGTATCAGACGAGAGTATGTGAATAGTCGACAGTGGTGTTACATTACATGTTACACCAAGGAATTATTTCTTCACATCTTATACTTCTGGTGATTTTGGAGTATTAAAGATGGGAAATGGTGGTGTATTTAAGGTAATTGGTGTTGATGATGTTTGCTTGCGAACCAACATGGGAATGAAATTGTTGCTTAGAGGTATCAAACATGCTCCAGATGTCCGCTTTAATTTCATCTCTGTGCATATGCTAGATGATTGTGGTTATGATAATCACTTTGGTTCTGGAAAGTGGAAACTCAAAAAATGTAACTTGGTTGTGTCTAGAGGGGAAAAACTTTCTAAATTGTATTAGACAAAATGTTTGGTTGCTAGAGACAATGTGAATGTTATCAACATGGAAGTGTCGCTACTGCGAAAATCGGCGCCGGCTGAACAGAAGAGTCGCCACCGTGCGTTATTTATCCCAAAGGAGGGAAAGGAAACGCTCGAAGTAAACCTACCGCAAAGACGGGAAAGGAATGGTCATCGCAACCAAATCCTGGATTCGGGAGTCGGTTACGCAAGGGGAAGGTATTAGCACCCCTCACGTCCGTCGTACTTGACGGGATCCACGCTTGTTTTCTTGTACGGATTGTTATTCTATCTATTCTACAGGTCTGGGGTTAAAAGAAAATAAACTGGCTCGGCAAAGTATTGCACTTTATGCCTACGTATTCCCGTCTGGAACGAGAAATCAGAGTCAACGTAGTTCGTCTACCTACGGGAAAGGAGGGGAAGGTTGCTTGCTAGGATACGGCATCCTATGCCTACGTACTTTCATACAGCATGAAAGATCAGAGCAAACGTAGTTCGGGCTACGGAAGACACAGATTTGTCTGTTTATCTTTTATCCTTCTGAAAAAGGTTTTCTTCTGATTACGGGTCCAAGCGGACAAAAATGACTCTTTGATTGGTTTACAGTCTTTTACGCAAGAACTGTCTTTTATGATGTTCGCAATCTCGGACGCACTAGAGACTATGATTTAAGGGTGACTACGTCGTATGTCACCCTAAGGGTAACACACTAAGCAATCAAATTACTGAAGAGTGACCCTCCAGCAACCTTTCTCAAATAGCTTAAGGCTCGTAGCGTACGACATGGATTATCCTTATTACTGTGTTTTTGAAATGTTTTGAGAGGGAAGAGAAAGAACTCTAAAACCTAGGGTTAAAATGGGAATCAAAATCTACCCTAATGTCATCATGCATGGATTAAAACCTAATGTCTGTCATATTTCTCCCTTGCACAGAGAGAAACAGAGATCCTAGGGGATAAACGGCAAAAGAAACAGATACGTACAGTAAAACAGTAAAATGCATGAAATGCAGCAAGAAACAATAGGCAAAGTGAACAACTTCACTTTAAACCTAAGGGGAAGATTAACAAACAATACAACAAAGAAAAACAATCAGCTCAACAAGCCCCCACTCCCACAGCAAGTAATCCAAACATCACCAGCTCTGGCAGCTACAGTTGATATACAGCAAAAGGGTTAACACCAACCACTTGGGGCAAGATCTTATCCTCTCCTTCCAATGATATCCAAGCTCCAGCTAAGCTCTTATCTTCCAATAATCTCCAGCTTCAACAAGCACTGAGTTCCAACCAGCAAAACCCTAGCCTTCAACAGATATCCAGCTTTGACAGGTACAAGCTTCCTCTTCTAAAATCATCAATGAACCCCATCCTCAATAGGATTTTAACTTCAATGCAGACACTCACAAGAGAGAACCAAGTAATAGAGGAAGTTGGGATGTTAAGATGCTTAATGATAACCCAAGGAAATCATCAAGATCTTAACACATCTAGTGAAAGTTATCCTCAAGATTCTACCCAATCAAAGCAGGCTCTACATCCCTCCTAAGGAGAGATGGAACCCTTTGTGGGGACCTTGTGTCATAGGATGGAATAGAGGCACAAGAAGCTCTCTATGCTTGACAGAAGAATTTGTCTATTCTAAGTTCTTCCTATTTTCTCCTATTTCTCCTAAGTCTTCAATCAACATCTTCAATCCAAGCAATCCTCATGCATCAACCTTGATCTTTGTATTCAATCTTCTCCATTGATTCTTCATGCTTCCACAAGCCCAAACCAAGCCCACACCCCAAAATAAAATCCCAGAAACCCAAACAGGCAAACACAAACCCCAAGTGGGAACACCGAACAATCACACAATTTGCAAAATATACTAAAAATAGTAAAATAGTATTTAAAATTCTAAGATTTATTCTAAGGGGATTTCTATATCTACCCTACATACCCTATATGTCCCCTATAACCTAAACCAAATGCTACATGCCCCAACTACATTATACACTACAACTAAGTGTTTTTGGATTAAATTCTATCCTACAATTTTATGTACAAACTAGTGTTAAATCCTAAAAGTATACTAAGCTTACCCTAAAATATTCTAAGTTTTTTATTACACCATATCTATTTCAACATTTTTTACTACCATTTTTATTCTAAAGTTTTATCACATTATCCTAAGGGAAACCCTAAAGTATATTAATATCTATATTATCAAGATCGAAGATCAAACCCTATATCAACTTCTAAGGGGTCTAAACAATCCCTAACATGCAAGGGGTCAAGGCTAACCATCAATTGGGAAGGTCCTAATCAACAACCCTAAAACAGAACCAAATTACATCTAAAAAATCTACAAAAATTCCTAAGGGAACATGCGAGTGTTAGCTACAATCTACCAAAAGATCTAAGCAAGAATTATCACCAATTGAGAGAACAAAATTCTACAAAACAACGGTATCAAATATGCAAAGCAAACATCAATTAAATCATGCAAAATACTCATCAGAATGTAAAATGCAAAAGAAATGGGAAAACAATCCACAAAAATCTAAGAAAAATTCTACAATCTCCTGAAGATGTTAGCAACCTATGGTAAAAAAAATTAAAACCAAATTCTAAAGTTAAGGTCACTTTCTAAAGGAAAACCTATAAAGTGTCCAGGGAACATTCAGATGGGGATGGCTCTAAATAGCGGATTCAAAACTAAACTTAGAGTCGTCTAAAAATTCCAATAAAATTTCTGGGGAAACCTATGTATGTCCTCTAAATCATATCGAAAGAATCAGCTCAAAAGCATAAAGCATCAAAGAGAACAAAATGAAACAAGCAGCAATGTCAATTATTCACAACAATGGATATTAGCACAAAAGAAAAATCATAACTAAATCAAAAAAAAATCCAAAAAATGCAAACTCAGCGCCTAAAATTTCTTAAGACAATCAAGATCTACAGAAAAAATTTCATAATTTTTTGATCATTTTTACTATTTTTGACGCAATAAAAGCAAACAGGCCTCAAAACAGAAAAATAAAAAGAAAAAGGGAATGAAGAAAATCTCCGAATTAACAATCCTAAAATCATCCACAGGTGTTCACGATCCTAACCGCATAAGAATTTCTAATTATCTCATCCTAAATCCATGGTAAAGCGAAGGTTTAAATACCTTGATCGGAGCTTCAAAATGGAGTATCTTCGGCTCTTTTCGTGCTTCCGAAAACTTCAAATTCGTTCAACAATATGCGAGGAAGCTACTACAATCTTCGAATCGAACCGAAAACGCCTTGAATGAAGAATCGAATCTTGATTTGCTCTCTTGAAAATTGATATGCTTTCTTCCAATCCAACTCCAATCAATCACCAACCTTGCTTCAAATGAGTTTCTAAACATTTATAGAGATGTTTGGAAGATTCTAGAAATGAAGCCCAAGCCCAAAATAATAAAATTCATTTCCCTTGGAAGTTTCTAGATTATTTATGTATCTTCCCTTGGAAGTTTCTAGATTGTTCATTTGCTTCATTTGCTTGCCTTGGAAGTTTCTAGATTGTTCATGTATCTTCCCTTGGAAGTTTCTAACCAAAATAGCCTTCCAAATGCCTTGTTAAGTGGTTTGGATTAGTGACTTACATTTCAAGTAACCACTTTTACAAAGCAAGTCATGAAATTATTGCTCAATTAAAAAATGTACCGATTCCATTGTCTTTAGAATGCAATTTCTACTCAAAATGAGTATTCACTTGACATGTTTGTGACCCATATCAATTTATTTGAATTTTTCCCCATTTGATCCCTTTAAATTCCTTCCTTTTCAAACCACTTCAAACCAACTCTTGCCATGAACCAATTCAATGCATCATGAGTCCTTGGTTGACCTAAAAACCACATTTCAAGCAAATTCCATGTTGAAAAAATTTCCATCTGAGAAGTGCAAGCTGGAGATTTTGACCTACGATCCAAAATGGCCTATAATTCCACTTTCCTAAAAATACCCCTGTCTTGCAAAATTCATAACCTGAGCTCCGCAAATCCAAATGAGGACTTTTGTAACTCTATGGAAAACTAATATCAAGATCTACAAATCTCATGTTGGCCAAGAATCCATTTAAAAACTCTTTGAAGGGCAAAAGTTACTTGGAAGTCAAGTGACTTTCACAGATAAATTTCAGTGTCCTCTGGTGACCTGTAACTTGCAAGAACCATAACTTGAGTTCTACAAATCTTCTTGAAGACTTCTAGTACTCAAATTAAAGCTATTGAGAAGCTCTACGAGTTTCATTTTTGCTAAAGATCCATTTGAAACTTGTATTTTGACTTAAGTGGCTTGGAAGTCCAGTGCTATACAAGGGATCTTACCCTAGGAACCCTGTCTCAAACACCTCCAACCACTCTTGATTCTCTTGAACTTGATCTTGACTCATCTACACACATGCTTCAACATATCAATCCATTACTTCCATGACATGGAGCTAGGTCTTGATGCCCTTTCTTTGCTCTCCTTGACCTAGGGTTACCCAGATGAAACCCTACTTGCTTGCACTTCCACTGTGGCTCTTGTTCTTGAATCAATGACTTGACTTAGCTTCCATATGGCCTTCTAGGCATCCAATGAGCTTTGTACAAACTCCATACCCTCAATTCATGCTTCATACCCCATTGATGACCTCCAATACACCTCAAGTTAGGAGAGAAATCCACTTGTTGACACTCAAATCTCCTCAAAGCTTCAACCCATTCCTTGATGACTTGGATGTTCTTAAGCTTGAATAAGGCCCCTTGATGTGCTTCTTTAGATAAGAATGACACTTGATCCCTTGTTAGATGACTTGATATGTTATGATATGCAAATGATTGGACTATGTACATGATGTAACTATGCAAATGATAATGCAATTAAAACATAAACCAGGTGAAATAGGTTGGGCAAATTTTAGGTTGCAACAGGAAGCATCTTTGTGGCTCCGAAGACTTAGTCATATTAGTGAAAAGGGGCTGAATATTTTGGCCAAAAATGATGTTCTTCCTGGATTAAAGAATGTAGATTTGGAGAATTATTCTCATTGCATGGCTGGTAAACAGACTAGAGTATCTTTCAAGAGACATCCACCCTCAAGGAAGTCAAAGTTGCTTCAATTGGTACATTCGGATATTTGTGGTCCATTAAAGGTAAAATCCTTTAGTGGTGCACTTTATTTTGTTACCTTTATTGATCATTGCTCCAGGAAACTATGGGTTTATCCTTAAGAGTCCATTGACTTCTGAACCATCATCATCGCTATCATCAACCTGAATGCATAGTTTGAGCTAATTGAGCGTAGGACTGAAGATCATCACGAAGAATGGTCGAACACAAATAAACTTTGAGTCTTTATCCTTTGTTTCTTAAACCGTGAAGCAGGCCACGTTACAATCCTCAAAATACCTAATTGAAGTAAGGTTAATTTGAAAGCATACTACAACAAGGTTGCGTAAACTGACTCCAAAAGATCTTTGCAGATCATTTATTTTGGCATCATACCTTTTGCTTTACTTCTCACTTTAAATGTCTTGAACCACCGTGTTATGACTAATGGCTCATATGATTTGCATATTTCAAAAAATTATTTTTATTTTAAAACTGACTATCCTCTCAAGGAATTTTCAAACTGTTGAGAAACTTGATCGTTGATCCTATCAGGGGCAAGTTCTTTCCAGATCATGTTGACAATCAGTTAAAGATTTGTGGTTCAGTGCAAGTCCTTCTCGGGATTGGTTTATACATAATATTTTTCATGACTCATGCTTGGGCAAGCTTGCCAAGAGCATAGTAAAAGCAATCATTTAAAGAATCAGACAAGCTGAAGCAATGATTAGTTCATACACAACAATCATCTAGTCTGGGGAAATTTACTTGAAGAATCCTCAAGTAGCTCCTCATCATTCCTATAAGGATCAACAACTTGATACAGTTTACAAGTGTAGCAGAGATGTGTCCAGCAGTAGCAACTTTAGTCCCCAAGCAGAATGGTAGTGATATTCGTGTTGAGGATTCAGATTTTCGATCTTGTCCTCTCCCCAAAGAGTCGAGTCGTGTCGTCGACATCTGCATTTGCATTGGATCATATATCATAACTAAATTCATATACATATGCATAACAAGATTTTTTCATTCTCATTTGCATTTCACCTGATGTCGTGTTGTTATCCACGTTTTACCTTGTGGTCTAAGTCCAACTTACTTGGCGCCTACCAAACAGATATTGTCGCATTTATCTGATGTTTTTCCATATATTTCCATTGTGATTCTGACACTTTCCCAAAATCTATCTAAATTTTTATCGGATGTGCATGTCTCTCTGATGTTTTACCAGATTAAGTCTTTTGTTTTGATATTCTTCCAGAACCTATCTGATGTTTTTACAAATATTCCCTTTGTGATTCTGATGCTTTTCTTGAATCTATCCAAAGTTTTATCGGATGTGTCTGTCTCTCTGATGTTTTACCAGATTGAGTCTTTTGTTCTGATGTTCTTACAGAATATATCTGATGTTTTTCCAGATATTCCCTTTGCGATTCTAATGCTTTCCCAGAATCTATTCGAGGTTTTACCGGATGTGTTTATCTCTCTGATGTTTTTCCAGATTAAGGCTTTTGTTCTGATGTTCTTCTAGAACCTATCTTATGTTTTTCCAGATATTTCCATTATGATTCCGATACCTTTCCAGAATTTGTTTCACTCCCTAGTGATTTTCTAGATATATACCTTTGCAACTCTGATGTTTTTCCAGAATGTTGTTACTTTTACTGTCTGATGATTTTCCAGATTTGTCTTTTGTTCTACTGTTTTTCCAAAACCCCATCTGTGTCTATCTGACGTTCTTCCAGATATGAAATTTTTTATCTGATGTTCTTCTAGATATGACCTTGTTTATCTGATGTTCTTCCATATATGATGTTGCTTATCTGATGTTCTTCCAGATATGTCTTCAAAATATTTTCTCGTACATTTAATGTTTTTCTAAATGTTTCGAATGTATCTTCCGAATCTTTGTCTTCATCTAATGCTCTTCTAGATTTCGCTCTAGTGCAATCACATTAAGCCCGTTATCCATACACATTCATGGCAAGTAAACCTGTTAGTGACTATGATCTCATTGTTATTTCATTTTTCTCTGCAAATATGCTTAAGCATCAGTTGAACATAGAGAGTTCGTACCGTTGGGCTAAGTGATCGGGTGAGGAGCACCTAACTTAGAAGGAACATGTCTTTTTATTCATAATTTTTTTTCTTCTTTTTTTTCTTATTTTAAACCAGAGATCATACACTTATTTGCATCAGTTTCTTACTTAGTGTGTTTAGAATGGTGTTGACTGCTTAAATAAACTACTTAGGGATTACTAAAAGAACCTAGAGCTTTAAGGTTTCGGCATAATGGGTATTCAAATTGATTTTGCATATTTAGGGGGTTAAGGGTGTTAGGATGATATCAATTTTATCAAAACTTTCCCAAGTTTTTCTAACATAGCCTGAACAGGCTATATACTCTCAGAGTACCATGTCATGAATCGAAGCAAAAAATTGTTGGAGGTTAGAATTTTGAAATTTTGAAATTTTGGGGAAATTGAACAACAAGTGAAAACCACGCATAAAGACTCGACAACACATGCAAAGACTTTGACATAACGTTAAAAACAGATAAAATTCCTAAAAGTATGAAATAAAACAATAAATCAAACTAAAAAGTGATAAAATAAAAACGGAAGAGTTCCTCCCCCACACTTAAACCAAACATTGTCCTCAATGTTTTAATAAAAGGTGGAAAAAGGAAAGATAGAACCTGTATGAATGCTACTGCGTGCCAAATCCTCTATGATCCTGCTCTTGATGTCCATGTCTTTGTTGATCACTTCTACTTCGGCGGCGGGCATTGTGAGATACCTTCGTTTATATAATTGGGAAAGGCATGCTCTCTCCTATCATACTCCTCATCAGTGTCACCACCAGCAGCTAGGGGTGAGCAGAACCCAACCCAACCCGAGGACCCGTCCCAACCCAATATAGGTGGGATGGGTTTGGGTTGACCCTCGGGTTACCCAACCTGTCTTAATATTATGAATGGACATGTGATACTATTTATTTATTTATTTAATTTATTGGTATATTTAGATTATTCCAAATTTTCAATAGACTTTTCCACTTTTCACCTCATAATTTAATATATGCACTAAGTAAATACTAAGTACACATCTGTTCTCTTATATCATGTTTTTTATTTTACATCTTCTTACTATGTTTTAGGTGGAAAAAGGTGATGGCATATTATCGGGATTTTTACGGGTTTAGGTACGGACGGGTTAGGATCATTAAAATAACCCTATCAAAATTTAGGACAGGGTTAGGGTTAGTCATAACCCATTCCGACCCGTCCCTTACTCACCCCTACCAGCAGCGACATTCGTAGGAATGTCCGTGGACACCAACTCATCTCTCGGATCATTATCTAGAGAACTTTCGCCTAGATGTGGCCGAGACGTGACACTCATAAAATCTGCTTTTTCTGTTTTTCTTCTCTATTTCTTTCTTTCTTCTTTCTTTTCCTTCCATTTCTTCTTCTTTTCTTTCTTTAATCCAAATTCTCCATAATATGTAAAACATAGTAAATTAACCGTATAATAGAACATAAACCAAGATATATTAACAATAGTCGCAAGTAAATTCATGTAAATCGAGTCAAATAAACGATATACTTTCGCGTTATCAGCATTTTTGAGAAAACCTCTTATGACAATACCCCTTTTTCCCAATATATAGTTATCCCCTGTGGCATCATTCCCCACACGATCTTTGTCTTGTATTCATATTATTTTATGTCATATCATGTGCATCTTGTGGCATCTTAGGACCAAAAATTATGCATGTTTGTATTTAAGTCTCTCCTATTACGTCGAGACGAAGATTTCAATCCCCATATCTCTGGATAGAAGAAACTTAAATAGGGGCATCTGTCATACTGTAATTTTTGAACCTAAGATTCTATTTTATTTCTGTTTCACATCTTCTGCATAGCATAGCATGCACTTCATCTTGCATAGTATCCTAAATTTCAGTCATAATAAATTTGTTGGATTTACAGACAAACTGGTCTAAATTTATTTCAAAATTTGACCAAATGCTGTATTTTTTCAATATGTTTATTTCGCGCTGATTATTTTGGTGTGTTCATTTTATTTTTTCGAGCACTTTTATGCCCGACTTTTTATTTTGTTTTTTAATTATTTTTATTTAAATAATCATTTATTTTATTTAGATTTAATTAGATATTCAATTTAAATTTTTATTTTTATTAATTAATTTTATTTTTAATTTATTTATTAATATTTTCTTTTTTTTATAAAACAACACAAAAATATGATTTTTAATTCTTTTTATTCTTGCCTTATTATAAAAAAACACCCAAAAAAATTGATTTTTAATTCTTTTTATTCTTGTCTTATTATAAAAAGCACAAAAGCATAATTTTTAATTCTTTTTATTCTTTTCTTATCATAAAAAACACAAAAACATGAATTTTAATTCTTTTTATTCTTGTCTTATTATAAAAAATACAAAAACATGATTTTTAATTCTTTTTATTATTATCTTATCATAAAAAACACAAAAACATAATTTTTAATTCCTTTTATTCTTTTCTTATTATAAAAAACAAAAAAAAATATTGTGTTAATTGTTATTATCATTCTTATCAATTTCCTAGTCTTATATATATGCATTTGAAAAAACAAAGAGGACACACAAGAGAATCACTCTCGCACATAATTTTTTAACGCATTACAAAAAGGTGAGTGCATACATTATAAAAGCAGAGACAACAAAAACAACTACCACACACTTACAAAAGAAATTTCTGCATAAAAAGAAAGGGTATTTGAGTCATACCTGTATAGAGCTCAGGTTTCATCTTATTCGCATTACCGTGGAAGACACGTCGGACGAACTCTGACAAATAAGTTACCTTCACCTTCGTGCGTTGCTCAGTTATTGTTTCTTCTTTGTGAATTACTCGAATTCCTCTTTAGCTTGTGTTATCCGCTCCAATTTGATTGGTATTATGTGAATATTATGAAAGTCTTTGTTTGGTGATTAATTTTGAGGTACGTCGAATTGAGACAAATCGCGTGCGAGAGGGAGAGAGTACTGGGCAATGTCTTTTGTCCATTTCCTTTTTTTTCGACATGCAATGTTGTTGTTGTTGATATGGGTCCGTGTGAGCCTAGTCTCACCGGCCCATATATATATATATATATATATATATATATATATATATATATATATATATATATATATATATATATATATATATATATATATATATATATATATATATATATATATATATATATATATATATATATATATATATATATATATATATATATATATATATATATATATATATATATATATATATATATATATATATATATATATATATATATATATATATATATATATATGATATTTCTTTTCTTTTTTATTTATTTTTATTTTCTTGTTTATTTATTCACTTTTGTTTTTATTTATTAATTTAGTTCAGTTTGGTTTTAATTTAGGTGTTAATTTATTATTAGTGAATTAATTAGATTTTTATGACAATTTGATTTTTAAATGTTGATTCTAATGTTGATGTTAATTTTCTCATGAATTTATCTTAACATTTTTACTTGTTTTTTTTATATACTTGTAATACCATGCTCATTTGTTATCTTATCATTTATTCCTCGATTATTTCTTCATCGCGGTGCTTTGCCGCGTAATTTCAATTCACTTCACGATGTTTTGCCGTGTATATACTTTTATCGCATGATGTTTTTCCATGTATTCAATTTAACACACTATGTTCTTCCGTGTATGTTCATTTATTTTGTGATGCTTTGCCACATATGCATGTTCCCTTAGGATCTCTTAGTTCAAACTTTATTTTCGATTAGGTTTGAAGTAAGACATACATTAGGATGTTCATTCAAGCATGATAACATTAGGATATAATTTCCCTTTAAAACTCAACATTTTCCTTTTACTTTGTTTACCCTTATTGAGGGGAACTACCACTAGTAGAAAAAATACTTTATAGTAGAGGTTGTTAAGTCAGTTCACCTGCCACCTGACTTAAGAAGTGATGCGGTGACAATTTCGTAAATATTTAGAACATTATTAAGTCAGTTACATTTAGAACTGACTTAAAAAAAATTAAAGAAAAAAAATATAATTCCTATTAAATTTCTTAAGTCGGCTGTGTTCATTAACTGACTTAATAAATATATTTATTAAGTCAGGTATTGCCCACCTGACCTAAGAAGTTTTATTCAAACCCTTATTCTTCTTCACAACAAATCGTACATTTCACGAACCCAGAAACCCTTTCATCCCCAAAACCTAGAACAACCTTCATTTCCCTATTTCTCTCCTTCTTTCTCCAAAACCTTCACCGTTGTCACCATCTTCGAATAACATCACCGGCGACATCCTTTCCTTTTCTCTATTTCCTCTCATCTCCTCTATCCTAAAAGCTCCACCTTCCCTCCACCGTGACAACAACCCACGCCGCCTCTCTTTATTTTCTGTCTTTGAACAAAACATTCAATATCCTATTGCTCACAGAGATGACTCTGTTGTTGACAACTATCACGGCGTTAACATTCCCGACCCTTACCAGTGGCTTGAAAATCCTGATGCAGAACAAGTTAAAGAGTTTGTACAGAAACAGGTTGGTTTAACGGATTCAGTATTGAAGACAATCGATGTTAGAGCTAAACTTGGTGATACAATCAAAAAGGTCTCTGATCATCCTCGTTACAGTGCTCCTTTTAAAAGAGCTGATAAGTACTTTTACTTCCACAACACTGGTCTTCAATCTCAGAGTGTCCTCTATGTTCAGGTTACCTTTCACTTTCACATTTTTTATAGTTGCCAAAAAAGTCATGTAGAAACATATTTATGAATTCATGTATATTAATTTCAGGATAGTTTGGAGGGTGAAGCTGAGGCTTTGCTTGATCCCAATGTTCTCAGTGAAGATGGCACCGTTTCACTTAACAACTTCTCGGTTAGCAAAGATGCTAAGTTCTTGGCTTATGGACTCAGTTCCAGTGGTAGTGATTGGGCCACTATAAAGGTCATGCGTGTTCATGACAAGCTTCTTCAACCTGATACTTTGTCCTGGGTGAGTAATTATAACAATATCTCAACCTAATACTTTGTTCTGGGTGAGTAATTATAACAATATCTCATACTGTTTTAATAATGATAGTAATGATTCATTATGTTTCATTTTCAATTTTCATTCAGGTAAAGGTTTCTTCTACTAGTTGGACACATGATAGCAAAGGTTTCTTTTACAGCCGCTATCCGGCTCCAACAATCAAGTAAGTCATTTCTGTCCAATTCTTATTCTGTTTTGCAATGTGCTTCTGATTATGGTAGGAAGGACTAGGATTAGTTTTGTGTTTTCTTGATTTAGTGTTTTGCTAATTTACAATGTAGGGATGGAGATGTAGTAGATACTGGGACTGAGAATGATACTAACCTTTATCATGAGCTATATTATCATTTTCTCGGTACGGATCAATCACAAGATATTCTCTGCTGGAGAGATCCTCAAAACCCTAGATATATGTTTGATGGAACTGTCACTGATGACAGAAAGGTACCATTGTTTCCTCCTTGCTTCTTTATTTACTCGCATGATTTGAACTGTATGGTTTGGGTAGATAATGACTATTAACAAGTCCAATTGCATCATCTGTCCAAACTGTATCAGCTACTGCTACGGATTTTTCATTATATTTTTATAACCTGAATTGATCTGTCCTTTTAAGAAGAGGCTCATTGTAGGCAGAGGCTCTATTACTTCTCTCATTAGATGATACAGTTTGGTTAATTGCATCATCTGTTACCTTTTTCATCTAAATGCTAATGTTCTGATTTGCAGATATTATATTGATCCTTCTGGCACTTTCTGGAAATAATGCAAAAGCTATTGGTTCAGGATCAGAAGGTGCTGACAGTTCTCTGCAAGAACAATACAACAAGGTAATTGTTCTTAAAGTCGGTTGTTTCTTAATCTTTCATTCTGCTTGTAGCATTAAAATTGTTAGTTGGGATTGAAGAGTGGAAAAGGGAGTGAAGCACACAGAATTAACTTATGGCTATTGGATGTTTCAAAGTTACTTTTAATTTATGAAGTATTAAAATCCAAAATAAAATATTTAAAATTAGTTTTCAATCACTGATATTAGATATTATTATAAAGAGAACATAAAAAAATTGATCATAAGAATGATTTGAAGTCATACACAGATATGCCCCATACATTAAACGCAACAAAAGCTTATTAACATTTAGTATAGTGAAAATTTATGTAACTGTCATACCTGGATTACATATTGTACAACCAAGGTAAATGTCATACCTTTCTGTAACTTTATGTAAATGCATGTCTGACTTATAGTCAAAGCATAGATTTGATAGTAATAGCAACATAATATTAGAACCACGGAACTTGGATTGCATATTGTACATATTCGTATTGGATGATCCTACTGAGTTTGAATTGCACCAATATTGTGTCTGATTTTTTAGTTTTCATTGTTTGATAAGAAGTATTATGAATGATTTTTGTTTTTTCCTAACAGCTTGCACCGTATGAAGTTTTTCGGATTGATAAACACGAAGGCTCAACTGTAACCCCTGCTCCTCAAGAAATGATCGAACGCGGAAGTCTACCTTTTGATAAGAAAGGAAAGGTGAGAGCAATGTCTTTTCTGTTTCTTATGTATCTTTGTATACAACAATATGTATCATGTGTATTGTATAGTATCTATCTGGTATATGTCAGATACAGAAGTCTTAGATAGGAAAGTATATAAACTGAATGTGATGTTTAATGTTCAGGACTTGATAAATTGTGATGGTAAAAGAGAGAATTGTTAAAAGAACCTTGAGGAGTGTAGTCCCTTTTTCCTTCCTCAAGCTGCCTTTGAAATTTTCTCCAGCATTAAATCCAGCATATTTCAAACATTAGGTGGAACTTCAGTTACCGGAGCATTTTCATCAGTGCCTACATTTGAGAAGGACCATGAATCTGATTTTCCTGATAAGAAAGATTCGGAAAATTGTAACCTCTGCATTGAACCACTTCCAACGACTGAGTTGCAATCTACTGAAGACACAACTTCATATCCAGAAGTTATTAGGATCCATGACAAGAATGAGTTTCCATTTTCTTTAGACAACAACAGTTTAAACCAGTTTAAGCAGTTTGATGTTATAGAAAACTGCTCTGAGGACCACCATTTTTTTGATGAGGGGAAAAGATTACCAATGTTGCAGGTTAGAAATCAATCCTTTACTATGAAATATTATTGCATTCATATATTAGGCTAACTGTTTTCTTTGTTTTGTAGGTAAAAAAGGTTCAGCAAGAATGGAGCATCCTTGAGAAAAGTCTTCCTGGTACATACTTTTTATCACACTGTGTTATATAACTTATTTCTCTATGAGAAGCCTTATTGTTATATGCCCCATACATTAAACGCAACAAAAGCTTATTAACATTTAGAACCCAACATATTACTGATGCAGAACATTATATTGATACATACTACAAAAGCTTATTAACATTTAGTATAGTGAAAATTTTCTATAGTAAAATACATGCTGTTCCATTATTACTCTGGCATCGTTTCCCTGTCGCAACCATCCCTCGTTAATAATCTTAAAAGCTTTATCACGGGATAGAAATGATGCAAAGAAGTGTTGTCAAATAAATAAGTGGATTAAGACATTTCAGCAACGTTAAAGAGAAAGACAAGTGTGACAAGTGAATTGGAATACAATGTAGCAGTAGTGCTGCTCAATGTCTAACACACCTTCTTGCTTCCGGAAAGAATCTCAATGGCATTGTGAAATATCCCAACTGTCTTTGCCCTCCGTACGCCTGTGATGTCAGGGAGAGGGATAATTCTCTAAAACATGAAGCATTGAGATTTTTAGGTACAGCTCTATTGAAATGTAAAATCAAAACCACAAGTGAAAAGACTCGTCGTTATTACAAATATGAAATTGAGACTGTTTTTTGTTTAAAATTCATATTCAACGGCATCACCAAAACTCCAGACAGTTTAAATGATGTGTATGCATGCATGCATGAATGAGTAGTAATGCATATGAATCTATGTACATAAATATGTATTTGCCTATATGTGTGTCTGTGTGTGTCACTATATATTATATAAATGGTCCCTGCAATAGGGATTATTTTGATTTCAATTTGACCCTGGAATTTTAAAACACTTCCAATTTAGCCCCCTCATGTGCCTTTTTTGAAGTGGACATAAAATGACAATGCATGTGTGACTCTGCATATTACTTCTTGACTCATTAGAACATATTTTTAATCATCTAGTTATCTTTATGAATCAAATTCAGTTATAATAGTACTGTTTAACTTTCTGTTCACCCTGGCTTCACGATATCTCAGCCGTGTGTACCGTCTTTCATATCTCTTTTCGAGCTTTGTACTTTACTTAGACCTCTTTTCTGATATCATTGGAAATGTTGCATTTTTCTGTAGCATTCAGAAAGGATCAAGCAGGACTATCCGAGGAGGAGTTGCTAGAGCGAGATACTTCAATAGCTGAAGAGTTTACACAGTTACCGACTGGAAAGAGAATTTCTGGTGTGTCTTTGAACTTTTTTTCTAGCTTGTAAAGTTTGGTATTCAAGCCATAACATATTGACTGTGATGACACTTTGGTTTGTTTTTTTATGTTATAGTCCTTGAATATAAATTTCAATTCCGTCTTTCTGGAATAGGGAATCAAAGTTATTGAACGGCATTGTTGTCTCATGTGCAGCCTTAGTATTATGTTTGATAGTTTTGAATTCAAGAAGGGGCTAACTTATTTTCAGAAATTTCTCAGGGAAGGTGTATTCGATAACTCTTTGTTGAGGGCAAACCCTGAAGACTGTAAGACACTGAAAAGGCTTGCATTGTCTAATCTGTCGAAGTCAAAATGGGTAGAACACTATAATTTTCTCAAGGTTTGTGATGGATATTTATCTAATTGCTAATGCTTTTGTGGTGATAACTTAATTTAGGATGATACTTGTCAAATATTGCACCTAGGGGTATTTGCGAATAGAATTTGCATCCATTTTTAAGGAATAACTAAACCTATAAAATCTAATCAGTATCTTTGAATAATAACTTTTGATTGTTCAGTTCAAAATTTAAATTCAATCCAGTGCAAATTGATTTAGATTAACTAATTTGGTTCTTTCTGAGTGCAGAGTGGTGGAAACAAAGCTGGAAAATGTGATGATATGGAATCTCCTGTTGTGGCATCAAGTAATGTTGCAAATTCTATGGTGTGATCACTTATACAGGTAGATGGTGGATCTGAAGTTGAGAATTCAAGCTTACAAAAACATTCTATGGTGTGAATCTTTATAAACAAGAAACAAAGTTTAGTTTCTCATTATGTGATCAATTATATTCTTCTAGTGATCAAATTTAATTTTCTTACAGTATGATTTCAGCTCAACAGATATAAATCCTATTGGCAGTTTATGTAAGCAGGACATTAGAGCATTCCTACAATGGGCAGCCATCCATCTTGGTTACTTATCTTTGGCAGAAATAGAAGCAGCTCCATCGTCTGCTGAACTTGAGCCTATACGTTCTGACCACATTCAGGTAGTGTTATGTTCTGTTACATTTTTCAGTAGTGTTTGGTCTTGAAATATCACAATGACTCATTTCGTGTGCTTAGCATATGTGTTGGCGACACGTAAAATTTGTCAATGTTACTATGCTAGATGGAGGAAAAGAGACAATTTAACTTAATTATTATTCATAATCATTTTTTGAAAATTAATAATCGGATACTTCATTTTTTATTGAGTAGACTGATGAAGCTGAACTAGGAATGACTTATGAGGAACTATCTGTTTATGGAATGTTACGAAAAACTTTTCGATGTGGTCCAGTTTTCATGTTCCAAGTATATCTCATGCTTCTCCATCAGAGTCTTCGACTTGTCACTGTCCATTTTTTAGTTCAGTTATAACCTTTTTTAAATTTGTTGTGTCAGAATCTATGTTACAGATGGGGTGCAAGATTGAGTCCATCACAAGTAGCCGAGAAAGTTAAACACTTCTTCACGTGTTATTCTATAAATCGACACAAAATGACCACATTAACACCTTTCTATCATGCCGAGGTATGCTTTTATTATGGATTGAATTTTGCTAGATATAGCTCTTCATGCCCTTAAATATTTCGTCTGCCTGGATTGAATTTTTCTAGCATTGAATTATTTCCTGCTTCATGATTTGCAGGTCTTTTTTGCTTTAAGCATGGCAGCTATAGAACTTTCTCAATCCGGATCGTTGGTACCTGATTTAACTAAGGCAAAAAGTGCAGCTGCTTCTATATTTATGTGATTGTATTTGGCTTTCCCTCACTATCTGTTAGAATTGGTGTATATACTTGTATTAGCCTAAACTTTGGAACAAGTTGTAGGTTTCACAGTAGAAACAAGTTTAATCAGCATTGTGATAATTTTCTAATATATACTTTGCTAATATACTTGGTTCTACATAATTTTGTGATAATGAAAAGAAGAGTTAATTTTCTGATAATTTTGGGTGTAATTTGTTGATTGAGTTGGATAGTCTAATTTGGGGATAAATTGTTAAATGGGAAAACTGCATCTGATTTGTGTGATTATCCAAAAAAAAAATAACTTCTTAGGTCGGTTAATTATACCCGATTTAAGAAAGTAAGTTCTTAGGTCGGGTATAAATGGTTTCTGTAGGCTAGACTTATTAAGTCGGGTTCTGCCTAACCGACCTAAGAAGTTGTTTCTTAATTCAGGTCCACAACCGACTTAAGAAGTCAAAACTTCTTATGTCGGTAATTCTTAGGTCGGGCTCGGACCCGACTTAAAAAGTCATTTTTAACCGACTTAAGAAGCCTTTTTTCCACTAGTGTACGAATGCTTTGATTTCATTTTCGTCAGGATACGTAGGCACAAGATGCGATGTCTTGGTGAGCATACTTAGAAATAACACCTCATGTCTTGCTTTACCTGTTCACACTTTAGCAGAAAAAATAACAAATAACATAATAAAACAAGAGGTTCATGTAGAGTACTACACATACTTAGGATGCTAGCACCTTCCGTAGGTATAACCAACCCCGAAACTTAGATTCTCTTTGCTCTGCATATTTTGGGTTATTCTTTCTTTTTCCCTTCCCTTGGATAAACTAAAGATCGGTGGTGAATTATGATTTGTGATTCAAGTTAATTTAATAGCTTGATATCCGATTCTCACCGTGAAACCATAAATTGATGATCAATGATGTCTTGTCTTGAAGAAACCTTAAGGATGATAAAACTTAAAATATGGAGGGATATTTGACATGAAACCCAAAAGTGACCTTCTGTTGAATGGCTCTCATCAGGTTCAAACATAATGGATGAGAAACTTTAATTCTCTTGTTGTTGATGAATCTAGATGAAGAAGATGTCCATGATGACATAATTCAAAACCCTAATTCCAACATTATGTGAAGTGTGAGTCAAATGAATCCTTTGAGAACAAACTTTTTAGTCAATCTTGAGCATCATGTTGCTCACATTGTCAAGACCACAAACCCTAATAGCTTGATGGTTTCAATTAATACTCATATGCAAAATGGCCTAAGACAAGAAGTTACCAGTATGTGCAATCCCTTATTGCCCTGGTTTGATCAAGACCAGGTCAAACCTCCTCCTGAATTGAGTTGTGGATTGAAAACCAACTAAACCAATCTCAAAATTTTATTTGAGGCAAAAATCCTTCCTTGACATTCCTTTGCAAGTCCACATGTTTGGTTTGTACCAAAGTATGATGATGATAAATGTATGATAGGAAAAGCTATGGTGAAAATGAGGGTGTGACAATGAACATGTTTCATAGCTTCAAAAACATTCAATATTGCCTTCTCTTTATTAAATATGAGAATCAACTCCCCTTTTTCCACATCAATTAAAGCTCTTCCAGTTTCAAGGAAGGGTCTTCCCAACAACAAGGGTGTTTCTTCATCTTCCAGCGTATCGAGGATGACAAAGTCAGTTGGAAAGAGTAAAAGAACATCTTCCAAAATTCCATAAGGATAAGTGACAGGTTGATTAGCTAGAGTTAGAGTTATTTTGATAGGTTTAAGTTCTCCACAGTTTAATTTTCTCATCATAGACAATGCCATTAAATTTATGCTCACTCCCAAATCACATAATGCTTTGCCAATTTTTAGAGGGCCTATGACGATAGAAATAGTAAATCTACTAGAATTTGTAAGTTTATGTGGCAATTTGCATCGAATAATGGCACTACATTCCTCTGATAAAGCTATATTTTCATCATCCTTTAGCTTACATTTTCAATTAAGAAGTTTCTTCATAAACGTAGCATATACTGGCATTTACTCCAACACTTCACAAAAAGGTATGTTCACTTCTAATGCAATGATCATCTCCATAAACTTTTTAAATTGCCCCACTTCCATTTCCCTTTTTGGTTTATTTTTACTAAACGAGTAGGATGGTTGAATGTAATTTGGTAACGGAGGATTTGGTTCATTTATAACATGGTTTTTAGTTCACCTGAAAAGCGAGTCTCTATCATCAATTTATCCAGTGTATCTCCTTCCCCCGAATCATTGGTTTGAACCTCTTTTTTAGTTGAGTTGGATTTTGGCTCTTACTCCTTATCCTTCTTATTTTCCCCTATTTTTTCTACGTATATTTGACCGGAGCGGAGGGAATTGTGTGATTCCTCAGTTTTATTACGTCGCAATTTTCCTTTTCTTGGAACAATAAGGTAATTTGTTGTAATTTTCCTCAGTTCTATTTCGTAGTCGGTTGAAATGTGTTGATGATGACTTACACTTCCCATGTAAGATGCTCTGTAGTGAATTTACCTGCAAAATGTTCTTTGTCACACTTAGTACATAAGACAAACATTACCTCACTTATAGATTCTTGACTTTTCTTGACTTCGTGCAACTTTTGATTCAGCCCTTCCAACTTTAAGAGGAGTTCTTCGTAGCCACCTAAAGTTAGTTGACTATGGGAATTGCTTTTTGTCTCCACACTTTGACTTCCTCTAGTATTTGGAAACTTGTACTCATTTAGGCTCATCTTTTTTATTAACTCCCTCACTTGCGGCTCGGTCAGTGTTCTGATTGAACCACCGACGGGTGCATTCAAAAGTATTTGTTCTTGCATTTGTAGTCCTTTCACAAAGATCTTAATTTTTCCATACTACTCATATTGTGATTAGAACACTTTCTTAGTAATAATTTAAACCTTTCCCATGTGTCGTATAAAGATTCGGTCTCTTGTTGTTCGAACTGTGTGATTTCGGCTTTTCTTTATGTGAATTGTGCTATAGTCAAGAATACCTCTAAGAATTTGTTTTCCAATTCTCTCAAAGTTATTATTACCCCATTTGGAAGGCATAATAATCAATACTTAACTCTTCCAACTAACAAGAAGTTGAACAACTTTAGTTTAACCTAGTCCTCTCTAATACCTTCTGGTCGACACATCGACGTTGTCTCGTAGAATATGGATAGATGTTCCCAAGAGCCATATTTTGCGCTTCTGTCAAATTTCTTATATCTCAATACAGAAAATATAGAGTATTTGATGTTGAAATGTATTAGATTTGCGGGAACAAAACCTAAAGAGATATTGGATGCGTCAGTAGGCCTATAATAATCCCCTTGAGTTTGTGCTATCGGTTCAACCATGATACCCGCGTTGCATACACACAACCAAAAACACCTCAGTAACACTATGATAAACTAGAAAACAAACAAAAATAATCAAAGATAAAATTAAAATAAAATAAGCAAACAATGTTGCACAAAGAGTTGCCCTATTGTAATTAACAGTCCCCGACAAAAGCGCCAAAAACTTGATGACTTCTCGGCAAGTGCACCGGTAATGTCACAGTAATAAAAAGATCGAACCAACAAGGATTGTTCGAATAGAACAACGATTTATGCAATATTAACTAAAATAATAAAAGGGGGGATTTTACAAATTTTAGTGCAAAAGAAATTAAATGAGAAAACTAAGTCACGAAAGCGACCAGGTTGTGGTTCAGAATCCCTTTATCCATCTTGTTGATGTACGATGCCTTGTATGAATTATCTTATCCTTCTAATTTTACGGCGAATTTTCAAAACTGTTATAGTCAATCTCTCATGAAATAACTATCCGCATGTCATATTATGAGTAGGATTCCTTTAAAGTTGACCATTATTTCTCCTTATGAGATATGGAAAGGTAGATCATCAAATATGGTTATTTTAGAGTGTGGAGGTGTGTAGCATATTATAAGAATATGGATCCTAAAAGAACGAAATTGGGTCCCCGAGGGATCAAATGTGCTTTCATAGTATATGCATCCAACAACAAAGCAAATAGACTTTTAAATCAGGTGTCTAACCTAATTGTTAAATCCCGAGATGTAGAGTTTTTTGAAAAACTTATCACGGAGGATAAGGAATCTGAGATTCCCACGAATGAAGAATCTCGTGATGAAAACTCTCCACGAATTGTTAAAGTACAACCTAAAAGTATCTCACAGATTGTTGAAACGCAACCTGGGCCTAGGGTAAGTATAAGAGCCCGGAAAACTTTAGGTCCAAATGAAATTGCTTCTCAACTCATTTCCTTTTATCTAGTTTAAAAGAAATGCAAGAATGATGTTTATAAGATCCATATCATTCTCTAATTATAAGATGATCTAAAAACCTGTAAAGAAGTAGTGGCTTCAATGGACTCTTCTTTTTTGAAAGATGTTATCCAAGACAAAATGAATTCAATTATTTCAAACCACACTTAGGAACTTGTCAGCCTTCCAAAGGGTTCAAGGACCATTGGATGAAAATGGGTGTTTAAAAAGAAGCATCATAGTGACGGTACATTAACCACATATAAAGCAAAATTAGTAGCAAAAAGATTTAGACAAAAAGAGGGTGTTGATTACTTTGACACATATGCACCAGTGGTAAGAATAACAACAATTAGAGTATTGTTTGTCTTAGCGTCTTTGAATGACATTATAGTTCACCAAATGGATCTTAAAATAACATTCTTAAATGGAGATCTCGATGAAAAAATCTACATGGAACAACCACAAGGTTACATGCATCCTGGAAATGAACAAAAAGAATGCAAACTTGTCAAGTCCTTATATGGTTTTAAACAAACACCAAAATAATTGCATCAAAAGTTTAACTCGGTCATACTTTCAAATGGATTTACTCCAAATTCTCGTGAAAAATGTTTGTACATAAAGGTTTGTGAAAACATTGTAATATTTTTGTGTCTATATGTTGATGATATGTTGATCATTAGCAATGAGATGAATGAAATTTTAGAACCAAATAAGTTTCTGACTTCCACATTAAATATGAAAGATCTTGGACTAGTTGACATTATTTTAGGGATCAAAGTAAAACAAAATAGTGGAGGTTATGAACTTAGTCAAACATATTATATTGAGAAAATATTGAATAAGTTCAAACACTTTCACTTTAAGGAAGAAAACACTCAATTTGATCCTAGTGCCAAACTTTAAAAGAAAAATGGAAGAACTGTATCCCAATTGGAATATGCAAGTGCAATTGGATGTCTAATGTATTTAATGCAATGCACCATACTAGATATAGCATTTGCAGTTAGTAAGATGAGTAGATTTACTAGTAATCCAAATGGTGAACATTGGAAGGACATAACCAGGATTTTTGGTTACCTCTTAAAAACAAAAAATCTCGGTCTTCATTATGGTAGGTTTTCTGCTATACTAGAAGGATATATCAGTGCGAGTTGGATATCGAGTGTTGGAGATCATATATCTACAACTGGATGGATATTTGCATTAGCTGGAGGTGCAATTTCTTGGAAGAGCAAGAAACAAACATGCATTACTCTTTCAACCATGGAATTAGAGTTTGTGGCTCTTGCTTCCGCTGGTAAAAAATAAAATGGTTGAGAGACCTTCAATGATGTATACAATGAAAAGTCTAGGCACATTGGTCTTAGACATACTTACGCGAGAAAATTGATTAAAGATGGAATCATTTCACTCACCTATATACGAATGAGCTATAATTTGGCTTATCATTTACTAAGCCACTGGCTAAAGACTTAGTAAAAACAATCACAAAAGGCATGGGGCTGAAACTCCTTGAGTAAGAGTGTCAACAACTCAATTTTACATTAGTAGAACATTAACCTCAAGATTCAATGGTTAACAACAAGTTGTTGATTTGGATGTTTGTCGAACATTTCATGATAATGTTGACTTTAAAAGTGAGGGTTGAGTTTTTATTTAAACTCTTAATGAAGTTCAATATTGACGGTATGTGTCCATGGAAAAGGATACACTATAAACTTCACATATGTAAGTTTCGAGATGATGTCGTCTGAAAGTGAGAGTTGGAGTGTCTCTCATAAAAAAATTCACGAAAATGGGAAAAACATATGGCCATAAATAGTGCTAAGCGAGATATGCAGGCGAAGAACCATTAAAGAGTGTGTGTAAGGTAACGCTGGTATAATCATAAGGGATAAGGGTTCAAAGCATATCTACCTAACATTTCGATTAGACTTTGCGTTATTCTTACTAAGGTTGAGTTCAAATCGAAAGATATTTAACTCTATTAACATTATTTGTTTCTCTTTTCGGGAATTGGTCTTGTCATTATTGAATAAGTGAGGGATTGTTATAAACTCATGAACATTCAATGTCTATTTGTGTGTTCCAAAATGATAAGAAAACTGGAATGGTGTAAATGTTAATAAATGTAAGGGAAATAGTCCCAAATAGAAAGATTTACTCACATTCAAAGCTTTTATAAAGAGTTAAGAATATTAACTCAACAAAAGGACAAAAGAGGATAAAATATCACATGGAAAAATGTGGTGGTCCCAACCATTATGCCACTTGTCTCCTCCGTAAACCTCTAGTCGGTGTCGCACCGGCTTCGGCTCCGTTATTGGGTCTGAGGGTGTGGACGTTAAGGCGCTAGTGGCGGCTTGTAGGTGGCACTTGAGCCCTTAGGCACGACAAGCTACTCGCGGTGCCGATGGGGTTCCAGCGGCCGACGGCCAACCTGCTCTCATCTTAGTTGATGCATGCGTTTGATTTTCGAATTCGAAGAAAAGCAACGCTTCATGAAATGTTGCAAAAGGCATGAAAAGGCATGAAAAGAAGCAACGTTTGGAAACAATGCAGTTTTCAGTTAAAATGTATTGTTTCATCAAGGGTCGCAACTTTGTGAAACAACACATACATGACCTATAAATACCTCATTCCGAAATTCAGAAAACACATCATAAACCGAATATCCTCTTACACAAATTTCAAACTTTCTTCACTACAAATCGAGTTTTCGTCGATCTTTCGCAAATTTAATATAAAGCTGAATTATCATGATTATTCATGTGTTCCAACTCTAAAACTTATTTAAAGAGTGTTCGAAATATATTTAAAAAAAAAAAATCGTTCATGATTCAGTCCTAAATCCATTAGCAATACTTTAGCGATATTTCTATCGGTTAACACTCCAATAAACTTTATTTATAAGATTTTATAAGATATGTTAGATATATATTAAAATAATAACTCGTAATTAGTTTCATCCGAGAAACCTCAACTTTTAAGGATTTTCTTTAAACTTCTAATGTAATTAAAGATTTTAACAATTGTGTGGTGAGAAAAAAACGGGATTTTCCATGTGTTAAGAATTTTTTATTTTTCCACGAGGATATGTAGAAGTTGACTGCTATGTATTCAGATTAAAACTTGATTTTAAAATCCACCACACACGTTCACGCCATTGTTTCACAATAACACATGTTATAATTCTATTGTGTTTTTTGTCAAACATCAAAAGCGTTTTAAGAATGATATTTTGATTCTAACTAAAAAAAGAATGATATTTTGATTAAAAAATATAACTACTTATTAGTAACAAACAAAAGAAATCATTGTATCCATTGCAAAACAGCATAGAATATATTTTGTTCCTTTTAAAGAATGAAGTAATTTTAATTAAGAGATTAATTATAATACAGATATAACATGATGAGACAATTTTCTTTTTATGTGTTGAAACTTGAAATCTATGAATTTCACTTCAAAAGAAAAGAGCATATATTTAAAATTTTAATTTATATAAACTGTGAGCGTGTTGATAAAAAATAGTTTAAAGAACAATTGTTTTTTTTTTAAAATTTTTGTTAATAACAATATAATTAATGATAGTTGATATTCTAATGAAGAATAATCATCTGCCATAGAAACAGGGTCCGCCCAATTAAGGTGCAGCCTATACTATAGTATTAACCTAAAATTTTGGAGGATTTATTTTTTTTTATAAAAAAAAACATTTTATATTAATTTTTTTTACAATAGATGTAAAAAAAAATTCAGTTTCATGAAAAAAAATAATGCTTTTAAAATTCATTTTCTACTTTACCGTGAATTTTTTATTCAGTTTCTGATACTAGATATTCAGTTTCATGAAAATATGAAGTTTTCATATCTGTTTCTGGTTCTGCTTTTAAAATATGAAGTTTCTGCTTTTAAAATATGAAATTTATGCTTTTATTCACTTTTTGCTTTTAAATAAAGTTTTCGTTTTAAATCATAAATATTCACATGCAAAGATTTGTATATGCAGTGTTAGTTTTGTGATGCTTTTCATACCTGCAAGTGCTTTTAGTTGTTGTGGTTGTTTTATATACAAATTTTTTTTAGTTGTTGTAGTAGTTCTATATAAATTGTGTTGCTCATCATTTATCTAGCAGTAGCAGGCACTAACTATAGTAGGGGGAAAAAAATATTTATTCCAATGTAAATTTAATTCAGACTTTGAACCCCACATTAAAAATTCAGCATTTGTGAGTTGTGTTTACCTGAGTTTTATTTATATGCATAGTTGTTTACATTTTACATCTCGAAATGGTCATACAAGATTCAAAGGTAAACGGGTGCGTATCTGTTTCTATATACCTTTGAATCATGCTGTTAAATGAACTTCGACATTGCAGGGTGATCAAATTCACGTGACAACTCAAAATCACAGTTTAAAGATTGGAGTGAACAACTTAGTGAGCGTGAAACTTATTGTCTATACAATAGAGAGTCTATGGCTAATGACGGTACATTCAAAGTATGCCCAAACAAACTGAAACTTGTGTTCAATGGAGGAACTACTGTTTCCAAAATAGAAATCTGCATCTAAGGTCAAGCACATCAAGAAGGATTAATCTTATAAATCATGCTTCACTTTTTGTTGGTTTCGTATGTTTTGTGTTCAATATAACTGTAATGTTGACTGATATCCTCTAAGAACTTCATCTATGCATGGCTGTCCTAATGTGTTTTGTGTAAGAATGCAATGTTACTATTAACATTTGGAATTACCACTGAACAATGTTTTTCCTATCAGTACATATGATACTTTGTTGATCATGTCAATTTTTGTAATGCTTTTTAATTTGTCACACTAAGTTTATCCTGATCATTTTGGATCATACTCATACTTAAGGTGTAAATTTTTAATATGACAGAATTTTTCTCATTAACCTAATAGAAGAAAGTATTGCCTAATATGTGAAAACAATTCCATCGATTTATAGTAACAAATAATGCTTACATTATGCTACAACTTATGGAACATAATTTTAGCAACAAAATTTATAGTATTAAGATTTTACTCATACTTAATCATTTTGCAATGCATTTTTCATTATGCTTACATTATGCTACAACTTATCAACTAATTCACTTATAATTTGCATAGAAATAAATTATGCTAGATGAACATTTGATTAAAACCAACTGTTTTGACAAATATTATCACTAATGAAACGATTTTTTCTTTTTACAATGTCTTTTCTAAGACTACAAAGCTGATCAATTTTCCAAACAATTTAGTAAAAGTTCATCAACCAACCTTCTTCACCACATATTCTATCATATGAATGCAGGGTCAGCCCAATCAGTCTGGAGGCCCTATTTTAATTTTAAAAATAGGTCTAAAATAATATATATATATATATATATATATATATATATATATATATATATATATATATATATATATATATATATATATATATATATTACTATTCCAAAAAAGACTTTTAGCAGCGCTTTTTTTGGCCTTTAGCAGCGCTTTAAAGCGCTGTAAAAAGTGGCGCTGCTAAAGGTAAAGACAACGCTTTTTTTCAATGAAAAAGCGCTGCTAAAAGCTCCCTTCAGCAGCACCTTTAGCAGCGCTTTTTTAGCCCTTTAGCAGCGCTTTTGTAAGCGCTGCATAATTCCCCCAACCATCCCCCCTTTAGCAGCGCTTTAAAAAAAGCGTTGTCTTAGACCCCCCCCTTTAGCAGCGCTTTTGCAAAAGCGCTGCCATAGCCCACCCTTTAGCAGCGCTTTTTACAAGCGCTGCCTTAGACCCCCCCTTCCAAACCAATAGCAGCGCTTTTGTAGCGTAATATTTGTGACCTTTAGCAGCACTTTTATGTAAAAGCGCTGTCTAATGTCCTAGATTTTAAAAAAAAAAATTTATAAAATATTCACCCTGTTTTGTATATTTTACCAACAACCTGCTTATATTACACAAACCTGCTTATAATTAAGGCCTTTATTTCAGCACTTTGGCCTTATAAATAAAATTCAAACTTTGGCCTTAAATATACGATTCAAACTTTGGCCTTATATGTACAATTCAAAACTTTGGATGTAATTCATGACTTTGTTCATAAACATTTTAATATACACATAAACCTGTTTAAATATGTTACAACAAAATTCGATCCTCAGAATTACAACAACACAAATACATTCAATTCACATATAATTACAAGTCTTCCAATCTGATAACTCTATACAATTCTCAACCCAAGAATAAATTGACACCATTCCTCTTTAATTTCTTCCAATTTTGCTTTCGTGTAAGTAGCGCACTTGAATTCATCATAATACTACATAATATAACAGATCGAATAAGATTTAAGTTTAAAACTAATTACTCAGATGAAGTATCGGATAATTATCAAAATGAATCATATAACTTATATAATGAATTGATCCATACCAGGACTGAAATCTCAAGTTGACTAGAAAGAATAATTTCCCTCATAAAGCGCAATACAAAATATCCACAGTCAATATCATTGCGCTGCCGAGGACACTGTAAATGGAAAAAACAAACGAACATTTATCCGGATATATAGTTGAAATAGTTTTATCAAGTAGAAACATGCGAGAATATACCTCTACTCTGATCCAGTTGATGTTGTTAGCCTTCCTTTTTGGCACTGTTGCATCTCTTTGTGCTCTGAATATTTGTATAACTCTAACATAATATAAACGCATATTTAGAACAATGTCACATAATAAATAAAGATATATAATTAAAGACAACAGTATATGTCATCACTTACGTATCAACAAAGTTCCTCAGATTTTCATATTTTGTTGTATCGTCATCCAATGAATCTATATAATACACTATTTCTTTCGTCGGATTAATTGCGATCAACAACCAATGTCCACTATAAAATAAGACAACAGTTTAGACGGAAATGTTATATATATAGAAAGGGAAAAATCGAACAATTATAATAAATGAATTTAGAATAAAATCTAACCCATGGCCAGTGTTATATGGCAACAAGAACAACTTCTCCGTAGTCACGTGCATAAATCTCTGCACTGTGTACTCTTTGACTGTATCTGGTGACTGGTCTATTATACGTGAGTTGACACAGCTAGCAGATAAGAATGTGAATACTGGAGTCAATTCATTCGGGACCAATAACTTGTCATACAAGAACCTAAAAAAACATAATCAACATTAGAATATTAAGTTAAACGAGCAAATTTTAAAATGTTCAACTATTTAATAAAAATGGATTGGAGTACCTGATGTATGAATGCATAACACCGACGCCCAGTTCAGAATGGTTGAAAACCTGATCAAAATCCTCCTTAGCAATTATTTCGGGATATTCAAAACCGAAAATACCTGCCTCCATATGTATTTGACGGACGCCACCCTCAGGCACATCTGATGTTCCGACATATGTTTCAAGGCACATCCTAAATCGAGGAACAATTGCTTTTCTGGGAATCTTGGAAGTTTCAGGCATCTTACTCTTGCTGACTTGTTGCGACTGTTGATCATGAACCTAAAAGTCATATATAAGTTCAGTAATTAATATTGTATAACAAGATAGTCATGTAACTGTAGTAGTACCTGTTTCTTTGATGCAGCTGAATCGGTATCCCGCACAATAATTCTATCATCTTTTGATTTGGATTTTGTAGGAGTCTAAGATCATCATGTAAATAAGAAAATGTAGATGTAAGAATAACTTTCATGTATGAATCATAAAACATTTGAGTATTAAAAGGTTCAACCTACCTCATCATCTATGCAAATCAGATTTGTCGGCCATGCCACATACGATCCTACTACGTCTCCCACCACTGTTGCGCCTGAAATATCATCTGGTATAGGCAACAACGCACTCCCCTCTAATGCAATATCAATAGATACTTTAAAAAATCCAGAAGGGAGCGGTTTGTGGTGAAGTAAGTCTCCCAGAAAGTTATGCACCTTTCCCTTGTCAACCATTCGATGAGTAGGTGACAATAAATATAGCCGGCAAAGTGAAATGCCCTAAACAAATAATGATCAGTTAATGTGTCAATTGAGTAAAGTGTGCTAAATTAATTTCAATGTAATATATACAATTACCTCTGGAAGCTTCTGTGGACAACTGGTACTATCTTTGTCACTAGTAGCTCTACCCTCTGGAGCGCGTCTTTCCGCCATGTATCTCTCCTTATCCTTCTGTAATTCACGGATTTGCGCTTTCAATTCCTCCAAAGTCTTCATCACTTCTTTATTGGTTAGATTTTTTTTCTTTGGCTGCTTATACAGTTTGGATGGAGTGACACCAAATCCCTTACCCCTCACACGCCCAGAATACTCAGGAATATTCAGCACCCGGCTCAGTAAGCTCCTGCAATCATTGTCCTCGGCGAGAGTTATGGTCTGGGACAGAGTCTCCTGAAATATAGATAAAAACATATATAAATATATTACACACTTTTGATCAGTTATTGACAAAGATAACGTTGTACTTACACATTGTTCAAAGACTTGTTGAACTTCTTCCTGAACGACTCCATCTCGTCCCACACGGGCAGCCTTCCATACAACATGGTCCGGAAGAGATGTCGCATCACTCTTCTCCTCTTCCAACTACGCATTAAGACGGATAATAAAGCATTGTATCCTATTATATATACTTACTATTTTTTGTAAATATATTATATTAAAGCATTTATATGTACTTACTATTTTTTGTTCTAATCGTGCATATCCCAACCGGCCCTTTCTATATGGATATGCGGGATTTGATGCCCGTTGACGATTTACACCACTAACAACCTGAAAAAATAAGTTTATCAGAACTCCTGTACATGGAATAAGTATATACTATTGATGCCCTTTCTGTACTTACTTCAAATTCTTTTGATCTTCGCTTTGCAACAAACGTCTCCCATTCTTCCTCCGAAATCAAATCCGCGTACTTCATCGGACGCTCTGAGTCAACAAAGTTTCCTTCAGAATCTTTTAGAAACTTGTTTGTTAAAAACGCTCTAAATCCCCTCAAGTGTTTTCCGGCCAATTGAATACAATATTTTCTCCTACGATCTTCAATATTGAAAGATCTCTGCAAACAAACACATATACATATAACATGTTAGTATATTTAATTTAAAGACGTAAATGTCAACAATAATTAAACAATTCCAATATTATACCTGAATCTCGGTCCAAATCTTATCTTTAGCCGGTTGTAATGAAACAATTCTCCAATTATCGCAAGTAATCGGAACTTGCGAACGTACAAGTGCTCCGATGTAACTTGTTAGCAACGCACCGTTAGGCTCAACTAACTGGTTTCTTTCATTCCAATGGACATCATACTTTACTCCCTTATCTCTCGCACGAATGATTTTTTTCATAATTGTTATGCCTCTTTTAATATCGCCTTCCACGTCTTTTGTTGTTTGTTTTCCATCATGTGTTGTTTCCTCGTTGCTGGCCATAATATATATACCTGTAATTCAGAAAAACCAAAGTATCAAATGAGACATAAGAAATGTGTAAATAAGAAAAACATGGTATAAATAAGAAATAACAAAAACATGGTATAAATAAGACATGTGTAAATAAGAAAAACATGTTACAAATATATACATAAGAAATGTGTAAATAAGAAAAACATGGTATAAATAAGAAATAACAAAAACATGGTATACATAAGACATGTGTAAATAAGAAAAACATGTTACAAGTACCTTTAACATCTCTTTCTTTTTTTCGTTGTAACGGGGTTTACTTGTCTCTTAACAACACGGACAGATGGATTGATCTAAATTACCTCGTTATGATCATTTCTAATATATGATTCGTCCGCTCCAATATTCTCATCTGGATCATCTATAATATAAGATTCATTCTCAACATAAACATCCCCCTTTTCTCCAATGTTATCATCGATTACTTTGTTGGAAAAAAGAACTATAGACAATTTCGTACTTGTCGGATCAGTGACATAGAACACTTGTTTAGCTTGCATGGCTAGAATAAAAGGCTCATCTTTGTACCCCACCTTATTAAGATCCACTTTCAAAAAACCCGATTTATCCATTTGTATGCCACTATTATTTTCAACCCACTTTCATCCAAAGATAGGAATCTGAAACTTCTCATAATCAAACACCCAAATGCGCTCGATAACCCCATAATACGAGGAAATGTGCATTGCTTCGGCAAGCACGGTGACACCACTATTTTGCATTGTACTTTTATCATCTTGTTCCTTGGTATAAAATGTGTATCCATTAATTGCGTATGCGCTATAAGAAAACACATGCAAACTTGGACCATATGCTAAACATCTCAACCTTTCTGTTATTGAAGCGGGATCAGAATAAAACTTTGAAAAAATATGCTCCTTGAACCATGTTATAAAACTTCGATTGTGCTCACGTACTATCCAATTTTCATTTCTATTCAGATTTAAACCTCGGAGAACGTCCTTGTGCATTTCAACATACGGCTCAACCTCAATGTCATTGTGCAGAACATACAAATGCACTTGCTCCTGTTCATCCCTTGAAACTGTCACAACTTTATTTCCAATTAACTGTTTACCATCTATTTTTTCAACAACATGATATTTTGGGAGGCCAATGGATTGAACGTTGGACAAATATTCAGTACAAAACTCGATAGCTTCTTCAACAATGTATCGTTCAACAATACATCCCTCTGGTCGACTTCGGTTTTTCACATACCCTTTCAATATTTTCATATAACGTTCAACAGGGTACATCCATCTCATATAGGCAGGTCCACACAGTTGTGTCTCTTTCACAAGATGAACAACTAGATGTACCATTATGTCAAAAAATGATGGAGGAAAATACATTTCAAGCTCGCACAAAGTAATAACTATTTCTCTTTGCAATGTTGGTAAGATCGCAGGATCTATCACCTTACTACAGATTGACCTAAAGAAAAAACACAATTTAGTTATTGCGCCTCTCACTTTTTCTGGCAAAATAGAACGTATACCTATTGGTAGAAAGTGCTCCATTATAACATGGCAGTCATGTGTCTTTGAACTTTTTAACTTGAGGTCTTTCATAGAAACAAGTCTTCTAATATCTGAAGAGTATCCTTCTGGAACTTTAACTTCACTCAGAAACTTACACAGTATCTTTTTCTCCTTTCTAGATAGAGTATAAGCAGCAGGTGGTAGATATGTGCGGTTTCCTTTCTTCAAGGGTCCTAATTCATTCCTTATTCCCATTGCTACCAAGTCCTTTCTTGCTTTAAGGCCATCCTTAGACTTTCCTTGTATATTGAGTAACGTACCAATAACACTTTCAAATACATTTTTTTCAATATGCATAACATCAAGAAAATGTCTTACATACAAGGACTTCCAATACGGCAACTCAAACAAAATTGACCTCTTCTTCCACCCACGCGTGACAAGCGTATGAGCAAAAGGCTTGCCAAACTTAGTACTCACATCTTTCACCTTTTCAAAAATTTGTTCGCCGGTCAATGTAGGTGGAGCTTTACGTTGTTCTGAATCTCCATTGAATGCTTTTCTCCACCCACGGTAGTGATGACTAGAATTTAAGAATCTACGATGACCAAGAAAGATATTCTTCTGACCAAATTCCAACCGCGTCCAATCTGTGTTTTCTTCACAGATAGGACACACACATTGACCTTTAATGCTATACCCCGATAGATTTCCGTATGCTGGGAAATCATTAATTGTGCCAAACACCATCGCCCTCAAATTGAAACTTTCTTTCCTATATCCATCATAAACCTCCACACCGTTCTCCCACAAACTCTTTAAGTCTTCGATTAGAGGTGTCAGGTATACGTCTATGTCATTCCCTAGTTGTTTAGGGCCAGAAATTAACATAGGTAACATCATGTACTTACGCTTCATACATAGCCATGGAGGTAGGTTATAAATCATAATAATTACAGGCCAGGTGGAATGTGAGATGCTCTGCAGACCATGCGGGTTCATTCCATCAGTCGATAATGCCAAGCGAAGGTTTCTAGCTTCTTCTCCAAAATCAGGATAATCATTATCAATTTTCATCCACTGTGGTGAATCTGCCGGATGTCGATACTTCCCATCTACAATTCTATCATCTGCATGTCAAGTCAGGTGTTTTGCATCTGTTTCACTACGAAACATGCGTCTGAATCTCGGAATTATAGGAAAATACCATAATACTTTTGCTGGTGACAACTTTTTCTTATACCAAGATACACCGCATTTATGACACTCGTTTAATGATGCATATTCATTTCGAAACAAAATACAATCATTTGGACAAGCATGTATCTTATCATAGCTCATGTCAATAGAGCATAACATTTTTTTAGCTTCATAGGTTCGATTGGGAAGAACATTATCCTCCGGAAGCATCTCTTGAAGTAGGGCTAACAACTCTGTGAAACTTTTATCCGACCATCCATTACCCGCCTTTAAATTGTACAACTTTAATACCGCGGACAATCTTGTGAAAGTAGTGCAACCTTTATACAACGGTTTCTCTGCATCGCTTACCAACCTCTCAAACATCTTGGGACAATCTTGAAGATCTTCTTCAAGTGCTTCTGCAATCTCTTCGACTCGATCACAATCATATGTATCTCTGCCATTGTCCTTTGAAGCACATGTCGTATTATTCTGGGGTTCAACATTCTCGTTACTTATCTCACCATGTAATGTCCAACATGTGTAACTTCGATCAATTCTATGTCTCATTAAATGAGATTCCAACTGAACGACGTCAACTCGACGCCCATAACAACATCCTAAGCAAGGACATGTGATCCTACTGGGGTCTTTGGCGTGTTCAACAACAAACTTAACGAACTTCGATACCCCATTCTCGTACTCTTTTGACAATCGATTACCAGACATCCATTTTTTATCCATACTAATTGAGTAATCTACACTAAACTATAAAAGTTAAACAAAACAGAGAATACCTGTAAGGAAATCACTAACTTCTAAGAATGCTACGCAATAGGATGCTTGGAAACGATCATAGCTTTGCTCTTCACAGGTAACCCCTATAGCAGACAAAATATAAATTTTATTAAAATCATATTAATAATTAACCAAGACAAAAATACTAGATAATCCACCAAAACAAATCATATTAAAAATACTAGATAATCCTTAAACCAAAATGACACCCTTACTAAATATTGAGAAATCCTAACTAAACATATAAAACCATAATAACATATCATATAATCATTGAGAAATCCATACTAACATATCAACATATAAAACCATCAACATATAAAACCATAATAACATATAAAACCATATCATATAAAACCATATTCATGTTGGCTACTCTCTTAAAAAATAGGAATTTCCAAACTATATTGAAAAAAAATATGCTCTATCAAGTTACATTAATATTTTTTAATTAATTAACTATTCATTTTCTCTCACTTTTCCCTTCCTTTTTTTATTCTATTCATTCTCCATTTGTACAACTTTTATCAATCTCTTCCATTCTTTATTCACCTTGTAAAACTATCTACCACCTAGCCATCACTTAACAACACTAACATTCATCATCATATAAACTCACCACTAATTTTCATTCTCCATTTGTACAACTTTTACACATTATCTTCACTTTTTTGATTCTATTCATCTCTCACTATCGTAGTGTATTGGTTATATTCACCTTGTTTCTAATTGTACTCTTGTTCTGAATTTATCAGTACATTGAATCAAAATATATAAAAACAACAAACAATTCCCAGGGCAATTCATTAGTTTCAATCCAAACTCTTGTTTGTCAATCTAAAACATACAAAATATCCGTAACAATGACAGAGAGACTTAACATGTAGATTAAAATACAAAATATATAACATGCAACAGAGAGACTTAACATGTAGATATCCATACAACAAGATGACAGAAAATGACTTAACTTGATTGCATTCAAATAATAAAAACATATTCAGTTTGTCTTAAAGATTACGGCAACAATGGTGAAAATATACGTAAAAAAGAAAATCAGAGTAAAACTTCAAATACCGTAACAATGGCGGAAATGCAATGCAGACGAGCAGAGGGACGGTGAACGGCTGCAAATGCAACAGACGAGGGCGACGGCGACGGTTGGACGGCAACGGTGGTTTATAAGGCAACACTCTTTGTTCGCCAGAGAGAAAGAAAGAAAGCAACGTAATATGACTGTTCTGTTTCTCATAAAAATTCTGGTGGGTATTTTAAATTAATTCTAATAAACCTATAGCAGCGCTTTTTAATAGCTTTAGCAGCGCTTTAAAAAGCGCTCTCAAAGACCTTCTAATGTAACCCATATAGCAGCGCTTTATGGAAAAAGCGCTCTCGTAGACCATATCTACAACAGCGCTTTTTGGAAGCGCTGCCTTAGGACCCCCCCTTTAGCAGCGCTTTTTAAAAAGCGTTGTCTTTGGGCTGTCTTAGACCCCCCATTTGGCAGCGCTTTTTAGAAGCGCTGCGTTAAGACCCCCCCTTTAGCAGCGCTTTTTAAAAAGCGCTGTCTTTGGGCTGTCTTAGACCCCCCTTTTAGCAGCACTGTCTTAGGACCCCCATTTAGCAGCGCTTTCTGAGAAAGCGCTGTCTTTGGTTATTAATTTTTTTCTTTTTTTTTTTATTCCTCTTTAGCAGCGCTTTTTCTAAAAGCGCTGTCTTTGTATGCGCTGCTAAATGTCATTTCTGGCGTAGTGCCTCGCAAATTGTGAAAGTGACGTGGTGAGGGGATTCTCCCTCGCAAATGTTCAACTTTCCCACCTGAATCTGCGCTGAACCCTAGTAAAAGTATATTTCAAAATTCAAAAAAAATTTCCTCCTTGTTTGTGAGGGGTATCCCCTAGCTAACTGTTTATATTTTTTTTCTTCCCTATTTTGCATTTTGCAAGGAGTTTAACCCCAAACAAATGTATTTATTTTAGTGAGGGGTTTTTCCCCTAACCCACGCCCCTAGCTAATTCCATGTTTTGTTGTAGTGGCTGTTAGATGAAACAGCAAATGAACATGTTTCTGTGCTTAGATTCTCACATTCTATTGCTCCTGCATTGATTTCACACTATAATATTAGTTCATGAAATATCGATGATTAAATAAATATGGACATGGAGACTTACCGAGAGAGCCTGGCAGGGCTAGAGATGTGACAAGGGAGACTATAACCAAACTCCTTAAGATAAATTTAGAGGCCATGGCTTAAAGCAAAAGAAAGCTAGTTGGTTCTGTATCAAATTTATGCTTGGAGAGATGTGTTTATGAGGGTCGATGATTAGTGCATTTATAGTGCTTTTTCTTTGGAAATATGATGCAAAAAAAAGAAAAAGTAATAGATAATAAACGAGTACTATGCGAGTCTTAGGATTCAAGTATTGTTGACTAAAATATTTAAATATACACTTTCCATACAAAATACTCCAGAAATAGATTAATTATCATGCAAGGGTGTACACAGTTTTACGATATTAAAATCATTCGCACATATACTTTATAGTTAGTTATGATAAAAATTAAAATTTTTAAGTTTTTATAATTGTAAGTTATACAATATAAATATTGTTTACATACCTGAAGATGAGAAAAACAAAATAAAGATGGACGTGTTGAATTTAAACTATTTTGATAATAGAGATCAAATATATCGATATATCTATATAATGTTCAAATAAAGTGAGAAAGAATAAAAAAGAGTAATGAAGTGAAATTGTTGTAAAGTTAAACTGCATTGGATTTCACTAGAATAAATTGATAACTTGACAACAACACCAATTACTCATGTATAAGGCTAATGGTTATTTAGAAAATGAAAACAACAAACAGTGATGTAAATTATCATCTATACATGTATATTCTTCATAGTCATTCAAGTTTTATTTATCAATAACACATTAGATCTCATAAATGAATGTAAAGCATCAAAGATGGTGTATTCAAATGTATGAGTTACAAACCTTAGCAAAAATCAGCATGGCAGTTGCATATAATCCAAGCTGATAATTGAAATTCTTGTATGTAGAAGAAATAAAGCAAAGAGTTTTAATGTATTTCAGTGGTTAATGGATTTTCAGTTGACAATTGAATTGAAAAAGTATTTATGTTGGAATAACTTATGAAAGTTTGAGGAGTTAAATATGAAATAATAGTTAATAATAATAACATAGTAATCTCTCCAATTACTAAACTCAAAATGGGGCATCGATGGCCGATAATGAACGGAGGTTATGAGGCCGCCGACGGTGGTAGTGGTAACTTCGCAGCCGCCGCGGAAAGCTCTTCCGTTCTTCCGTTTAGATAGGCGATGACGGTCTTCTCCTTCGAGTTCCACGGCGTTCTTTCGATTCTTTCTTGACTCTTCTTCTGATTGAGATGATGATGATGCCTACGGCTTCTGAATCTCGGCGATGATGATGGTGAAGATCCTTCTTAGATCTTCTAAATCTGAGTCGTTGTCGTCTTTCCGTTTTGTCCTTAGGGTTTTGATCTGAACCCTTCTGGTGATTTATATTCTTCTTGTTTCTGGGATGGATTTGTGAACTTATGGTAATTGCTACTATAATTTCTGCGGTTTTATTGTTGCGAATTTAGTGGCTTTTTTGGATTTGCGATGACTTTGGTTGCTTGGCTGGGTTCGTTGGGCTTTGTGGTTGACTTGTTACTATTTTTCTGCATTTGGGCTGCTTGGTATTGACTGAGTTTATCGAATGATTTTTCCGGACATTATTTTGTGCTGCGTTTTAGCAAGTCTGTTGTGATTTGTGCGCATGTTGGATCTGCTTGTTACGTTTGTGGTTGAGCTATTTGTTGGTTGAACATTGACTTGTTTGGCTGGGATTCTGGCTATGAGCTTGTTGCAATTTCGTTACCGTTGTTGGCCCGTTTGATCCGCTTGAAGCTGAGATTTTTCAGAAAAATTGTTGTTAAGGCTTGTTTGGCAAACCCTTTTTTTCTGAAAAAAAACACTTTTTCAAGTAAGTGCTTTTCCCATAAGCACTTGTTTGGATAAGCACTTTTTCCAAACCAACTTTTTTCAAAAGCACTTATTTATCTCTCTCGGTTGCCTCGAAAAGAACAGAACTTGTTTGATTTACCGAAATGTCGGAAAGGAGTCGGGAGTTGGTTTCGGAGCAATCTGTTACCCTCCTGACGCACCCGATGATGACAATGCTCTGAGGGTGTCAAATACAAACTAACCAATTAAATTGTCGTTTACTATTTTGCAGGTTCGAACAAATCGGAAGTTCGGAAAAAGTCGGAGAAATAAGGATAAACATAGAAAAATTTTAGGATTTTAAGATTTTTTAGAAAAAAGAAATGTAATTTATTATTATGTATTTTTTTGTAATTTTATTCATTTGTGATTTTTTTTTTTTTGTAAAGAATAATTACTATTAATAACAATTCTTTATTTTTATTTATTTATTATTTTTTTGTTATGCAAAATAAAATTGAAAAACCAACATTAAAATATATGCTTTTTGTTTAAAAATATAAAATAAAAATAATATTAAAATGAAAAATAAAATTAATTTAAAATAAAAATGAGGATAATATATAAAAAAGAAAAATAAAATTATCTAAAATAAAATAAAGTTATTCAAAAATGAAGTTAGAAAATAAAACTTAAAAATGAGATGAATTGTTTTAAAATGAAATGAGAATAAAATAGAATGAAAGTAAAATGCAATACAATTGATTTACAAATAAAAATGAAATGAAATTTCATAATTTTTTATTAATTCCTAATTCCTCTGATTTATCCGACTAATCCCGTCTCCGACATAACTTCCGATTAAATCTTCTGGCAATTCAAATGAGCAATTTTATCCGGATAAATCCAACTCTGTCCGATTAAACTCAAATGATCATATTCTATGGCTTACTTCAATCCACTAATTTGAATCGATTTGTTTTCGAACAGCTCCAATCCTCCACAATCAAACCAATCCAACTACACCTCGGCCCCGACTCACATCAACAATATTCAACGGCTCAAATTTCCTGACTACAGCTCAAATTCACAAATTGGTAGCCAACTGCCAGCAAATGGCCATTTTACCCTTCACTGCTTGAATTGCGTACAAGGAGATTTTTCCTGCAAGATCAAACCAACTACACAAACCTGTTAGCGACTTGTTAGATGTAATACAAAAGTGAAGTGAAATGAACCTAATAATCTCGGGACAAAATTTGGGGTATTACATATATCATAAAGCACACGCATTGTAACTTGTATATATACATTCTCAAATGTATAAAATCATATTGTTAAGATTAGTTATTCTAATCATTAGATTAGATTAGTTTATCATTATAATTGATAAGACAATGGTTAGTTAGGTAGTTACTAGTTAGTTAGATTGGTTGTTATGTGATAAAAGTGATCTATATAAAGGTTGTAATGTCACACATGAAGTCATAACAAAGATTTTTCTCTCTTCTTCAAGTAGTCTTCTCTTCTTTTCATCTGGTTATTTCTTCTTCAATGGAAGAATAACTTTATCATAATATGGTATCATTCACCAATTTGATCCTCATTCAGCTGCTATCCAATTGAATTCTTCTTTGTTATCAGTTCTACTTCCATGGCTCCTTCTCGAGCTTCATCACTTGATCCAGCTTTGGATCAAACCCCACCTTATTTTGTTCACCCCAGTGATGGACCCGGTTCTGTTACCGTTCTTCCAAAGCTCACAGGCTCCAACTATCATTCATGGGCTCGAAGCATGAAGAGGGCTCTTGGTGGTAAAATGAAAATTGAGTTCATTGATGGATCTCTCCCTATTCCTACTGATTCTTTCGATCCATCTCTATGTGCTTGGAATCGCTGCAACATGCTTGTACACTCTTGGATCATGAACTCAATTTCAGATTCAATTTCTCATTCTATTGTCTTCATGGAGAATGCGCTTGATGTATGGAACGATTTGAAAGAAATGTTTTCTCAGGGCGATTTCATTCGTATTTCTGAGCTGCAACAAGAAATCTATAATCTTAAGCAAGAAACCAAATTGATAACTGATTTTTTATCTGATCTCAAAAATTTTTGGGAAGAATTAGATTTGTATTTACCTTTACCCACTTGTACATGTCGCATAAAGTGTTCTTGTGAAGCTATGCGCAGTGCAAGATCTAATCACCAACTGATGCAAATTATCAGATTCTTGACTAGTTTGAATGATCAATTTTTTGTAGTTAAGTCTCAAATCTTGTTAATGGATCCTTTTCCCAGTATGAATAAGATATTCTCCATGGTTATTCACCATGAGCGACAAATTCAGGTCACCATTCCCAATGATGAGTCTCAAACCCTGATTAACGCTGCTGATTCCAAGAAGTTTGGTGCACGAAACAATACATTCAAGCATGGAGCTCGTGTTTGCACTTTCTGTGGCAAGACTAATCATACTGTTGAAAACTGCTTCAAGAAACATGGTGTACCACCTCATATGCAGAAGCAGTTTCAGAATTCAACTAACAATGTGGCATCAGATGGCAATGATGATGGATCTACCTCCAATGGTACTGACACCAAAAGTGACAATTGACCTATGACTCAGGGTCAATTCACTGCTCTAATGGAGCTAATCCAGAAATCCAGCATTGGTCAATCTTCAGGACATGCTTCTTCCAACCAGGTTATTGTTGGTCATTCATCAACAGGTAACACATATCATTGCATACACAATATGGTTCTTGTGTAGAATCGATCATATTTATGGGGATCTTTAGAGGGTGATGGCCCAGTGTCCATCAACATGTTAATTTGCTACCACATGCATGAGTCTATGTTATCGCATTTCATCTTATGAGGCATTGCATCTATGTGAGTGATTGCTATTATTCATGAGGTGATTTTAAAATGACGTGTGATGATGTTGTGACTTAAGTGATACTTTGGTGATGAGTGATTGATTTGATGACTTTACGATCGAAGATGTATATATGATACTATGATATGAGGTGTGAGTATAATACTTGGCAAATGATAATGCATGGATTTCATGATGATATTATTTTGTATGATGAATGATATCTTGATATATCTTATCTTTATATCTTGTATAATGATTTTTGATTACTCACCCTGCCTGTTTGAGTGTTGCCTCCATGTGGGTAACGTGCAGGTGATCAGGATTGGCTCTCTTGGTGCCTGAAGATTAGCCTTGAAGTGTTTTTGGTTATTTACGTTAATTAGATGGTCTTGCTCTGATATGTAACATCGGGTCAGAACATTTTGAGTCGAGTCTTTGTGTTCTTTTGTTGTTGACATCATGAAGTTATGAGTTCATGTTTTAAAAACCTTTTTGAACTACAAATTATGTTGATGATTTTGAATCTTTCCGCTGCGTAGTAATTGATTGAAATTATGATGAATAAAACTCGTCTTACGGAGTAAGACGTTATTATGAAGTTTTAAGATGAAATGTGACACCCTTGCGGTGATGTACTCTAATATAATTACCTATAATTATCGTGAATGTTCTTTGGGGTATAAGGGTGTTACACAGTTGACCCATGATGAAGAACACGTGTTGGTCTTTCCTTCTCCACGTAGATCCTAGCAGTTATCCGTGTTGGGCTTAAAGATCCAACCCAGTGCAAATAATCGTTGGCCCAGTGCTAGGGCTCATTATAAATACCCTCCTCTAGAGGAGGGTCAGGTATTCTAACTCATATCTATTTTTTTGTACTTGCTCTTTCTTTGCTCCCTTCCTTACTTTGTCATCAGAGTGTCTTTCAGGCACACACCCCTCCTCTTCTCCACCACCAGCGAACTTGGAGCTCACGACGTGTTGCCGACTACTGATCCCTTTTCTGATCCGGTAAGATCAGATTGTAGCATAACAGAAGTGCAAGTGCACAGTTGAATAAAATTTTCAGTTTGATAGCAGAGAGAAACTCTACAGAAACTAGTTTGTATTCTTCCTGCTCTCGTTAAACCATAAACTTTTCTTCACCAATTCCATTTCTTCTTTCAATAATCATTGTGCAGTGCTACAATCTTACAATTAAGGTTGGTTGATTCACTCGAGTGAAGAGTGTAGAACAAGAGAGATAATCAACCAAGAAAGATTGATTCTTGTTCATCAAGATTTAATTCGGAATTCTTCAAGATTTGTTGAAATTCCACATTGAAAATTTGGTTTAATTTCAACATTTGGTATCTAGAGTATTGGCTAACGATTATTGGGAAGCAATACACGATGACGATGAATTATCCGAATGGAAATTTTTCGGCGAGGCTCCCAATTTTGAAGGGTCGGAATTATAAGAACTGGTGTAAACAGATGAAGGTTGTTTTATGTTGCCAAGATCTTCAGGATCTTGTGAAAGAATGAGGAACACCGCTTGCAGAAAACGCAACGGATGAAGAAAAGGTTGCACACAAAAAATTGAAGAAGAAAGATTATAAAGCTCTATTTATAATTCATCAATGTGTTGATCCAGATAATTTTGAAAATGTCAGTGATGTAGAATCATCGAAAAAAGCATAAAAAATTGTAGAGAAATCATTTGGATGCGCCAAAGGTGAAAATGAGAGGTTACAAACTCACAAAAGAACGTATAAATTGCTTCATATGGAAGACAATGAAAGCATAACTGATTTTTCACTAAGGTTGCAAAACTGATGAAATACATCACGGTATGTGGAGATGTGTTGGCATCAAGATCAATTATTGTAAAGATTTTGAGAATATTGGTTCCAAAGTTCGACCACGTGGTAGTAGCCATAGAAGAGTTGAAAGATTTGTCAACATTGACAAAGGAAGAGTTTCAAGGGACGCTTGAATCTCATGAACAAAGAATGGCTGAAAGAGTTGCAAGCAAGTCGAAAAGTGATGTGGCTTTGCAAGCGCAATCAACAAGAGAAAAAAAAACAAAGGAAAGTAATTCAACAATAAAACTAGATGAGGCTACAACAATTTAACTAATCGAAATCAGCAAGAAAGAGGTTGGTTGAATCAGAAAAGGTCCTCGTATCAAAACAACTATAAAGAGGTGGTGTTGCTAATATTACTAAGATTTTCTATAACAATTTCTTCAATTGGTTTTAACCATGCCATCAATAAATTCCCTTGATTTAAAATTGTACTGTTGTGTTGTCTGTTTGTACAATTTTATACTTCTGTGCTAACGTTTTATATCACCATTTTATGGATTCATTAGGCAACATTTCCTACCAGAACTACTTCTTTCAAATATTTGTATGGTTGGGAGCCTCCTCATTTGGTTAAAGGTACAGCAATTTCTTCATTTGTGGAAGAGGCTAATAGGGTAGGTGAGGAAAGGACACCATTTTTCATGACCTTTGTTCTAGTTAGGTGAAAGCTCAAGATCATATACGCACTCAAGCAAATAAACACAGGCGCGTCGTTTCCTATATTGTTGGTGATTCAGTTTAGCTCAAAACTCAACCATATTGACTCGAATCTTTGACTAAGCGAATTGATGAGAAGTTCATTCTTTATGGGCCTTTATAAAATTACAAGATTATTGGACAGATTGCTTTTCAATCGGATATTCCTATGGAATATAGAACCATCATATTTTTCATGTATCAATGTTTAAAAAAAATCTATAAATCCAACTGTCAATCCTCAACCATTATCACATTTGCTTTCAAAAGACTTGAAGCTAAAAGTGAAACTAGATTTTCTAAAAGATGTGTGCACAGTGCACTATAGTTGGGACCAAATAGCAGTTATTACTTTTGTTGTAGTTCATGATGCATATGCCACACAACGGATGTATCAATACATTTTCAAACTAAGATACCTCAAAAGAAGTAAATGGAACTCTAAACAACACAAAATATTTATCTCCGTCCATTTGTAACCAAAACACACAAAAAATGCCTGCATATATATTACTTTTGTCCATACCCATAGAGCGATATTTCCAAACACTTCTATGTAGGTGCAAACTTCATTATTAGTAGTACAAACTAAATATATAGAAGTACTCTTTATTTCTTTCTTTATCTAAATTACTTAAACTAGTATTGTTTAGTATGGTGGATATGATGGAGCAACCACAGGTTCATCTGCAAACTCCACATACCCTATTGGCTGTGGAGATGAAGCTGCAAACTCCACATACCCTATTGGCTGTGGAGATGAAGCTGCAAACTCCACTGAACGCACAGGTCCTGGTGCCACATTACCAGAGCTTTTCAATTCCGCCATTCCACGACGAGCATTTCCACCTTTCACTTCACACAACTGAGGAAGAAACACACCTTCACCCGCTGCTAGATTGAAGTAAAGATCAACAATATTTGGACAACTCTGGTAACACTGTGGAGAACATAGCTTCTCTGTGAAACGAGATTCCAGAAGTGAGTCTGATGAAATTCCAAGTGATTTTCTGTCTAAATCACAAGCTTTTATACATTGGTCGCTCTCAATGTGATCTTTTAGCTTATCAGCTTCTATCTCTGATGTTTTGCATGTGTATGCTTCTTCTCCGGTTCTTTTCACGTGTTTTTCGAGGACACACCTTTTGCTGCTAGATGAAACAGCAAATGAACATTTTTCTGTGCTTAGATTCTCACATTCTATCCCTCCTGCATTATTCACCCTTATCATATTAAAACAATAGAGATATGGACACGACACAGACATATTGAAATTAATAATAGTTAAAAAATAATAATAAATTGAATACAATCAATCATACTAAAAATATCTTACATAATAGCACAATTTAGCAGTTTTGGAGACTTACCAAGAGTGGATGGTAGGGCTAGAGATATTAGAAGGGAGACTATAACCAAACATCTTGAGATAAATTTAGGGGCCATGGCTTAAATCTAGTGACCAAAACTGGTTGGAAATTTCGTTAAGTTTGTATTTAGAAGAATGTAGTTTATGTAGGACTATGATTAGTGCATTTATAGTGGTTTTTTCTGTGGAAATTATAACACACAAGAAAGAAAAAGTAATGGATGTGGACTTTTCAAATAATGCTTTTGGTATAAATACATAATTCAAACATGCTTTCCTTTTTTTTCTTTTTCTTTACTTGTGAAAATTGTTTAATCATGTTTTACTGTATTATAATTAATTAGTTTTTTCATCTTTTTAAAGGGTATAATAGCCTTCTATATGTCCCCCGTTATAAGTCAATTTAAAAATTAAAAAAAATTCTCAAGCATGACTATTTTTAAAATGATGAAACGATGGTATTGGGTATGCACCAGTAACGAGTATCATAGACGTTTTACAATGGAGATAGTAGAGTTTTCTTTTTGTGACTGTTATAAATATATACTTTTTTTTAGTAATTTTTTTATAATTAAAATCTTGGTATCTAGCTTTACGATTGATTAATTTAAGAGGATCAATTCTACTGACCACTAGCGGGGACCGTTTAAAGCCGGAAAATTGTTCTATATGGACTCATTCAACGCAAAAGTTGATTGCACCTAACAGAATTCAAACTTTTCCTAATACCTTTTTGATGTTTGATAAAATACACATAAGAGAATATACTTTGAAAAGGAGAGGCGTGAACTGCGGTGGTGATGGCTTCTGAACTCTGAAGCAATTAAGTTTGAATCTTGTACCAGTTGCCACTATTAGTGCCTGACTCTGTGCCTTCACCATCAAATTCTACTAGGAAAATTCAAAAATTGCCTAACATATGAAAAATCTTTGATAATGTACGCTACAAAGTTTCAAAATAGTGTAAAATCATTTTCCCCATACATCCATCCAAGTACAATAATTTTAAAAAAATTTTAATCTAAAGGGGATTTTATTGAAGAATACCCAATTATCAAAGGAGATTATATCTAAAGGAAATTCATGGTTCACAAAATTGATTTGGACTAAATTGAGTTTAGTAAAATTTATTTTAACATAATTGAGTTTACTATATTTTAATATAAAAATTAAGTTTAAATTCAGAAGATATAAATTATAATTTCACGTAAAATCAATTATGGAGGTAGATCAATTCTATTTTAGAAAAATCAAACGCCTCAAAATCATTCCAGAATCAATTCTACAATTCTATAATTGTTTTTTACTCTTCCAGAAGTCAAATCAAACCTGCTATAAATAAAATATTTTGTTGTTGTTGTTGTTTCTTATGTTGATTTGTAATTTCTTGTATCGAAACAGGCTATTAGACAGAAGTAAGGAAGTCTTGACTCATCTATTGACTCACCTAGGTGTCGAAATATTGAAGAGTATCTCGACAGGATTGTGACTTAATTTTATTTTTGTTTGTTTAGCTGAGTTAGTTAGGGTTTGCTTGGTGTGCAAATAAACTCAACCTATAAATAGAGAATAATGATTGTAACACAACAGAAGTGCAGTTGCATAGTTGAATAAAATTTTTAGTTTAATAACAGAGAGAAACTCTGCAGAAACTAGTTTTTATTCTTCCTTCTCTCGTTAAATCCTAAAAATTTCTTCATCAATTCAATTTCTTCTTACAATAATCATTGTGCAGCGCAACAATCTTACAACTAAGGTTGGTTGATTCACTCGAGTGAAGAGTGTAGAGCAAAAAAGATAATCAATCAAGAAAGATTCGTTCTTGTTCATCAAGATTTAATTTGGAATTCTTCAAGCTTTGGTGAAATTCCGCATTGAGAATTTGGTTTAATTCCAACATTTGGTATCTAGAGCACTAGCTAAGCGATTCGCGAAAAGCAAAATACGATGGCGATGAATCATTCGAATGAATATTTTTCAGTGAGGCTCCCAATTTTGAAGGGTCAGAATTATGAGAACTGGTGTAAACAGATTAAGGTTGTTTTCTGTTGTCAAGATCTTCGGGATCTTGTGAAGGAAGAAGGAACACCGCTTGCAGAAAACGCGAATGATTAAGAAAAGGTTGCACATACAAAATTGAAGAAGAAAGATTATAAAGCTCTCTTTATAATCCATAAATGTGTTGATACAGATAATTTTGAAAAGGTCAGTGATGTAAAATCATCGAAGAAGCATGAAAAATTATGGAGAAATCATTTGGAGGTGTCGAGAAGGTGAAAAAGGTGAGGTTAGAAATGAAGAAAATTGCGATCCAAAACGCAGCGGAATTAAAATTTTCTATTAGTGATCAGAGATAGAAACGGTTACCTCTTGTGGTGATTAACAATTTTGATGCAGATCCGGATGAATGTTCACGAGCGTTGAATGAAGAACAACACCTCTACTAAGTCCACACGAACAGAGTATCTTCAATCTCAGTGCTAACTGCTACGAATGAAGACTTTGAGTGAGAGAGAAAATGAGAGAAAGCAGTCAGGGTTTCACCAACTGAATCTCATCAAGTTCTAAAACTTCTACACAAGAATTGTATTTATAAAACCACTTGTGTGCGCTGCAAGCTAAAAAATCCAACTTATGTGCACCATATAATAATAATAATAATAATAATAATAATAATAATAACAACAACAACAACAACAACAACAACAACAACAACAACAACAACAACAACAACAACAACAACAACAACAACAACAACAACAACAACAACAACAACAACAACAACAACAACAACAACAACAACAACAACAATAATAATAATAATAATCATTATTATAATAAATATATTCTATTACTATTATATTATAATAACTATAATAATAATAATAATAATAATAATAATAATAATAAATCTTATTATTATATTATACGATGTTCTATATTTTACTTAAGTACACTATACCTTACGGTGTTTCATAATTCTCTCAAGTACACCATAACTTACAGTGTTCCTTATTTATTCTTTTTCTCATCAATTTGTCCTTATGTGTGTGACACTGTAGGTTCTTGTGACGTTGGCAATTATATTAAATCATATATTTAATATAATAAACAGTGAACGGTATCTAGCAACACATCACTGCTACCCAAGTCACGAAAATGTCATGCGATCTTACAAAATCTGTTGTGATAGTTCTTGTGTGTACAATTACCATTTTGCCCTTATGTCTATATTGAACACAAGGCATATACTGTGTCATTCTTGTTCAGTTCAATATTGGACCCTTAGACAATTATCCTGTTATGCAGGATGGGCAAATTACATCTAGGTCACTCATGTCCCTCAACATGTTTTGTGGAGTATCCATCAACTGTCTTTATGGTCATTCAGTTATAGACGATGTTAGATCAGTAATAAAGTACTTGACTCTGCATCTAGGGTTCATAGTGGTTTCAGGTCGAAGGGTGGTATACACCACTATCACCATGAGAGTAACTTATGACACTTTGCATAACATTCTATGTAGTAGTCTCATAGCGAGTCAATCCAGTATAAATATTACTCATAATATTCATACCTATGTTAAGACTTGATAACTCCTTATCCATGATCCATGAGATGTGATCATCAGTCTATCTACATAATAGTCTTAATGTTTTAAGGTTATCCCACTTCATAGTAAAGCTCGACTACGAATACTTTAAGAATAGTGTTGTTATGTTTAATGGGATCTCATGATTAAATCACACTTAATATTTCATTAACCGAACTAGCTATCCTAGGAATTTTATTGTCTTGAAAAAAAACATAATAAAGAAATACATTTTATTATTAATAAATAATTCGATACAAGTACCAAAAGTATTGGCCTCTATGGCTTACACCAACAATCTCCCACTAGCACTAGAGCCAATTAGGCATACCCCTAATACGCATAGATCTAGTATGCCCATCATACCTCTGTTATGCAAGAGGCTTTGTTAGTGGGTCATCAATATTCTTAAGTATAGGTACTCTGCCTATCTTCACATCTCCCCGATCTATTATCTCTCGAATGAGGTGATAACACCTAAGTATGTGTTTGGATCTTTGGTGAGATCTAGGCTTCTTAGCTTATGTTATAGCATCATTGTTATCACAATAGAGATCAATGAGATCCACAATGCTAGGGATTATGCCAAGTTCACAAATGAACTTCTTGATCCAAAAAACTTCCTTTGATGCAATTAAGGCAGCAGTGTACTCGGCCTTGATTGTAGAATCAACAACTGTTTCTTGCTTTGAACTTTTCCAGCTCACAACGCCACCATTTAACTAGAACACATAACTAGATCGCGATCTGAAGTCATCCTTATCTGTCTGAAATCTAGCATCGTTGTATCCAATTACAGCAAGCTCTTCCTGGCCTCCATATACCAAGAATGAGTCCTTAGTCCTTCTCAAGTACTTCAGGATATTCTTGACAGCTATCCAATGAGTATCACCGGGATCAGATTGGTACCTACTCGTTGCATTTAAAGCATACGAGACATCTGGTCGAGTACATAATGAACTTGAAAATGCGCCTAAGAGGGGGGTGAATTAGGTTCTAAAAAAAATTCAATCTTTTTCGGTTAAGATGTAAAGGACTTGAAAGTAAAGTGCGGAAAAGAAAAAAGAGACACAAGAGATTTATAGTTGTTCCCCTTACACTCCGAGAGTACTCCACTCCCATTTCGACTAGAAAGAGATTTCACTATAGTTTAGAATGATTGCACAGCCTAATCACACCAAAGGTGAAGCCTACTATCTAATCTATAGGTAACTAAAGTGTAGGAAGAATAACCCTCTTCAAGCACTCACTTGTTTCCAACAATCTTGGACAACAAGGTAATATAAAAATAATCTTGAAATAAATTTGATGTCTTTGAGAGTATGGTGCTATCAATCTTCACGATCGGTCTTCTCCTTGAAACAAATATCATTCAAAAGAAATATACAAGTATTCTTTAAAAGAGAGTGAAATGAAGTTGTGATAATGTGTGGAAATTTATTCAAAAAGCTTCTTTCAAAAACTGTTTGTGAACACTTTTAGAAAAATTGAAGGATGAAGAGAATGAGTGATTTTTATGATTAAGTTTCTTGGAGGGTAAAATGAAATTTGAAATCTGATATCAATTTATATTGTACAAAATACCTTTACAGAGGGGTGTAATTTTATGCAGCAAAAACAGTCAGAAATCAAAAAGAAAGCAATGCATATTTTCATGAAAAGCTGCCATTGTTGCTTACTGCTTCAGTGTTAATCGGTTAACCATATAGGTTAATCGGTTAATACCCCTTTAACGTTTAAAAATATTCAAAAATAACACCTTTTAACCGGTTAACCATATATGTTAATCGGTTAACACTGTAAGTATTTCACCAGAAAATTAATTTTGAAATCCAATAACCGATTAACCATATGGGTTAATCGGTTAACACTGAAAGTTTTCTAAAACAGAATTAATTTCAAAATGAGTGAGCAACTAAAAAATATTTTAAAAAATACTTGTGATATATGTGTAGTGAGAGATGAATATTTGAACACTTGTATAATTATTTTAAGTGATATTTGGTATACCTTTGAGTTGTTGTTCAATATACTATCTTCAACACTTGAAACTTGTATGTGAAGCTTTGATTCAATTGTCTCATGCTAGAGTACTATCTTGATCCATGATGTTTATATGAATCTCTTGCTTTTTTCATACACATGTTTCGTAGAAAGCTTGTTGTCTTCATCAAAAATTTAATGTGCTTGAAGTTTGCTTCTACAATATCCCCCTTTTTGATGATGAAAACCAATCTTTGAAAGCTTGCTTTGAGACTTGTTTCTCTAAACTTGTTTCTCTTCCTTAGTTAAAGCTCCCCCTTAATACAAGAGGTATACATTTTTTATTCACAAAGAAACATTAGAGAAACCAATGATTCTCCCCCTATGGCATTAGCAAAAAGGAAGAGGAGCAACACAAGTGAAAGTAGACATACATACAAACATAGAGCAAACATCACACATATACTAACACGACAAACAGAATTTTGTTTTACGATACGATAATCATAACACATACGCACATTGTACGGTATATTCACGGATACGAAATAAAGACATAAACTTAAATAGTTTCTAGAACAAGAATAAAGAACATAAACAAGTGCTTTAGTTATCATCATCCGACATTTCCTCGCTTTCATCCTCTTCTTCTTCACTTCCTTCCTCATCATCACCATTACCGGCATTTGGGTTTTGAGAGCTTAGGACAAGTCTTAGAAGAGAGTTGATGGCCCGGGTAGTTTCTCGGTGTTGATTCATCATTGTGATGTAGAGAAACTCATTGGTAACTCCGCCTTCCGAGATTGGATGATTCATCATGGAGGTAGACAACCCATCTTCGTACTTGTATGTTCCATCGTTGCTTTTCACAATACTGGTGTTCTTTATAATAGTTATCTCATTAATCTCATTTATCGTCGGTTTCATGGCAATAGATGGTTCTCTATTAAGATCCAAATCTGTAAACTCCAAAATGCTTGAGATGAGGCGACCATACGGGAGTCGGGTAGAGAGTGTAAGTTGTTGTTGAAGATGGTACATCATTGTTAATATCCAATTAACTTTTGTCTTGTTCTTTATGGAAAACAACACTTGCATCTCGAGATCATTAATCTGGGAATGATTGGAATCCTTTGGAAGCAAGACATAGCAGATGATGTAATGGAGCATTCGGTCATTTACCAATAAATTCTTAACGTAGCATAAGGTACGAACCGTCTGTTGTCCAGCTACCACAACCTCTCTGGGAAACCTGCAAATACTGTAGTAGTATTCCATCTTGTCATACTGAGCCCATGGTCCGTCTCTATGATTGACACCTTTCCGGAGAAAATAGCCGGTATACGGAATTTTGAGCGTAGCGGCAATATTCGACAAATCTTCATTCAACTCAAAGTCTCTAACAGTAGTTATAAGCATATGTTGTCCAGCCTCATTTTATTTATTGATAAGTTGTTCATAAACGATTTTACCAAATCAGGGTAACACCGACCATTATTGGAGACAAAATTATCAATCTTTTGATACTTTAGAAGTGCTGGGAAATCAAAAGTGGGTGCTTAAAAGGCTTTGAGATTGACATATTTTACCTTGAAAAATTGCCAAACTCGAACCTTGAAATCCATTCTCCGCTTTTTGGTTGATTCCATCGGAGCATTATCCTCATTGACAGCTGAGCTGCTTTCCGACATCTTTCCATTTCCTTTCTTTGATGGAGCCATGGATGAAGATTTGGGGTTCTAGGGTTTGAAGTTGATTTTTTGGATTAGGGTTGGATGTTGTGACAGAGATGGAGAAAGCGAAATGGTTTATAAAGAGTAATATTTGAGTGGGATTTTAATGTGAAATTGATTGTTATTTTGAGTGGGTAGAAGTTGGAAGAGGGTTTTAATGGGGAGTCAAAGAGAAGAAGATGAGTCCCAAGGAATGTAGGTGATAATGAACATAAAACACATGCAACAAAAGCACTTAAACACACATTAAAATCAGATTTGAATAATTTTCCCTTTAAAAAAAACTACACGAATAGTGTTAACCGGTTAACCATCTGGGTTAACCGATTAACCCCTTTAAAAAATCAATAAGGAAACAAAAAACAAACAGTGTTAACCGGTTAACCAAATGGGTTAACCGATTAACGCCTTCGAAAATTCAGGAAAAGCAAAAAACAGTGAGTAAAAAGCTTGATACTCATAGATGCTATAAAGATTAACTTCTGAAATATTAGATATCACCTTCATCGAGAAGTCCGAGTTCTCGCCGAATCTTGAAAAACAATTCTTTTGCGAGTGGTTTTGTGAAGATATATGCAAGTTGGTTATGCGTATCTACAAAAGTGACTTCAACATCTCCTTTAAGCACGTGATCACGGAGAAAGTGGTGTCGAATGTCGATGTGTTTAGTTCTTGAGTGCATGACCGAATTTTTTGTGATTTTAATCGCACTTGTGTTGTCGTACTGGAGAGGAATGCATCCATGATCAATTTCGTAGTCGCTTAATTGTTGCTTTAGCCAAAGATTTTGTGCATAATAGCTTCTCGCCTCTATGTATTCTGCTTCAGCCTATGAGCAACGCATGATTGTTTCTTACATGACCATAAAACTAGTGCATTTCCAAGGATGTGACATGTTCCACTCGTGCTTTTTCGATCTGTTTTAGAGTCTGCATAATCCGTGTTAGAATACCCAATTAAAGTACAAACACTACCTTTAGGATACCATAAGCCAACGTTCGTCATTCCCTTGAGATACTTCATGATTCTTTTGACTTCTGTGAGATGTGACTCCTTTGGATTTGCTTGAAAACGAGCACATAAACATACACTAAACATTATGTTAGGACGGCTTGCCATCAAATATAATAAAGAACCAATCATACCTCGATACTTTGTAATATCAACCGGTGTTCCCGATTCGTCTTGATCGACGTAGGTTGTGGACCCCATTGGTGTTGACATATCTTTACATTCATTCATATCAAATCTCTTTAACAACTCTTTGCAATACTTCGATTGGTTGATAAATATACCGTCTTTTATTTACCTGATTTGCAATCCAAGGAAGTAATTCATCTTTCCCATCATAGACATTTCAAACTCGCCTTGCATCATCGACGCAAATTCTTCACATGGTTCCTTGTTTGTTGAACCGAAGATGATGCCGTCCACATAGACTTGAACAAGTAAGGTATTATCCTTTATCTTTTTAATGAATAAAGTCTTGTATACCTTGCCTTTTTCAAATCCTTTTTCGCATAAGAAATTACTTAGACGATCATACCACGCTCTTGGTGCTTATTTTAGTCCATAGAGAGATTTCTTTAATTTGTATACATGTGAAGGATGCTTGAAGTCTTCAAACCCCGGGGGTTGTTTGACATAGACTTCTTCGTTGATGTATCAGTTCAAAAAGGCGATTTTGACGTCCATTTGAAAAAGCTGAAAGTTCATTGAACAAGCATAAGCAAGTAATAAACAAATAGCTTCTAACCTTGCAACTGGAGCGAATGTTTCTTCAAATTCAATTCCTTCCTCTTGATTATACCCTTAAGCCACCAATCTTGTTTTGTTTCGAACAATTATTCCATTCTCATCAAGTTTGTCCTTAAACACCCATCTTGTTTCGATGATATGTTTATCTCTTGGTCTAGAAACAAGTTCCCAAACTTGATTTCTCTCGAATTGGTTTAATTCTTCTTGCATAGCATAATCCATTGATCATCTTCAAGAGCTTCATCAACTTTAGAAGGTTCTATCTGAGACACGAAATCCATGTTCAAGCATGCATCTTTGAGATTTAATCTTGTAGCAACACCTTGACTTATGTCTCCAATCACTTTATCAATAGGATGATCTCTATGAATCCTCCATTCTTTTGGTAGATCATTGACATTGGAATCTTTTTGAACCGGTCTATCTTGATGTTCTTTAATGGTATCTTTAGAAATGTCTTCTTCGGGAATTTTTACAAAATCATCATCATTATTATCACAAACCACAATATCCTCCTTGGAGGGGTTAGATTCATCAAATTTGACATGCATAGATTCTTCTATAGATAAAGTTCTTTTATTGTAAATTCTAAAAGCTTTACTAGTAAGAGAATAACCAAGAAATATACCTTCATCGGATTTCTCATCAAACTTACCAAGGTTGTCTTTGTCGTTGTTTAGTACAAAACACTTACAACCAAAAATATGAAAGAATGAAATATTTGGTTTTCTCCCTTTGAAGAGTTCATAAGGAGTTTTCTTGAGAATAGGCCTAATATTAACACGGTTACTTACAAAGCATGTCATACTCATCGCATCTGCCCAAAAGTACTTAGGAAGATTTGAGTCACTTAGCATTGTCCTTGCAAGTTCAACCAATGTCATGTTCTTCCTTTCTACAACACCATTTTGTTGTGGAGTTCTTGGTGCAGATAATTTGTGTGAAATTCCATGTTCTTCACAAAATTCTTCAAATGAGGCGTTTTGGAATTCTCCACCGTGGTCACTTCTAATGGAGGCAATTGTAAGAGACTTCTCATTTTGTATTTGTTTTGCATACTTCTTGAATGCTTTGAATGCTTCACTTTTCTGTATTAAGAAGAAAGTCCAAGTGTATCTAGAAAAATCATCTACAATTACTAATGCATAAATATTACCTCCGAAGCTTTTTGTTCTTGATGGACCGAAGAGATCCATGTGCAACAATTGTAGTGACCTAGTTGTGGACACCACATTCTTGGATGTGAAAGTTGATTTAGTTTGTTTTTCTTTTTGACAAGCGTCACATAACCTATCTTTGATGAATTTGATCTTTGGAAATCCAATAACCAAGTCATGTTTGATCAATTTATTCAAGTGCTCCATATGAATGTGAGCAAACCTCTTATGCCATAACCATGATTCATTGTTGCTTGCCAAGAGACACCTAACATTCAAAGACAAGTTATCTAAGGAAATTAAGAAAATGTTATTAACTCTTTTACCTTTTAGCATAACGTCATGAGTAACTTCGTTTTCAATCAAGCATTCATTTTTAGTGAAGTTGATTTTGAAACCTCGGTCACACAATTGGCTAATGCTAAGGAGACTATGCTTTATACGTTCCACATATAGGACATCTTTTATAGTTGTTGAGGGTGGTGAACCAATGATACCTACGCCAAGGAGTCTTCCTTTGTTGTTGTCACCATAAGTAACAAATCTTTTGGCCTTAAGCGTTAGATGTGAAAATTTGCTTAAGTCACCTGTCATGTGCCTCGAACATCCACTATCAAGATACCATTGATTTGAAGAGGTCTTTAAGCATACCTACAAAAAAGAGTTAAGTTTTATTAGGTACCCAAATTGCCTTGGGTCCTTCAAAGTTAGTTCCTTACTTTACCCATACATAATGGCCTTGAGCAACACTAAAATTTCTAACATAACATGCATTTGGAGTATGACCTTTTATACCACAATAGAAATACGTAGGCTCAAGGTTGCTTTTATATCTAGGGGGATAAGATTTCTTTTTATTGTTTCTTTTCTTTTTGTCATATTGATGAATCTTTTTATGATTGTCACCTTTTTCCATAAGAATTTGTTCTTTTGCTTTGACAAAGATGGTCTTGTTAGAAGTTTGTTTAGAGAATTTTGAGTAACCAAGGCCACTTTTATCATTTGAGTATCTTTGATTACTAAGAACACATTCCAATCCAATTTGTCCTTTTTCATATCTTTCTAGGACCCTTTTTAATTGGACTATTTGAAAAGAAAGTGACTCATGTAACACCCTTCTAAACCCCACGGATAATATATGAATAATCAGAATAAATTTCCATGAATTTACAAAAGGGCATTACACATAACTTTCAAAATATCAAAACCACCTGTCATGCTCATTACTATTTCAATATAAAATTATGCTTTACAAAACTTCACTTTGCATGTAGCAGCGGATTCAATTATACCACAATTTTCATAAAAGAAACATTTGTTTTTATCACATAAAATAACATCACTTAGGCACTAAGGCCAACATCATAATATTCCAATGGATATAAACACGTTTATAGAGTACATAATGTATATCTTAAACACAACCCAAGCGATCCCAGTGTTACATGACCAGAGCATGACTCGACCCAACATAATTAAATCACTAAACGGCTACACCAAAAGCGACCTCGTAACTACGAGCAATACTACTCCTTGATACCTGCACGATGTCATGTAGGACATCATTCCAGCAGAAGGGTGAGAAATATTATCATAATAACAATGCATATAATTATATATACACAAATACACAAACACAAAATACATATATTCCACATTTTCTCACCACAATTCATTATAACTCATCATGTACAATACAACATATATATAATCAAATATGGATAATCACCAAGCATATTCATCATGCACGTATCCATAAATCTCAACATTCCACATGAACATATACATATTATGTTTACTCACTAATTCACAATTACAAATTCACAATTCTCAAATCAATAATTCATGTTCATAAGCATACTTTCATACAATGATCACATATTCACAACTCTCAATTACACAAGTAATGCACATACGCGTATTCCACCATTCTCACCATACTTCATCATAACTCATCATATACTTCACAAAGCATATATATATATATATATATATATATATATATATATATATATATATATATATATATATATATATATATATATATATATATATATATATATATATATATATATATATATATATATATATATATATATATATATATATATATATATATATATATATATATATATATATATATATATATATATATATATATATAGGAAAATATGGACAATCATCAAACATATCCATAGTTCACAATTACACAAGTCATGTACATACACCTATGCATAACTTCATACAGCAATCATATATTCATTCCATGAGACTCAATGCAACTCATGCCATGTGGTACCAACACTTGTTATCATTTTTCGGTTTTTACACTTAAACCGGGTCCACCCTTCTAGACCGATAACAACAAAAGCCCGTTCCCTAAGCTTTCAAACTCACCCTTCTAGGTTTGGGACAAGCCACTAGTCTCCACGAAACTAGCAAACATTGCCTCTTGACTAAATGATGCATATGCAATCAACAACAAAATGCACTTAAGACCGATCACACGTCTTAACCCCATGCATTCACATAATTCCTCCCTTCAAGAATTAAACAAGATTGCACATACAACATATCATATAATCAAGTATTCATACTTTTCATCAACATATTTGTCAAACAATGCACGCATATCTTACAATATGCTCTCATGCATTAATTCACAATAATCGAATACAATAACTATGCATTCATAATTCAACCTCATTGCCTTTTCAAACAATGCACACATATTCACAATATGTTCTCATGCATTCACAATATCGCATACAATCAATATGAATTTACACTTCAATATCATTACCACATTTATCAAGCAATGCACACATATTCACAATATGTTCTCATGTATTCTTCACATACAAACAATATGCATATATTTATCAAAAGACTATATTTCATAATCGATTCCACCATCTAGGATTCACGACATACGGCTATCCACAGCATATCATATCACAACATGCACAAGCTATACGTTATATAACAAAAGTATTCTGCACAATAACACATCAATCACACACATTCGCGACGGTAAAAATCAACACAACAATATGTTTTCAATTTTCTGCTATAATTGAACTGGGTACAGGCCTCAAAGCCATTTTTTCTAGAAATACAATCTCGTTAACTTACCAACGCTTCGAACGGGGGTCAAAACTGACTTACGGTTCAAGAGTTATGAATTTTCGAAGTTTTCCGAAAAACCAAAATTTTGCCTAAACACGGCTACGGGATTTTGCATTTTCGCCCGAAAATCCGACCGATTCAATTCTTTTTTTCGAAACAAACATATACTCATACTCACCTAACATATAGCAGTGAATTAGAACCATTAAATACGATTTCTACGACGTCCGATTTTCACTCAAATCTCAAACCCTCAATTATCCAAAAATGTCAAAACTCACAAACTCAACCAAATTCAATCAAACGAAATCCAATAATCACGGCTAAACATTACCCGACTAAACTATGCAATTTATTTTGAATTCTAAGCGTTCAAAACTCGATTCTACCGATTAAACCATTTATGCCCTAGAAATGGAAAATAGAGAAAACTACCAACAAATCCAACAAAACTCATACATAATCATACACATTGATCAAATAATAATGTTTCTCACCCTTACCTTGATTGGATTGAAGCTTGAAGTTGATTCTTGATGATTTCTCCAAGTTTCCCCCTTCTCTTCTCTTTTCTCCTCTTTCTCTATTTTTTTTCTCTCCTTTTCTTTCTTTCTTTCTCTTATGTTTCTATCTCTTTTTTTTTCTCTCCAATTTCCCTTATATATCCTTCTATTTTCTTTCCATCATAATTCTTCTCTCAAAAATATCTATCAATTCATTTCTCACAAAATATCTCATCTTATCATTAATTAGAGAATATCTAATAAATCCACATTATTCTACCAAGTAGAATAAATTAATTAAATCCATTAACTCATTTAAATAAATCCAATAATTTATTTAAATCAGATAAATCACATAAACCAATTAATTAGCACAATTAATCACTTATTGAAAAATTGGGCTGTTACAACCCTCCCCCACTTTAGGAATTTTCGTCCTCGAAAATGTTACTTGATTCAAATAACTCTGGATACGACTCTCGCATCCTAATCTCCCAACTACCTCCACCAAAGGAATCTCTATACCTCGAAGTTGCTTCTCGTTCATCAACCTGAACTGGCAATGTCTCAACAATCAAATCCTCTCTCACTCGTACATTATCCATCTGAATCAATGCACTTCCTCAACTTAGACACATGAACACATCATGCAATTCCCACAAGCGACCGCAGTAAAACAATCTAACATGCTATTTTCTCCATGCTTCCGATGCGCCACTCTGATACAGATCAACAAAATACAGTGGGTGCTTCCGAGACCTCAAGCTCGACCGACACTAGTTACTATTGTAACTCTCGAAACACGTCTTTTCTTGGGTTCTTTTAATCTTTCTAGTCGTCTCTTGCACAATCTCAGGTCCGAGTACAACACTCTCTCCTGGCACACATCAACACAAAGGATTCCTACACCTCTTACCGTACAAAGCCTCATACAATGTCATTCCGATACTAGAATAATCATTTTCATTGTAGGTAATTCAAGCAACGATAGTTAACTATCCCACGATCCACCTTGATCCAACACACAAGCTCTCCACAAATCCCCTACATACTAGATAGTTCTCTTTGTCTGTCCATTCCGTCCACGGATGCTAGATAGAGTTCAACTTCAACATGACACCCAAAGCGTCTACAACTTTCTCAAAATCTCAACGAAAATTCAGATTCCCATCTGACACAATATTCGACGGTAACCCATACTACCCCGCAACTTCCTCATTATACCTCTTAGCTAGCTTCAGCATAGAATGATTCATCCTCATTAGTAAGAAATGAGTTAATCTTGCCAATCCATTCATAACCACCCAAGTCGAATCATATCCCTTCACATTTCTTCGGAAAACCCGCCACAAAATCCATGGGAATACTATCTCATACCATTTAGAAATATTCAATAGTTGTATCAGGTCCAACAACCTCTGATGTTCACACTTCGACTTCCGATAAGTCAAACCAGCACATACCACTTCAACCACTTCTCTCTCCATCTATCTCAATGTTCTTCTTCCAGAGTACTCTTATCCAACTCACACTATTTGGAACACACACTCCATCACGACATCTCATGGTATCATTCTCATCAATCTGAAAATTAGCTCTTCGACTTCAATTCATTAAATTCAATCAATCTATTAACTCAAATTAGAACTTCGACTTCTTCGAATCTTATCAAGAATACCTATAGTCAGTCTCAAGATACAAAGCTCAACTCCCTAAGATATTTTATTCACAGACCAAACTCATATCCCGAATTTGCTTCATCAGTTCTAACTCATTACCATCATCATTGGTATATACAGAAATTTCCAATTCGATACCTCTGCTACCACTTGGTCTCACTCGAATGGTAATTCAACCCAAAACCATACTCCTTCAGAAGTCCCTATTTATTTCCTCTGCACCATATTCAACTCTTTTTCAAATCAACAAATACCTTAAGTTCTTAAGATCATCAACCATCTCAAATCTCAACTAAACAATTGAGGCTTCCAAACTCCGGCACAAACATGCAACAGCAACCAACTCCAGTTACTTGTCAGATAATTCCCTTATGTACTTTAAGTTGCCTTAAAGCATAACCAAAACTCGTTGATGTTGTACTTAACATATCCCCCAATCATATCAACCAAACATCACAAAACACAACAATTTGTTCTGTCGGATTCGGCAAAACCAATACACGAGTTGTTGACAGCTTTCCTAACAATTCCTTAAACTTTCTTCACAGTAGAATATTACTACTTCTTCTCCAACACTGATAACTCAAGTTCCCGATGCTCAACATGATCCTCTATACTCTTCGAGTATATCCAAATATCATTGGTTACCCAACCATTGACTCACTCAATTAAGTATGGAGAATCCTATGCCAAACGGACACTCAATTTGTGAGTCATGGCGGAAATACAAACCGCACTTACTACAACAACCAAACATATTCCATCAATAAATACTTAATTCCATAGCACTACTTCACCATCACATAAAGCATTGTTTCCCGCGCTTCTAATCTTGCGTCATTCCGAGTTACGGTCCTCCCCTTACGACAAAAATACGAAAACAACATTTCCACACTTAGAAGGCCATTCAACACATCTTCAACTCTTGAAATATTTAAAGGTCTAATTATACCAATATAGTATCCCACACCTTACTTCCTTTAATAATCATTAGAAGTCACTATCCACCCTTTATATACTTGACTTCACAATCTGTTGCCACAACAGACACACCAGACACGAGTCTCAAAACTACTCAATCAGTTTAATTCATTGACTATCCAAATAGACATACAATATAGAGCTCTTAATATCGGACTAGTTCCCGTAACTAAGTCAATCACAACTCCACTTCACGTCCTGGCTGTATATCACTATCTTGTCAGAATAACTTCCAGACAACCATAATTAATCGGCAAACCACCAACTTCCCACTTTCGTTAACACTCAAATTTTCCATCAAAATGAAACATCTCATCACTGTTCTGTGCCGACTCATCAAAACAATTCTTCAGCACTTGGCTTAACTCCAAACAATTCATTGCTCACGCCATCTAAGCTTGCAAGACACGTCTATCCCATCCAACACACTGCCAACTACTATCAACAAGAGATTAAGGGTGATCAATTCCTTAATTTATCGATAGACAGCCGAAAATCATGATGGAGTATAAACCATCTTTACCAAACTATAAGAGCGTTTAACCACACACTGAGCTACAACTCCGCACTTGCAGTATCCTGGAGAAGCACAAGTTTCTCCCCCACTTAGATCATTCCCACTTCTGTAGACAAAGGTTAGACAACAAGCATGTATCGACAGTGTTTTCACACACATGTCGTATACAAGGGAACAACCAACATTAGACAACTTAGCCGGACGGATCGACCTGCTCTGATACCACTATTGTAACACCCTTCTAAACCCCACGGATAATATATGAATAATCAGAGTAAATTTCCATGCATTTACAAAAGGGCATTACACATAACTTTCAAAATATCAAAACCACCTGTCATGCTCATTACTATTTCAATATAAAATTATGCTTTACAAAACTTCACTTTGCATGTAGCAGCGAATTCAATTATACCACAATTTTCATAAAAGAAACATTTGTTTTTATCACATAAAACAACATCACTTAGGCACTAAGGCCAACATCATAATATTCCAATGGATATAAACACGTTTATAGAGTACATAATGTATATCTTAAATACAACCTAAGCGATCCCAGTGTTACATGACCAGAGCATGACTCGACCCAACATAATTAAATAACTAAACGGCTACACCAAAAGCGACCTCGTAACTACGAGCAATACTACTCCTTGATATCTGCACGATGTCATGTAGGACATCATTCCAGCAGAAGGGTGAGAAATATTATCATAATAACAATGCATATAATTATATATACACAAATACACAAGCACAAAATACATATATTCCACATTTTCTCACCATAATTCATTATAACTCATCATGTACAATACAACATATATATAATCAAATATGGATAATCACCAAGCATATTCATCATGCACGTATCCATAAATCTCAACATTTCACATGAACATACACATATTATGTTTACTCACTAATTCACAATTACACATTCACAATTCTCAAATCAACAATTCATGTTCATAAGCATACTTTCATACAATAATCACATATTCACAACTCTCAATTACACAAGTAATACACATACGCGTATTCCACCATTCTCACCATACTTCATCATAACTCATCATATACTTCACAAAGCATATATATATATAGGCAAATATGGACAATCATCAAACATATCCACAGTTCACAATTACACAAGTCATGTACATACACCTATGAATAACTTCATACAGCAATCATATATTCATTCCATGAGACTCAATGCAACTCAATGCAACTCATGCCATGTGGTACCAACACTTGTTATCATTTTTCGGTTTTTACACTTAAACCGGGTCCACCCTTCTAGACCGATAACAACAAAAGCCTGTTCCCTAAGCTTTCAAACCCACCCTTCTAGGTTTGGGACAAGCCACTAGTCTCCACGAAACTAGCAAACATTGCCTCTTGACTAAATGATGCATATGCAATCAACAACAAAATGCACTTAAGACCGATCACACGTCTTAATCCCATGCATTCACATAATTCCTCCCTTCAAGAATTAAACAAGATTGCACATACAACATATCATATAATCAAGTATTCATACTTTTCATCAACATATTTGTCAAACAATGCACGCATATCTTACAATATGCTCCCATGCATTAATTCACAATAATCGGATACAACAACTATGCATTCATAATTCAACCTCATTACCTTTTCAAACAATGCACACATATTCACAATATGTTCTCATGCATTCACAATATCGCATACAATCAATATGCATTTACACTTCAATATCATTACCACATTTATCAAGCAATGCACACATATTCACAATATGTTCTCATGTATTCTTCACATACAAACAATATGCATATATTTATCAAAAGACTATATTTCATAATCGATTCCACCATCTAGGATTCACGACATACGGCTACCCACAGCATATCATATCACAACATGCACAAGCTATACGTTATATAACAAAAGTATTCTGCACAATAACACATCAATCACACACATTCGCGACGGTAAAAATCAACACAACAATATGTTTTCAATTTTCTGCTATAATTGAACTGGGTACCGTCCTCAAAGCCATTTTTTCTAGAAATACAATCTCGTTAACTTACCAACGCTTCGAACGGGGGTCAAAACTGACTTACGGTTCAAGAGTTATGAATTTTCGAAGTTTTCTGAAAAACCAAAATTTTGCCTAAACACGGCTACGGGATTTTGCATTTTCGCCCGAAAATCCGACCGATTCAATTCTTTTTTTCGAAACAAACACATACTCATACTCACCTAACATATAGCAGTGAATTAGAACCATTAAACACGATTTCTACGACGTCCGATTTTCACTCAAATCTCAAACCCTCAATTATCCAAAAATGTCAAAACTCACAAACTCAACCAAATTCAATCAAACGAATTCAATAATCACGGCTAAACATTACCTGACTAAACTATGCAATTTATTTTGAATTCTAACCGTTCAAAACTCGATTCTACCGATTAAACCATTTATGCCCTAGAAATGAAAAATAGAGAAAACTACCAACAAATCCAACACAACCCATACATAATCATACACATTGATCAAATAATAATGTTTCTCACCCTTACCTTGATTAGATTGAAGCTTGAAATTGATTCTTGATGATTTCTCCAAGTTTCCCCCTTCTCTTCTCTTTTCTCCTCTTTCTCTATTTTTTTCTCTCCTTTTCTTTCTTTCTTTCTCTTATGTTTCTATCTCTTTTCTTTTCTCTCTAATTTCCCTTATATATCCTTCTATTTTCTTTCCATCATAATTCTTCTCTCAAAAATATCTATCAATTCATTTCTCACAAAATATCTCATCTTATCATTAATTAGAGAATATCTAATAAATCCACATTATTCTACCAAGTAGAATAAATTAATTAAATCCATTAACTCATTTAAATAAATCCAATAATTTATTTAAATCAGATAAATCACATAAACCAATTAATTAGCACAATTAATCACTTATTGAAAAATTGGGCTGTTACAACTCACATTTAGTGCATGCAAAATTCTTAATTAATTCTTCTTTTTCATCTTTAAAATTATTTTCCATTTTCTCAATATTTTCTTTTAAAGTGGGTATTTGTTTCTTTTGAGATGAAATAGTTTTATATAGAATTTTGCATTCACTTAAAAGTTCATCAATTGCTCCTTGAGCCTCATTATCAAAAATTGAAAAATTACTACTAACCTTATTGTCTTCATTGCCGGAGTGATGTGATGTCATCAATGCTAAATTTGCGCTTTGATCACTATTGGAGTCTGATGAAGAACTTATTTTGTTGTCATCCCAAGTAATGTAGTCCTTCTTTTTGTAATCCTTATTTCCTTTGTGGTCACGATTCTTTGTGAGTTTAGGACATTCCGGTTTGATGTGGTCTTGCTTTCCACATTCATAGCATATAATTTCTCCATTTGATGTTGATGTTTCTTTTTCTTTGTTCTTTGAGAACTTATTTCTTCTCATATAACTAAAGTTTCTAATATTATTTTTTGCACCAAAGTATTTTCCTAGTCTTTTTACAAGAAGCGTAAAATTTTTGTCCTCTTCGGGATTGTCTTCTTTCTCCACTTCTTTGGATTCAACTTTTAAGGCAATGCTCTTAGATTTCTTCTCTTGAATTTCATGTTTCTCCAATCGTCCAAGTTCCGTCTCATATTCTTGAAGCTTTCCGAATAAAGTAGCGGGCGTCATTGTTGATAGACTTTTCTTTTCGGAAATCGTCGTCACTTTGGGTTGCCATTCCCTTGATAAAGACATAAGCACTTTAAGATTAAGTTCATCATTTGTTATTGTCTTACCAAGTGCATTCAACTGATTTGTCAAATGCACGAATCTTTTCTGCAAGTCTAGGATTGATTCTCCTGGTTGCATTTTGAATAACTCGTACTCTTGACTTAATATATTTAATCTGGATCATTTGACTTCGGCGGTTCCTTCGTGAGTTTCAACTAGAGTGTCCCATATTTGCTTGGCTGTTGTACATGTTGAGATACGGAATAATTCATCCATTCCAAGTGCACTTTGCAAGATATTTATCTCCTTTTTATCGTAGAGAACATTTTTATTATCATCATCGTCCCATGATCCTTGCGGTTTTGCTGAACCAACTCCGTTGATGATCGTTGTAGGAATGAAAGGACCATTTTAACAGCCTCCCATATTTCACTTCCTTGTGCTTCTAGATATACCTTCATGCGGATCTTCCAGAAGTCGAAATATTCGCCACAAAACAAAGGAGGCTTGTTGCTACTACCACCGTCTTTGAATACTAGCTTGTTATTTGCGGAAGCCATCTGGATCGAATAGGAACAAGTTACCTATCACTTGCTCTGATGCCAATTGTAACTTGTAAATGCGCCTAAGAGGGGGGGTGAATTAGGTTCTCAAAAATTATTTTCAATCTTTTTCGGTTCTTGGTTCTTTTTTGGTTAAGATGTAAAGGACTTGAAAGTAAAGTGTGGAAAATAAAAAGAGACACAAGAGATTTATAGTGGTTCCCCTCACACTCAGAGAGTACTCAACTCCCCTTTCGACTCAAAAGAGATTTCACTATAGTTTAGAATGATTGCACAGCCTAATCACACCAAAGGTGAAGCCTACTATCTAATCTATATGTAACTAAAGTGTAGGAAGAACAATCATCTTCAGACACTCACTTGTTTCCAACAATCCTGGACAACAAGGTAATACAAAAATAATCTTGAAATAAATTTGATGTCTTTGAGAGTATGGTGCTATCAATCTTCACGATCGATCTTCTCCTTGAAACAAATATCACTCAAAAGAAATATGCAAGTGTTCTTTAAAAGGGAATGAAATGAAGCTGTGATAATGTGTGAAAAATTATTCAAAAAGCTTCTTTCAAAAACTGTTTGTGAACACTTTTAGAAAAATTGAAGGATGAAGAGAATGAGTGATTTTTATGATTAAGTTTCTTGGAGGGTAAAACGAAATTTGAAATCTGATATCAATTTATATTGTACAAAATATCTTTACAGAGGGGTGTAATTTTATGCAGCAAAAACAGTCAGAAATCAAAAAGAAAGCAATGCATATTTTCATGAAAAGCTGCCATTTTTGCTTATTGCTTCAGTGTTAATCGGTTAACCATATAGGTTAATCAGTTAACACCCCTTTAACATTTAAAAATATTCAAAAATAACACCTTTTAACCGGTTAACCATATATGTTAATCGGTTAACACTGTAAGTATTTCACCAGAAAATTAATTTTGAAATTCGTTAATCGGTTAACCATATGGGTTAATCGGTTAACACTGAAAGTTTTCCAAAACAGAATTAATTTCAAAATGAGTGAGCAACTAAAAAATGTTTTAACAAATACTTGTGATATATGTGTAGTGAGAGATGAATATTTGAACACTTGTATAAGTATTTTAAGTGATATTTGGTATACCTTTGAGTTGTTGTTCAATATACTATCTTCAACACTTGAAACTTGTATGTGAAGTTTTGATTCAATTGTCTCATGCTAGAGTACTATCTTGATCCTTGATGTTTATATGAATCTCTTGCTTTTTGCATACACATGTTGCGTAGAAAGCTTGTTGTCTTCATCAAAACTTTAATGTGCTTGAAGCTTGCTTCTACACAGAGCATGGCATACATGATAGATCCTATTGCAGATGCATATGGAATCGTATTCATGCGATCCCTTTATTCCTTAGTTGAATGGGATTGTGTTTTTGATAGACACAGGCCATGTTGCATAGGTATGAATCCTTTCTTGGAATCATGCATATTAAAGCGTCTCAGCACTTTATCTATATATGTACTCTGACTTAGGCCAAGTAATTTTTGTGATCTATCTCTATAGATCCTGATTCCTAATATATAGGCTGCTTCACCAAGGTCTTTCATAGAAGTGCATTTCCCTAACCAAGTTTTCACTTGTTGCAATGTATGGACATTGTTTCCAATGAGTAATATGTCATCTACATATAATACTAGGAAGACGATCATGCTCTCACTAACCTTCTTGTAGATACAAAGCTCATCTTCATTTTTTATGAATCCATATTGTTTTACAATTTAATCAAAATGAAAGTTCCATCTTCTAGAAGCTTTCCTCAATCCATAGATTGAGTTTTGTAACTTGCATATTGTCGCTACTGCGAAAATCGGCGCCGGCTTGACAGGAGAGTCGCCACCGTGCGTTATTTATCCCTCAGAGCGGGAAAGGAAACGCTCGAAGTAAACCTCGCAAAGACGGGAAAAGGTATGGTCATCGCAACCAAAACCTGGATTCGGGAGTCGGTTACGCAAGGGGAAGGTATTAGCACCCCTCACGTCCATCGTACTCGATGGGATCCACGCTTGGTGTTTATAGGTAAAAGGGTGTATTATCTATCTACGCTAATGGCTGGTCTGAAAAGAAAATAAAAGGACAGGACTCGACAGAACATGCGGTGTTCTGGGCCTACGTATTCCCTCGTGCAATGGGAAAGTCAGAGTCAACGTAGTTCGACTTCCTATGTCTAAACGGGGGAAAGGTTGCTCGCCAGGACATCGCGTCCTGTGCCTACGTACTTTCATCTGAAATGAAAGATCAGAGCAAACGTAGTTCGGCTAACTACGGGTCAACAGGGGTTCTCACACAGCAGTGAGAAAACAAACTGGTCTCTAAGGCTCTAGAACCTACAAATACGATCTGATCTCAACTGCACTCGGGCAAGAGAAAGGGATAACAATTAGTCGTTTAGCGGGAAAGTCTCGATCGCACAGCCGCGAGAGAACAAAGGTTAGTCGTTAGTGTGCTCGCTAGGATATCGCATCCTATGCCTACATATCTTCGTCTGGAACGAAGAATCAGAGCAGCTGTAGTTCAGCTAACTACGGGTCAAGCTACTCAAAAGCTCCTACAGAAAGGAAAGGGAAACCCTAGAACTATAACTGAGAAACAGGGGAATCTATATACTGCTATCACCTGGCTAACCATCCTAATGTCTATCATAACAACTCCGCAGCGGAGAAGTCAGAGCTCCTAAGGGATCATGGCAACAGGACTAAACTACACACAAGAAACTGCAACGTAAAGAATACTGAAAATATGCATGAATGCAACAACTAGACGAACAAGGCACAGAGGCCGCAAACCACAAAGGCAAGGGAGCTCAGCTCTACCGAATACCAACAAGCAAAGCCACGCAATAACAAACAAGCAGAAGGAGGACCACCTCAACTTCTTATGCACACACAGTCTACTTCTAAGATGCACCTACTCAGAAACTATCTAGATGAACCTAAGTCTAATGCAACATAACATCACACAAGTCAAACAATACAAAGAGACCAACCCTGAGCAGGGCCTCAAACAAACCTGAAACAATCCTAATCTATCTCTAAACAGAACTCTACACAACACCTTAAGCAAAGATCTAAGCAACAAATCTAATCCAAAACCCTAAGCAGGGATCTAAACAAACTCCTAGGCAAGAGGAATCAATCCCATTCTCCAAGCTTCAGAACAAGCTTACCAGAGAAAGGAAGCTAAGCAGACAAGCTCATAGTGCTTTCCTCAGGAAAGTACCAGGAGATTACTACTCAGGAGTCATATCCTATGCGGCTCGACAACTGTGATCAGTTTACATTCCTCCTCGGGAGAAATTAAACTCACATGAAGGCTCCGGCATCACGGGATACTTGAGAAATACCTATATGCACTAGGGGAACTAAGTGAACAGACTCATAGGACCTTCCTCAGGAAAGTACTAAGAGGCTAACACTTAGGAATCGTATCCTACGTGGCTCAACAACTGTGATCAGTTTACATTCCTCCTCAGGAGGAATTAAACTCACAAGTTGGCTCCGACATCACTGGATACTTAAGAAATCCTAGATAAACTACTGGAACTAAGTGAATAGACCCATAGGACCTTCCTCAGGAAAGTACTAAGGGGCTTCCACTTAGGAATCGTATCCCATGTGGCTCAACAACATGTGATCAGTTTACATCCCTCCTCAGGAGAGATTAAACTCACAAGTCGGCTCCGACATCATTGGATACTTAAGAAAGAGGTGAGAAGGAAGGATGAAAGTTATTCATAGTGCCTTCCTCAGGAAAGTACCACAAACTCCCTTCAAACTTCCGGATCTCGAACCTCACAAACAGACAACAAGCTCCTAGACTAAGCCTCAATCCAATGCAACCTTGCAAGCTCCAACAGGACTTCAATCAGCTCCCACCTTGAGAAGAACCCACAGGCCAACAAACCACAGGAGACTATCTCTGAAGTTCAACCACAGTTGAACTTCAAAGTCAGAAGTCATCAAGACTTCTCCTATCTTCAGGCTCAGACAAATCACAGCAGAACACCCTACAAAAATCTATCAAAAATCTAATGGGAGACCTACATGGCTCTAGGGTAACATACTGAAAAAATCAGAATAAAATTCAACACCAGATGAAAGAAATAAAATCGGCAACACAGACATATCCACAGACCAATTATTCAACATCAATAACAGTGAAAAATGCAATTAAAATGAAAATGCATGATCGAGCTAATATTTTTATACTATAAAATTCTACACTGAATTACGAGTCTACAGAAAAAAGAACGGAATTATTTGACTAATTCTACCATTTTTTATGAATTTTCTAATGATATGCATGCATTGAAAATATTAAACAAAATCAATTAATTGGAAAAATATGCACAAAAATAGGAAATAAAAATAAAACGACTTTTTTATTTTTATTTAATTTTCTTAACATTTCTCATGAAAGGGTTGAAAAAAGAATTATTGAAAAAAAACATTTATTTACAATTTATTATGAATTATTTACAAATATGAAAATAAAAGAAATTGAAATAAACTTGAAATAAAGCTGGGGGTACTATTAGCAAAGCAATCAGGTTATTAATTCACTGGGCCCTGATTTGGGGGTGCAACTAGCATGAAGCGCAGGGCCCAGATTTTGTCAAAAAACCATTAGTGACTCAGAAAAAGAAAAACGCCAGGGGGGTGCTATGAGTGATTTATTTCAGTTATTTCTCATTACTGGGCTTAAACGGGGGGTGCCGTTAGCACTCAGGGCCTAAGGCCCAACTTACTCATTCAGTCTCTCAAACAGGGGGGTGGGGAAGCAATTGGGGAGTGTTAGCGTAGCAACTACGCTTGGGCTTAAGCCCAGTCCAACCCTAGTCCAATTACAGTTAACAAAACCTAAATCCCTTCACCAACCCTAATACTGTTCATCATCCTGAACCTGCGCCGCTCTGTTCTCTCGTCCCCCTCAATCTACTCTCTCTGCAACTCACTCAATCCAGCAAACCCTAAACGAAACCAGATCTCACCCAAACACCTCAATCCCTCACAAGAAATCATCGCTCAAGATCTTAAGCCTACAAACTCTAACACGCACATGCAAATAGAGGAGTTTAAGGAAGAAAGCTGTAAAAACCTGGAACGACGGATGTTAGTTGAGGTTCTTTGAAGAGGTGGATCGTTCGCTGAAGATCTTCGCGTGGAGGTGATTTCTGATGATGGATCCGTCGCTTGCTGAAGAATTTGACGAGGTTCCAAGAATCCTGAGTGGAGGAGTGTGCCTCTGGATATTGTTGAAGATCTTGAACGGACTTTGAAGGTTTGAACGCTTTCTGAAGAAATCTGGAGGTATTGCTTGAAGATTGTTGAATGTCTGAGCGTGCTGGAAAAAATTGATGGAGGATTGATATTATTCTGGAAAGATCTTGATGGACGATGAAGATCTGAGATGATTTCTGGAAAAAATTCGTATGAAGGTTTGAAGGTTTAGTGATTTCTGGAGAACTGTGGGATGAAGGTGATGAAGGTGGAGGGGTTTCTGGTGATTTTGGTTTTCCGGCGAAGGGCTGATGACGGTGACGGGGGAGATCTGGGAAGAAGATGAAGAAAGGAGGTGTTTGGATTCGCCGGCGACGGTTAGTGGCGGCCGGAGTACATGCACGGCGGCCGGTGAGAATCTTCCGATGATGGTTACGGTGTGGACACGTGGGGCTATGGTGGAGGGACTCTCTGCATGTGTGACACGCGTTCCTCGCGTGGCTGAGAGAGAGAGAGAGTGAAGTGTGGCGTGGCAGTGCGTGATGCAGAGATGTGGGACCCCTGCATGGCCAACACGTGGCTGCTTTTATACCCTGGAAACGCGTGGCACCTTCTAGAATATTCTAGTGTGCGCTGGAAGTTTGGACTGATTGCTTTGGATTATTTCTCTGGACTTTTGCTGAGATATGGGCCTTACCAAAAAAACACCCCCCTGGGCCCAATACGAAAAAATGAATGAAAAACTGAAAAAACTGTATTAAAACAATTAACTAGACCTAATTAACTCTAATCAATTATTAAAAGTCTAATTAACTCTAAATCAATCTAATTAAATCTAAAACATGATTAACCTAATTAAACTCTAAAAAATGATTAAAACCTAATTAATTCTGAAAATTCTATAAATGATTAAAATCTATTTAAGATATCCTATAAAATTCTAAAAAGAGGATTAAGCTATTAAAAATTCTATAACCTATTTAAATTCCAGAAAAATCTATAAAGCCTGTTAAAAATTCACAAAAGTCTTATAAAAATCCTAAAAAATGCAGATGAATGCAAATGACCCCCGTAAAAGCGCACGAGACCAGATCGAATCGAACAGAGATCCCCGGGCATCAGAATATCCCCAAAATCACTGAAAAATCACCGAGGAGCGCACAATTTCCCGAAAATAAAACCCTGGTAATCTGGACTGGGTCTGCCATATCTGATAGACAACAATCAAGCTGTAAACTCTGATATCCCCTGCTTGTGCACAAAAATCATACATCTGAGCTGTGAATATGAAATTAAACCATGAGTCAGATAGGAGAATCGGTTGGTCAAATTTTAGGGTGCAACAGCTGCCCCTATTCAAGCGACTTGGACCTGAAGGGTTTGAAGAGCGCTCAGCCTTCAAACATTCAGAGGTACGAGACGGTTGAATACAAATAAAACCCGAAAATTTGCCAACCGCGATCATATACTGTAAACTGCTTGGAGAATAAAGTCCAGAAAACCGAGTCCAGTCATTACGGCACCAAACTGATCAATCATCTGATAGAGAACTCCTGATTTGAATACCCGTTGCTTGTGATACCCCACAAACCCGGATGGTTGCAACAACATACATGATTCTTTCACATTGCCTACTGATAGGCAGGAAGAGAAATATACTCACATCGCCCAAAGATGGACGGGAAGACACCCTGATTGGATACTCACCTCGTCTAATGATAGACGGAAAGACATCATAATCTCCAAACTCACATCGTCTAAGGGTAGACGGCATCATCCTGATTGATGAACAAATCAATATTCTCATCGTCTAAGGGTAGACGGCATCATCCTGATTGATGAACAAATCATTATTCTCATCGTCTAAGGGTAGACGGCATCATCCTGATTGATGAACAAATCATTATTCACATCGTCTAAGGGTAGACGGAATCGTCCTGATTGATGAACAACTCATTATTCACATCGTCTAAGGGTAGACGGAATCGTCCTGATTGATGAACGAATCAATACTCACATCGTCTAAGAATAGACGGAATCATCCTGATTGATGAACAAATCATTATTCTCATCGTCTAAGGGTAGACGGCATCATCCTGATTGATGAACAAATCATTATTCACATCGTCTAAGGGTAGACGGAATCGTCCTGATTGATGAACAACTCATTATTCACATCGTCTAAGGGTAGACGGAATCGTCCTGATTGATGAACGAATCAATACTCACATCGTCTAAGAATAGACGGAATCATCCTGATTGATGAACAAATCATTATTCTCATCGTCTAAGGGTAGACGGAAAGAAATAATCTCTGAATTCACGCTGTCTACTGACAGACGGGAGAAAACTTTAATCTCCATACTCACATCATCTAAGGATAGACGGAAAGACACCAGAATCTCCATACACACATCGTCTAAAGATAGACGGGAAGTCACCATAACGCAATTCAACACCATCCTTTGAATTTCAGAATCCTTCTGTCTACGGGAATTGATGGAGAAGTCAATATCCTTGAAGGGGCCACATCGTCAGTATGGACCGACGGGAAGAAAACCACCTTTTAAAGAATCATGTCGTCAATAAGAATCAACGGTCACGCAAACTGAACATTCTTCGAAGAGCCTCGTCATCAATAGGGATTGATGGTCAGAAAAGTCCCTCTTAAACGTCATCTCATCCAATAACCAGAAAGAGAACCAATATTCAAAATCATTTTGAAACTCCTCAACAACTAAGGATAGCCGGAGAAGACTCGCTGGGGAAACACCTCATCATATGTATGATCTGGCAATAAGAAAACCCGCTGAACAATAGCTCGAAACTTCACATCGTCTGCTGACAGACGGAAAGGAAAGCTACTTATTAGAACAGCTCTATTTTGAGCTCCATTGAAGATTGCCTGAAACTTCACCTCGTCTACTGATGGACGGTAAGGAAAGCACATCCTGGGGAAACCCCTCCTGGCAGCCCTACTGTGACCACCCGCAACTTCACATCGTCTATGGATAGACGGAAAGAAGACCACATTCGTACTCAGGACGTCGGAGAAATCCATTCATTGGAGGAACACATCGTCAATATGAATTGACGGGAAGAAAAGCTTGTCAACATCAGATGACTGACTGATCAAAGCATAATCGCTGTATGATCTGAGATACAAATAATCTGCTGAACTGTCTGAATACTGCTGCTGGATAAATGTCCCTGAACTGATCACAGAGTAATTCACGCGCCATATGAGGCTGATAGAAAATCTGACTCATGCTTCGTATGCATATGCAAATGCTTTAATCTTTCTACAGCGTAATGCTCCATTTGGGATGGAAATGCTACGCATTCTGGAAATGTCATGCAGGTATGATGCAGGTATGATGCATGCAATATGCTAGCAGGCTCGAGCTGCCGGAGAAGGCCGGGTACAGAAAACCACTTCAGCAAAATAAATGCTGAAGGCGAGGCCAACTTTGCTGGGGATAACCCGGATATCACTGAATCGTCCTAGCAAAATAAATGCTGGGAGAGTGAAATCAACCCTGCTGGGGATACCGGGAACTTAACCGAACACTTTGACGAAGTAATACCCTGCTGGGGAATATAACTCCGCTGTGAAATAGCAGACGTGCTGAATATGATTGGACTCCTCTGGGAATAGCTTACCCATACCAATGACAAATTGGTCTCTGCTGGAGACAATGGAGGGAGTCCTCCTGCGCACTGACGACGCTCGGATCTGGAAATTGATGCACCAACACGGATGGTCTTTACAGTAATCGCAAACATGGGTTTGAGCTCTTAAGCTATCTTATTGGGTCAGATACAACCGCCGCTGGATAACATTCTGCCTGAATACACAGCCTTTTAGAGTCAAGGGATAGTGACACGACCTTCCGCATCCATCTCGCTCTCGAAAATCGACTGCATCTGCTCGAATAACCCTGAATGGCCTTGTAGGTACGGAGAACAACAATCCTTTCGCTTCCGATATGCCCCAGCCTACGGGATCTCCGTGGGGATAGTCCCTGAAAGGAAATCTGCAACTCTGTTCCTTGATGGTTCGATACAACATGCCTCAGCGTTCTGAACTTCTGAGAGATACTTCACCTTGAATGCTTCTCGCACAACTTTCGCGCGCTTAAGATGGTCTGCTCCTGACCGCAATGACCTTGCCCCTGATTATCTGATTCAGAGTAGTACTCTTGACTGCGCCGTATTCACCGAATCTCAACCTGATTGCCCCAGAATAACTGACTTTGAAAAGCTGACCTGACTGGGGATCACAATAAAGCTTGCCTCTGCTCTCGGAACATTCGGGCGCTCTTCCTTCTATCTTGAACATACTTTCCATTGCAGGAAACTTTTCTGCTGTCAAGCGCTTACTCGCAAGTAAAACAAGTTGTTATGCATAAAAGATGTATTAATGCAACACATATGACAGCTTTGACATCCAATCTGTTCACTGGGAAAAAGAAAAACAGTTTATGGCATATAATGCACAAAACATTTGTCGACATCAGTATCAACATGGTAAGAGGAACTTTTTAGGAGTCAGAATCGACGCGACCTTTACCGGAGTATGCTTTCGAAACAACCTGCTTCAATTAGGACTTTTGAAAGGTTGTAACGTGGTCAGGTTCATGGTTTTGAAAGAAAGGATAAAGGCTCAAAGTTTACTTTAACCCACCCGTTCTCCTTGATGTTCTCCCATCCTACGTTCAGCTAACTCGACCTTAGCGCTCACCTCTCAGAGGCTGAAAGATAGGAGTGATAGTTCGAGAAACTTTTGGATTTTGGAGTGACAGCCACTCACCTTTCGTCTTTGACACTTGAGGTCACACGACTCGTACTTCCATCGAGGATTTTTCTTTTGATCCTTTTCATCTTTTTCCTCTTCATATCCCTAACTTTTGCCTGGACTGACTCCTTTTGAGTTTCTTTTGATCTTTTTAAGTCCAGCGGGATGCCCTCATTTTTGCCTAAGTCATTTGTTTTGAAGTTTTCTTGACTTAGCGGGCTTTTGATTTCTTTTTCATTCTTTTTCGAACAAGTCGTGTGACACTGGTTGTCTGACTCTTTGGGAAATGATGTGGCTGTCCCACTCCTGATTGAACCAATGTGGTCTTTTAGGCACGACCTCTAGGGATGTGATTGATCCTCGAACGGACACTCCTTTTGCAATTTGGACGCTCGGTCAAATTAGCTAACACCTACCCTGCCCCAGGTTAAGATTGAGGGTTTTTTCGTTCACAGAAAGAAACTCCTACTACAAGGCTCAAAGGGGTTGACAAGGGATTATCTTCCTTATATCTCCGGTGTTTAAGGATTTGAAACAATGCCTGTACATCATCAACAGGTTCTATTTCAAAAGCATACAATATCGGTAGTTGCATGTCGGTCATTTTCGTCATCCTCCCCAAATTCTACTTAACCAAGCAGTGGATATTTGCAAAACAGTTAGTGAACACGAATGGATTCAATCAAAACATGCACATTTATTTCATTATCATCAATTTGAATGAAAACAACCAAGTTTTACAAACAAGTTTACGAATTCAAACAGGAAAGCAACTACAAATGCAAAGAAATGACAAGCTAAAACAAAGGAATATGCTAGCTTCCGAGAACTGGGCTTTTCACATCTGCCCTGCTGCTGAACCAGCTATCCTTATTAGAGGCAACCCAATGCTGTCCTGATCTGCTTCAACGACCCAACCAAACTATAGAGCTCTTCCTCTTTCATTCAGATGATGTGGGGACCTCCCGGCCCGAAGCTGATTGCTGCACTATCAAGCAGATCCTGCACTTTGTGTTTAAATGCTTTACAGTTCTCAACTGTATGGCCAGGTGCCCCGGTATGGAACTCGCAAGTAGCGTCAGCATCGTACCCCGGTGGTGGTGGTCCCGTTAAGGGAGCCAATGTCCTTTTACGAACCAATTGGAGCTGAAGCAATGTCTGCAGAAGCTGTGCGTATGGTATAGGAGGAGTTTCCAAATGACGGCTTGCCAAAGGACCTTGATTCTGACCTCTTTTATACCCCCGATTATTCTGTTGTTGAGGCTGCTGCTGCCGGTATCGGGTTGACCCTTGAGCACCCTTCGTATCAAATGCAACATCGGCTTCTTGATCTTCGATGTATTGATTAACGCTCTCCTTATGCTTAGCCATTTGCTTTCTCAGATCTGCCCCAGGAATAGGCAACAATTGTGGGCCTGGAGATTCTGACACCATGGAGTCCAGGATACGCTTCTGACCCACTACAGCTTTGGAAACATCTGTCATCTTAGCATCGACTGAGACAGGAGCAATATGCACAGCTACGCCGCCCGGCGTGAATTCAATATCGTGCGAGTCAATCAGGTCTTGAACGTTGTGTTTGAAAGCATGACATCCCTCGATGTCGTGTCCGAATGCCCCGGAATGAAAATCACATTGCTTATTGGCATCGTATCCCTGGGGAAACGCTTTTGTTGGTGGTTCCAACGTTCTCTTTTCAACCAGATTGAACCTCAGTAAGATCTGCAAGAGCTCCGCATATGCCATAGGTGGTGCCTCAAATATTCTCCTTGGCTTCCCTTCCTGGATCTTCCGCTGAGCCGGATGCATCTTCTGTTGCTGCTGCTCAGGCTCCACATGCACAGACGGCGCGAGCTTCTTCATTGCGGCTTCAAATAGCTGATCGTCTTCTTTTCTAAGCACATTCTTGACTACTTCCATGATCAAGCTCATTTGGGTCTTCAGCTGGCTGTTCTCCTCTTTGAGAATCTTCTGCTCTAGACGCATCTCTTGCATGTCTTTCATCATCTGCCCCAGCTGGCTTCGGACTTCGATCAATTCAAACTGATTCTGTTCCATATCTCTGAAGGAGTTCCTGCAACAAACTGGATGATGAGGAAATAAGACGCACGGTTCTGATATACCTGTTAAATGATAATGCAGCGCAGCAAACAAACACATATTCATAACGAGATAAAGAGAAACTCAAGCTATAAGCACACAGACAAACATCTCCCATACGTGTACAACCAACAAAATCAGCAGGTAAGCACAAATGAGTCTGAATATAACGACCCCATCCAACAATCCTGGTGGTGATCGACAAATACTGATGCACAAAAGCTAAACGGGTTAGGCAGAGAAAAAGATGCGACACCCGGCATAGAAACCTCTAGAAACTTCCCCCATATTCAACTGAACTCTCTGATTGACAATCTTCAGAGCACACACTTCCTGTGGAGTCTTCCATGACATTAACTGACGAACCCGCACAACTAGAAGACGGAAAATCATTAATCTGAACACAACCCTGAGGAGTGATGCAAATACGGCTAGAGTCTAACAGATCTTGAATCTGGCTTCTAAGCACTTTACAATCATTTGTTGAATGCCCCTGTGCCCCAGCGTGGTACTCACAGCGGGCGCTGGCATCAAAGCCTGGAGGATAAGGTGGAATTACCGGCTTAGTCTCTTTCGGCACTATCAATCCGCTTCTGACCAAATCTGGCAACAACTGACCGTATGACACCGGTAGCTGAGTAAACTGCCTTTCAGGCTTCCTTGGTCTTCGTGGAGCATGCTGACGCGATCGACGATAGGATGACCGTTGACTTGAAGTGTCTGAAAACTGATCCTGAGATGCTAGAGATTCTGAGGTGACGTCATCTCCTTCCCACTCTTCTTGAGAACTGACAACTGACTCAATCTTATCAACTGGGACGTACGGAACACCTCGAAACTTTCCACTCCTGAGTCCTCGCTCAACAATCTCTCCCAGCCTCATCAGGCCCACAAAGTTTGTGCAACTGAATAATTTGTCAAAATAATGGCCTTTCAGGGTACTCAAGAAGATGTCAACCAGTTCCCTTTCCGGAAGCGGTGGTCGAACACTAGCAGCTAATTCCTTCCATCTTCGCAAATATGCTCTGAATGATTCATTCTCCGCTTGAGACAATTCTTGCAGATCTACGAGACTAGGAGTCAAATCCAAGTTGTAATCGTACTGCTTCATGAAAGCTCTGGCTAAATCCACCCACGATCGAATCTGATTACTCTCTAATTGCACATACCATCTCAACGATGCCCCAGTCAGGCTATACTGAAAGCAATGGATCATCAATTTGTCATTTCGCGCAAACGAAGTCATCCTTCGACAGAACATCATCAAATGCAGCTTTGGACAACTATCTCCCGTGTATTTTTCAAATTCCGGCATTTTGAACTTGTGCGGTAACACGAGGTCAGGGACCAAACACAGGGCTACAGCATCCAGGTTAACGGCATCTTTCGCTTCCAAGGCTTTCATTTGCTCTTCCAACACTCGGAGTCTTCTACCATAGTCAAGAGTTCTTGGATCTACTAACCCGGTCATTGGAATATCTCTCCGGTAATTCATCGCAGGGAAAGCAACACATTGATTGTTAACAGGAGGATAACGTTCATTTCGGGCAATAAACTGCTCATGCTGATCTCGGTTCTCAACAGCTGGCTGCACAACTTGGGCTGCAGTAAGATTGTTCGCTTGCGGGAAGCCTTCCATAGAATCATACTGATGGTTGGACGCCACAGTAAACCCTGCCTGGGTGTCAGGAAACTGGAAATTGCCTTCAGACATAGCCACCAATTACCGGTAACCGACTATGCTGCTTGATTCTGCTCAAATCCGCTTCAGCCCCTTGGTCGTCTTCAACACTCTGCTTCTTGCCTCAAACAATTCCCCGAGAATCACCTTCTGGTGAAAACAAAGGCTGGGTAAGTGCTCTGACCTGCTAGAGAAACGCTATGCAATATGATTTATGCAAACAGAAATACAAAAATGCTAACGTGCATGTGTGCATTGGAGATATTTTCCCTCCAATTCCAGTGTCAGTGGTAGCAAGACGAGATGAACCATAAAGACGATATTTAGAAGAACCCTCATATATTGATTAGAATAACAGTCTTGTCAAGAAGTTACATAACTATGCTCCATACAGCTGATATAACAAAGAGGATCCCAACCAACAGGCCTGGTGGTGATCTCAACATACAGAATACAAGAGAAATCAAATACGGGTACGGTTGCGGAAGTCTTCGACCATCTTCTTTGTCTCTGCATGATCCGGTTGATAAATCAAACCTTCTATCAGCCGATCCCTCTTCCTGACCGTCCCCTGGATGTCTCTGACAAAGTCTTCCCAAGCCTTATCATTGGCACCGCCCCCTGGTTTGGGTCTCTTGGCATCTGCTCTATGCTGGAGATCTTCCAAATTCTTCATGGCATCTGTCAGCTTACGCTCGGCCTCGTATCGGCGACAGGCTTCTTCTTCAAGCTCCTCAGTCTTCACTTTGACCTGTTCTTCTAACTGAGCAATCTGAGTCTTCAGCTCTTCTTCTCGCTCCTTGCGCTTGGTCATAGTGCGATCCCAGTGTTCTCTGAACTTGGCTAGCTTTGTGTAGGCCCTTTCTAGCTCTTGCTTCTTGGTGGCCAATACACTACTAACTGAGTCTACATCTAACTCCAAACGCTTCTTGGTTTCAGTCAATTCCAATAGCGTAGCCTTCAGATGTTTCAGAGTTTCAGCCTGTTGCTTAGAAATATACCCTGTTTCAATATTTTCATGCCGAAGCTTGGCATTCTCCTGCTCTAAAGCCTCTTTAGTCCTGGCTAGCTCTTCTTTCTCCGCCATCAGCTGCTTGTAGACCTGAATGTCCACAGTGGTAGGCTCCTCTACCGGAGGAGGATGCAATGGCTGAACTGCTGGATACGGCATAAGGAACTTCACAGCTCGCTCACGAATCCATTCTTCATATGGGCTAGGACCTCGAGTATCCCCTCTGCTACCTGAAAGCTTCCCTCTCTTGTGCAAGTTTTTCCAGGCTTTCTCAAGTTTAGTCAGCATCTCTTTCCCAATTGCCCCGGTGAGATACAGAGATTCCTGTATCTCCTCGGGCTTTGGCGCTCCTTGAGGTATGTACCCAAATTGCTTGATCAATAAGGAAGGGTTATAGTTGACACAACCTTTCCTTCCGATTAACGGAACATTCGGGAATCCTTCGCCTTTGAGTATGACTTCAGCTCCAAATACCTCTTTATTGGTCCATACCACGTTCTCAGCAGTTAATCCCATTAAGCGCTCGGGCCATCCTAGAGAATTGATAGACGTGACAAAAGGGCCTGACTTAGGCAAATGACTGGTGAACCACCTGCATAGGAGAGGTACACAGCAAGACACATTCCTTCCTCGTCGCTTTTCATTCTGATAGTGAGTTGAATGGTGGATATCTCCCAGCAAAGTAGGAACTGGGTTTCCCGCAGCCAAAATATAGAAGGCATCAGAATCAACAAAATCAGGAATGTTCGGGAATAACACGATGCCATACACACATACAGCAAGGATAATGTCAAAAACATCCCATTTACCCTTCTGGGCATACTCTCGAGCCTTATCCACTAAGACATCCAACGGAAATCCCCATACGTCTCCTCTTCTGATCATCTTCCCGGACAGCTCAGACTCTTTCAAGCACAGGATGGCAGAAAGCTCAGCCAGCTTAGGCTCAGCGTCCGTACGATAAAAAGGCATCTGCTCACGGATCGGTATATCCAGAAGTGCAGAGTACTCCTCCAGGGTAGGAGCCAAAACGAAGTCGGGAAATACTAAACACCTGAGCTCCGCGTCGTAAAACTGTAACAGAGTATAGATGCCGCTGGTCTCGTAGACAGATGGCTGATAAACGTAAGTCAGAATCCTCCCATATCTCTTTCTGAAGTCACCCATTCCTCTCTTCTTGGCAATAGCAATCAATTCTAACAATGGACTGATATTCGGCGACGGAAACTTATAGGGCAATACTCTCTTCAGGTTATCCATGTCTTGCTAGGAACAAACACCAGAACTGGAAGGGAAAATATGTACCTGCAATACACACACGTTAGTTGAATGCAGATGGTAATGCAATGATGCAATATGATAAATAATGCAATCTGTGAACACAGGGGCTATGCTGTAGCCTGAAGAGGAATATCTCTGTGATCAAGAACAGAAAACCATCACGGTCATCAGAACCTCATGCCACTAACTATCATCTGATACTCAAAATATCAACCCCCTGGTAAGAAAACCATCTGAACCTCTGTATCTGACGAGAATACCATCTGATAATAGCCTCAACCTCAGATAAGAAACCCATCTGACCCAGACAACACACCTGGAGATGAATCAAGAACACCATCTGATAAAAGTACTGAACCATGGTTTCTGGAGGCCAGTTTTCCTGCAATAACCCAGTCCCTCTCACAGGTAGGATAAACCTAATCCACGGACAAAGGTACGGCATCCTATGCGGTCATCAGCGTCACAGACTTTCATGAGTGACGATACGATTCCCAGAAGGAGTGGCATCATCAAGTCATGAAGAGGCCTCACTTAGCTGACTTCCAACTGATCGGTCCCCAGAGTCGACAACCCTTACGTCTGGACTCCCCTCAGATCCTCAGGACCGGAAAGGAGCACCTCTGCAAGAATCTCGTCTGAGCGCAGATTTTCGTAGGGAACTGTGCCTGCTCAGCAGACAGGTTCGTCTACTACTTCTCCACAACTATATCTAGGTGTGTACTCAAGCCCAGGTCCGGCTTCTCACTCACAGTAACCTCCCTTCGCCCACAGCAATAATCATAATAATATAATGCTGGAAAATAAATGCGGAAAGGTAAAGGTACAGAAAAGTAAAGTGCAGAAAAGTAAAATACAATATACACAACACCCAACGAATAAACATCCAAGCGCTAGGATTGACTCGCGTAGGGGATGGGAAACGGTCCCAGCATAAGGGATGGGAAAAGTCCCTAGATGCTATAGGTCCCCAGCAGAGTCGCCAGCTGTCGCTACTGCGAAAATCGGCGCCGGCTTGACAGGAGAGTCGCCACCGTGCGTTATTTATCCCTCAGAGCGGGAAAGGAAACGCTCGAAGTAAACCTCGCAAAGACGGGAAAAGGTATGGTCATCGCAACCAAAACCTGGATTCGGGAGTCGGTTACGCAAGGGGAAGGTATTAGCACCCCTCACGTCCATCGTACTCGATGGGATCCACGCTTGGTGTTTATAGGTAAAAGGGTGTATTATCTATCTACGCTAATGGCTGGTCTGAAAAGAAAATAAAAGGACAGGACTCGACAGAACATGCGGTGTTCTGGGCCTACGTATTCCCTCGTGCAATGGGAAAGTCAGAGTCAACGTAGTTCGACTTCCTATGTCTAAACGGGGGAAAGGTTGCTCGCCAGGACATCGCGTCCTGTGCCTACGTACTTTCATCTGAAATGAAAGATCAGAGCAAACGTAGTTCGGCTAACTACGGGTCAACAGGGGTTCTCACACAGCAGTGAGAAAACAAACTGGTCTCTAAGGCTCTAGAACCTACAAATACGATCTGATCTCAACTGCACTCGGGCAAGAGAAAGGGATAACAATTAGTCGTTTAGCGGGAAAGTCTCGATCGCACAGCCGCGAGAGAACAAAGGTTAGTCGTTAGTGTGCTCGCTAGGATATCGCATCCTATGCCTACATATCTTCGTCTGGAACGAAGAATCAGAGCAGCTGTAGTTCAGCTAACTACGGGTCAAGCTACTCAAAAGCTCCTACAGAAAGGAAAGGGAAACCCTAGAACTATAACTGAGAAACAGGGGAATCTATATACTGCTATCACCTGGCTAACCATCCTAATGTCTATCATAACAACTCCGCAGCGGAGAAGTCAGAGCTCCTAAGGGATCATGGCAACAGGACTAAACTACACACAAGAAACTGCAACGTAAAGAATACTGAAAATATGCATGAATGCAACAACTAGACGAACAAGGCACAGAGGCCGCAAACCACAAAGGCAAGGGAGCTCAGCTCTACCGAATACCAACAAGCAAAGCCACGCAATAACAAACAAGCAGAAGGAGGACCACCTCAACTTCTTATGCACACACAGTCTACTTCTAAGATGCACCTACTCAGAAACTATCTAGATGAACCTAAGTCTAATGCAACATAACATCACACAAGTCAAACAATACAAAGAGACCAACCCTGAGCAGGGCCTCAAACAAACCTGAAACAATCCTAATCTATCTCTAAACAGAACTCTACACAACACCTTAAGCAAAGATCTAAGCAACAAATCTAATCCAAAACCCTAAGCAGGGATCTAAACAAACTCCTAGGCAAGAGGAATCAATCCCATTCTCCAAGCTTCAGAACAAGCTTACCAGAGAAAGGAAGCTAAGCAGACAAGCTCATAGTGCTTTCCTCAGGAAAGTACCAGGAGATTACTACTCAGGAGTCATATCCTATGCGGCTCGACAACTGTGATCAGTTTACATTCCTCCTCGGGAGAAATTAAACTCACATGAAGGCTCCGGCATCACGGGATACTTGAGAAATACCTATATGCACTAGGGGAACTAAGTGAACAGACTCATAGGACCTTCCTCAGGAAAGTACTAAGAGGCTAACACTTAGGAATCGTATCCTACGTGGCTCAACAACTGTGATCAGTTTACATTCCTCCTCAGGAGGAATTAAACTCACAAGTTGGCTCCGACATCACTGGATACTTAAGAAATCCTAGATAAACTACTGGAACTAAGTGAATAGACCCATAGGACCTTCCTCAGGAAAGTACTAAGGGGCTTCCACTTAGGAATCGTATCCCATGTGGCTCAACAACATGTGATCAGTTTACATCCCTCCTCAGGAGAGATTAAACTCACAAGTCGGCTCCGACATCATTGGATACTTAAGAAAGAGGTGAGAAGGAAGGATGAAAGTTATTCATAGTGCCTTCCTCAGGAAAGTACCACAAACTCCCTTCAAACTTCCGGATCTCGAACCTCACAAACAGACAACAAGCTCCTAGACTAAGCCTCAATCCAATGCAACCTTGCAAGCTCCAACAGGACTTCAATCAGCTCCCACCTTGAGAAGAACCCACAGGCCAACAAACCACAGGAGACTATCTCTGAAGTTCAACCACAGTTGAACTTCAAAGTCAGAAGTCATCAAGACTTCTCCTATCTTCAGGCTCAGACAAATCACAGCAGAACACCCTACAAAAATCTATCAAAAATCTAATGGGAGACCTACATGGCTCTAGGGTAACATACTGAAAAAATCAGAATAAAATTCAACACCAGATGAAAGAAATAAAATCGGCAACACAGACATATCCACAGACCAATTATTCAACATCAATAACAGTGAAAAATGCAATTAAAATGAAAATGCATGATCGAGCTAATATTTTTATACTATAAAATTCTACACTGAATTACGAGTCTACAGAAAAAAGAACGGAATTATTTGACTAATTCTACCATTTTTTATGAATTTTCTAATGATATGCATGCATTGAAAATATTAAACAAAATCAATTAATTGGAAAAATATGCACAAAAATAGGAAATAAAAATAAAACGACTTTTTTATTTTTATTTAATTTTCTTAACATTTCTCATGAAAGGGTTGAAAAAAGAATTATTGAAAAAAAACATTTATTTACAATTTATTATGAATTATTTACAAATATGAAAATAAAAGAAATTGAAATAAACTTGAAATAAAGCTGGGGGTACTATTAGCAAAGCAATCAGGTTATTAATTCACTGGGCCCTGATTTGGGGGTGCAACTAGCATGAAGCGCAGGGCCCAGATTTTGTCAAAAAACCATTAGTGACTCAGAAAAAGAAAAACGCCAGGGGGGTGCTATGAGTGATTTATTTCAGTTATTTCTCATTACTGGGCTTAAACGGGGGGTGCCGTTAGCACTCAGGGCCTAAGGCCCAACTTACTCATTCAGTCTCTCAAACAGGGGGGTGGGGAAGCAATTGGGGAGTGTTAGCGTAGCAACTACGCTTGGGCTTAAGCCCAGTCCAACCCTAGTCCAATTACAGTTAACAAAACCTAAATCCCTTCACCAACCCTAATACTGTTCATCATCCTGAACCTGCGCCGCTCTGTTCTCTCGTCCCCCTCAATCTACTCTCTCTGCAACTCACTCAATCCAGCAAACCCTAAACGAAACCAGATCTCACCCAAACACCTCAATCCCTCACAAGAAATCATCGCTCAAGATCTTAAGCCTACAAACTCTAACACGCACATGCAAATAGAGGAGTTTAAGGAAGAAAGCTGTAAAAACCTGGAACGACGGATGTTAGTTGAGGTTCTTTGAAGAGGTGGATCGTTCGCTGAAGATCTTCGCGTGGAGGTGATTTCTGATGATGGATCCGTCGCTTGCTGAAGAATTTGACGAGGTTCCAAGAATCCTGAGTGGAGGAGTGTGCCTCTGGATATTGTTGAAGATCTTGAACGGACTTTGAAGGTTTGAACGCTTTCTGAAGAAATCTGGAGGTATTGCTTGAAGATTGTTGAATGTCTGAGCGTGCTGGAAAAAATTGATGGAGGATTGATATTATTCTGGAAAGATCTTGATGGACGATGAAGATCTGAGATGATTTCTGGAAAAAATTCGTATGAAGGTTTGAAGGTTTAGTGATTTCTGGAGAACTGTGGGATGAAGGTGATGAAGGTGGAGGGGTTTCTGGTGATTTTGGTTTTCCGGCGAAGGGCTGATGACGGTGACGGGGGAGATCTGGGAAGAAGATGAAGAAAGGAGGTGTTTGGATTCGCCGGCGACGGTTAGTGGCGGCCGGAGTACATGCACGGCGGCCGGTGAGAATCTTCCGATGATGGTTACGGTGTGGACACGTGGGGCTATGGTGGAGGGACTCTCTGCATGTGTGACACGCGTTCCTCGCGTGGCTGAGAGAGAGAGAGAGAGTGAAGTGTGGCGTGGCAGTGCGTGATGCAGAGATGTGGGACCCCTGCATGGCCAACACGTGGCTGCTTTTATACCCTGGAAACGCGTGGCACCTTCTAGAATATTCTAGTGTGCGCTGGAAGTTTGGACTGATTGCTTTGGATTATTTCTCTGGACTTTTGCTGAGATATGGGCCTTACCAAAAAAACACCCCCCTGGGCCCAATACGAAAAAATGAATGAAAAACTGAAAAAACTGTATTAAAACAATTAACTAGACCTAATTAACTCTAATCAATTATTAAAAGTCTAATTAACTCTAAATCAATCTAATTAAATCTAAAACATGATTAACCTAATTAAACTCTAAAAAATGATTAAAACCTAATTAATTCTGAAAATTCTATAAATGATTAAAATCTATTTAAGATATCCTATAAAATTCTAAAAAGAGGATTAAGCTATTAAAAATTCTATAACCTATTTAAATTCCAGAAAAATCTATAAAGCCTGTTAAAAATTCACAAAAGTCTTATAAAAATCCTAAAAAATGCAGATGAATGCAAATGACCCCCGTAAAAGCGCACGAGACCAGATCGAATCGAACAGAGATCCCCGGGCATCAGAATATCCCCAAAATCACTGAAAAATCACCGAGGAGCGCACAATTTCCCGAAAATAAAACCCTGGTAATCTGGACTGGGTCTGCCATATCTGATAGACAACAATCAAGCTGTAAACTCTGATATCCCCTGCTTGTGCACAAAAATCATACATCTGAGCTGTGAATATGAAATTAAACCATGAGTCAGATAGGAGAATCGGTTGGTCAAATTTTAGGGTGCAACACATATATTCGGGGCTTCTTCTGGTATGTCAAATCCTTCAGGTTGTGTCATGTACATGTCCTCAACAAGATTCTCATTAAGGAAAGCAGTCTTAACATCCATCTGCCATATTTCATAATCATGATATGCAGCGATAGTAAGTAAAATTCGAACAGATTTAAGCATTGCAACTAGTGAAAAGGTTTCATCATGGTCTACTCCATGAATTTGTTTATAGCCTTTAGCAACCAGTCTTACCTTATAGGTAAGTACCTTACCATCCATGTCAGTCTTCTTTTTAAAGACCCATTTGCATCCTATAGGATTAATTCCTACATGAGACTCTACCAAGGTCCAAACCTGGTTTGTGAACATGGAATCCATTTCATATTTCATGGCTTTTAGCCACTTCTCAGGCTCAGGACCAGTTATGGTCTCTTGGTAGATTACATACTCATCTTGATCCATGAGTAATACATCCCTTTAATCATTTACGAGATATTCATATCTCTGTGGTTGGTGACGTATCCTGCTCGACCTACGCTGGTCTTGTTCTACTTGAGCAGGTTGCTCTTCCACAACTACTTGTGATTCTGCTTTAATTCCTCCATAGGTGTATCAATGCTTTATGATTCTTGAATTTCTTCAAGCTCTAATTTCCTCCCACTGATTCCTTTGGAAATAAAGTCTTTTTCCAAGAAAACCCCGGTTCAAGCGACAAACACTTTATCTTAAGAAGGATTGTAGAAGTTATACCCTCTTGTTTCTATAGGATACCCCACAAATAAGCATTTTCCAAATTTATGCTCAATCTTAGTTGAAATTTGTCGTTTCACATAAACTTCACAACCCCAAATCTTCATGTAAGACATATGTGGTTTCTTACCACTCCATGTCTTATATGGTGTCTTTTCAACCTTTTTGGATAGAATACGGTTAAGTGTATAAGCTATTGTCAGTAGTGCATGTCCCCAAAAGGAGTTTGGAAGATCGGAGTGACTCATCATGGAACGGACCATGTCTAATAAGGTTTGATTTCTTCTCTCATATACACCATTCTATTATGGTGTTCCAGAAGGAGTGAGTTGGAATAGAATCCCACACTCTTTGAGATGGTCATCAAACTCTAGGCTTAAATATTCACTCCCTCGATCTGACTGAAGAGTTTTAAGATATTCTTAGCTAGTTGGTTTTTTAATTTATTCTTGAACTTTTCAAAGGATTCAGATTTATGTTTCATTAAATACACATAACCATATCAACTAAAATCATCAGAAAATGTGATGAAGTATTGAAAACCTCCTCTGGCTGGTATGTGCAATGGTCCACATACATCAGTATGTATGAGGGTCAAAAGATCATTAGCCCTTTAAACTTTTCTTGTGAATGGGGACTTTGTCATCTTTCCAATTAAACAAGATTTGCATGTATCATATGATTCGTAATCAAAAGAGTCAAAGAGTCCATCTTTATGGAGTTTGGAGATGTGCCTCTCATTTATATGGTCTAAGCAACAATGTCAAAGGTAACTTGGATTTAACTCGTTAGGTTTCATCCTTTTAGTATTAATGTTATAAATTGGATTTCAAGATTAAAGACATATAATCCATTGTTCATTTGCGCAATAGCATAGAATATATCATTCAAATAAATTGAGCAACAATTGTTTTTTATTATGAATGAAAAACCAAACTTGTCCAAACAAGAAATGAAAATAATATTCCTGCTAATTGCAGGTACATAATGACAGTTATCTAACTGAATTATTAAACCACTAGGTAAAGTCATAAGTTCCTACAGTTAAAGTAGCAATATTTGCTCCATTGCCAACTCGTAGGTCAACTTCACCTTTTGTCAAATCTCTACTTCTTTTTAGCCCATGCACATTAGTACAAATGTGAGGACCACATCCAGCATACATTACCCATGAGACAGAAGTAGATAAATTTATTTCTATTGTAATACCCCAAATTTTACCCTTAGATTAGTCAATTCATGTCACATAGCATCTCATTTTCGCATCAGCTAACTATTAACAGGTTACGGAGCTTGTTTCGTGTTGCAGGAACCGCGTCTGGTACACTTTAGTTGTTAAAGGGCAAAATGGTCATTTTCGCGTTGTTTGTTGACTATTGTTAAAGATGAGCTGTCGCCGGGGTTTTTTTGAATAATTAGAACCTTCGTCTCGGGGTTCTTTATTTTCTGTGGAAGATAAACAGAAGTTCACGGTTTTTTGCATCAGGATGTTTGAGAGACGGTAATTAATTCAATGGGCCGAGTTTCTGTCACCAGCAGATTCCTGAGGGTTTTAGTTTTTCATATGGGTTGATTAAGTTGAGATATCCATTTGGTTTGGTTTAAGTCAGTGCAAGAGTCCGTTCTGTGGAATTTGGTTTCAACAGACAATTATTTTCTGCTTCTTCTGCTACCCGCCATTTAAATTTCTCAAAAGGAAGGCGGTACAAAATTGGCTCAAGTCGGGATTTGTTAATTTATTTAATTGAAATTTTTGGCCGAGCTGGTTCATGGCACTGGATTTATTAGTCGGAAACATAAATTGATTTTTTAGTGCGGAGTAGGGCTGGCAATGAACCAAACCAACTCGAAGATAGTTCGGAATTCGACTCGACAATTAAATCGTTGAACTAGGTTCATGAACCAAATGAGTTGAGTATGAGCGAAAAATTAAGTTCGTTAACTAAATGAGCTGAACTTGAACTATACATAGTTCGACTCGTTAGGTTCATGAGTCAACTCGATTACATATGAAAATAATTATACTGTCTTTAAGATTAGGTTTAAATATTTACTTCAAATCTTAGACAAATTTAATCTTCAATTTAGTAGTTTTTGAATTAGACTCTCAAATGTATCTCTTGAAAGTTGTGTAGGTTTTGAATTAGTAGATTTCGAAGATAAAGTTAAATTTCAATATGATAACTTTTATTTTATTTTAATATTTTATTTAAAACATATATATATATTTATTTAAAATGTCAAATATACTAAAAAATATATATATTTAAAAAAATAGTTTTTAAGTTCGTGAACCATGTGAGCTGAACCTAATGAGATGAACCTAACGAGTCGAACCGAACTGTTCGTGAACTTATAACGAGTCGAGTTTGAGCTTAAAAAAAAGTTCGTGTCAAACTCGAACTCGAACTCGAATTCGAACAATTCTTAACGAGTCGAGCCGAGCTGAGGTGAGTTCGAATCGACTCGACTCATTTCCAGCCCTAGTGCGGAGTTTAGTTCTGTTCACTGTTAATTGGATTTCTCTGCTTTTTGTTGTTTTACTTCGTTCAAGGCCGGTACCGCCTCTATCACCAGCCACCATTTAAGTTGGGCAGGAAATTTGGACCACCTGATCTGGTGGCTGAAGTTCAATCGGAATTTGTGTCGGAAATGGGAGTAGTCGGATAAGTTGAAGGTATCAGAAATTAATAAAAATATGTACTGTTATTTTGTTTTCATTTGAATTATTTGCATTGCATTGTATTTCATTTTAAAAATCAAAAGAACAAAAATAGTTTCATTTCAATTTTTACTTTCTAGTTTAAATTAACTTTTTTTTAAAATTGGATTTAACTTATTCTCATCTCATTTGTTTTTCATTCCCATTCAAATATTTGCATTTTAGTGTCATCTTTGTTTCAATTCAATATGTTCATTTTAAATTTCATCTCATTGCATTCTAATTAATCTCATTTAAGTTGTTATCTCATTTCCATTCAAATATTTCATTTTAGTTTTATCTCATGTCATTTTAAATGCTTTCATTTAAGATTCTATCTCAATTTTAGTTTAAAACTTTTATCTCATTTCATTTAAAGTAATTTTATTTCAAATGTTTAATTTAATTTCATTTTAAATAATTACATTTTTATTTATTTACACAAAAGTTGCATTTCACAATATCTAAAATTAAAGATTTTTATTAGAACTAATAATCTTTACAAAAATAATGATAATAACAAAATAATAAAGTACAAAATTACAAAAATAAAATAATAGTTTCCGAAAATCCTAAAGCTTCCGACTTTCTCCGACATCTTCTGATCCTCCGCTCTTCCGACTGTTTCGAATCTGCAAAACGAGCAAAACAAGCAAACTTAATTGGTTAGTTTGGCAACCCTCAGAACAATGTCATCATCGGGTGTCCGTTCTCGGCCAATGGCTTATCCGACATTTTACTGTTCTTATCACAAGCGGCCGAGAAAGATGAAGAGGAAAATTATGTCGAAATAAGTTGTTTGGCTAAAAGCGCTTATTCGGAAAGGCGGTTTGCCCGAAGAGTCAGACCGTAACGCCAACCTTTCCAAAACAAGTGCAAAAACCAGTTCAGAGAATCCAACAGAGAAACAGTTCAGAAAATCAAAACCAGTTCAAGCTGAATCCAAAAAACCAGTTCAGCAAACCAAATCAGAAAAACCAGTTCAAAGCAAGTTGAACCAGGATCAAAACCAGTCCAAAAATAAACCGAAAAAAAACAGTTCAAACTGGTTCAAACCAGTTCAGAAGCCGTTCAACCAACATCACCGAAAACTCAGCGGTAGCTTCTCAAATGAGCCCAACAACAATGTGACAAACCCATTCGGTCAAAACTCATCAAGAGTCAGTTCCAAAAAATCTGCAGAAACCACATAATAATCTCAGCCAGAAGTAGAAGCATCAAGGCCCATAAGTGATGTTCATAAATCATATAAATAGTTTCAGATCGAACCCTAACGAGGGCACACAAAAAAACGGCGCAGAAATAAGAATGAACTCACCAGGGAACCAAGAACAAGAAAACGGCGTAAGGGTTCAGAAGCATAAAGCTTCATCATCACCCCCAAATGGAACAACAAGCATAAACGACGCCATAAGAGAGAGAAAGAACTCAGAAGAGCTTTAAATCACTATTACCGTAAGTTACCACTAACAAAGGCTCACAGGCCTCAGTATATATCATCATCGGCGGAAAACGGACAAGGGCAACGAAAACGGCGGCCAACGGAAGCGTTACCACCAGAGTCCGTCATCCTTAGAACCGAAGATCATCAGCAACATGCGTTAAACTCGCGGCCCAAAAGCACATCTGCAAATATCATCATTAGAAAGGGTAAGATTTTGACATGTTTGTTTGTTTGGTTTCGTTTCAGGGATGAACAGAGAAAGAGGATGGCGAAGTCATGCAAGGAGAATCGATGAAGTTTCGAACAGCTCCATGGAGTCATCGCCGTCGCTGGATGAGATGAAGTGGAAACGGGTCATATAACCCTAGCAGACTTTCAGCAACTTATGTTGTTGTTTCCCCTTTCTTCCCTTTAAATTATTTTTGTTTTTTTTATTATTATTTCTTATTTTTTAATGTTGTTTCACGTTTTACCAGATTAATTAGTAACTTCATTTAAATTGGTAAGTTGGAATTTGGTGCAGCCTTTAAAATCTAACCGTTAACATAATTGACATGTCCTGTATGGTCAAAACGTGAGGCATACTATTTATTTCCTTTTACCTTAAGTGTTATAACTTTTAATTTCATAATAATCCACTTGATAATTTAGAGTTTGGATTTAAGATTTAATGTTTAGTCCAAATTTTCAAATACAAAATGACATTGTTAATAAATTCAAGATTGATTTCTGCTTTTGATTAAACATGATTATTAAAATTAGAAGAAATAATAATAATAATTTTTTTTTGTTTTAGATTAGCTACCACCTTTTTTTTCTAACTTCAAATTTTTTATCTTCTTTAATTCTTGAACCTGTATGTTACTTTAATACAAGTTTTCATGCTATCCCACTTAATGATCTTTTTTTTCTAATATTTTCTTCTTTTAATTGGCAATCGACATGATTTATAATTTCGGTCTATTTAACTTTTGTCCAATGTTACATTAGTCTAACACTATGTCATGTTCGGTTGTAATTTCGCGAGGCAACCGTCGCATGTTATTTCGTCAGTTATTTTGTTTCCAATTTCTTGGTTTGTAATTTATGCGAGCTATCGTCGCAGTTATTTATTTTTCGCATTTTTTGGGATTTGTAATTTACGCGAGTGATCGTCGCGATGCTTATTGTTTTACAGCTTTCTTTATTTTCTGTACCGTTAACTCTGCCATGTAATAATTCATCAGTTGCATAATTTACCGTTAAAGCCCTCTGAAGGAATTAGGATTAACAGTTTGACCGCCGAGTCAATAACCCTAGTTTCAACCATTTTAAAACCCTAATAGCCTAGGTGTCCCGTCGTGGACGAAAACGCCCTTTACCCTAGATTTTAGGTCAAAGAGCCGTCGTGCTCTGTTTTGGGTTTCCCGCCGTGGAATCCCTAATTTAACCCTAATTTGATTAAAAAATTCAACGTAGAAATAGGAGTTTAAGACTCCACGTAAGCATGTCCTTAAGATATGTTTATTCCCCATTGAAACCTTGACCAGAGTCAAGAAGTTTCTAACCTCCCGTTCGAGGGGAACTACAATTACTCTGATTCCATTCCCGTCAGGATATGTAGGCACAAGATGCGACGTCTTGCCGAGTAAACTTAAGACTAACCCTTAAGTCTTTTAGGTCACTCTATCTCTTAGCTCAATATATATATATATATATATTTCAAACAGATAATAAAAATAAAAAAAGCGTACAATAAATACTACAGAAGTTTAGGGTGCTAGTACCTTCCCTAAATTTAACCAACCCCTTACCTAGGTCTCTCCCTGCATTGTGTTTACGATGCAAAATTAGGTTTTTCCTCTTTTGACCTTTTCCTTCGGATAAATCAAAGAGCGGTTGTGAATTAAGAATTGTGATTCAAATTAATTAATAATTTGATATCCTATTTCCACCGCAACATCTATAACATAAATACCCGAAGTTGAAGTCTCAACTCCATTATTCTTATCTTCCAGGTACTTTGGGCAGTTTCTCTTTCAGTGTCTAGTCTTACCGCAATAGAAGCAAGTGTTTGCCTTTGTTATATCTCTCCTAGGTTTCAAAGCATTAGCAGTAGGTTTAGGTATGACAACTTCCTTGCCTTTTCCTTTACCACCCTGCTTCGTGATAATTTTATTATGTTTGAGGACAATCCTCAAGTTTCGGTGTCAATCCAAAAAATTTGTCTCAGACAATTTTTCTATATTAAGGTTTGATCGCAAAATGTTATTAGAGGTGTTTTTTATCATGGTAATATACATAAAAGATTGTGAAGATATTAGTATCATTAAAACATATTCAATTAGGCATTTAATTAAATATGCTCTCACTGTTTTACTCAAACCAAATGACCCTTAGCATTTTATTCGGAAAATCTTGTAGGAAGATTTTCTAGTGGATCGAGATCCATATTTCACTTTGTTTTAAGTCAGCGTTAGGCTGATTACACAAAACTCAATTATTTATGTATGAACTCCTTCCAATTGTATGTAATACAATTCTCGAATATTTTCAGTTGGGTGAATAACTCCTTATTCTAATCCATCATATGAATTATTCCCAACACTTGTTTCTAAACGTATATAATTTTATTGTAATTTGTTTAGTTAAGTTTGACTCATTATTTTAGAAATTGGATATTACATTTATCCCATCGCACCTTACCAATATAGAACATGCACCTCACGTTAGGCAAAACCTACATTATTCGATATTAGTCTTGATGAGTTCTAAAACATGGAAAGCATAAACTTAATATTCAATTTTGAGGGAATTTACAATTAGTTTGATTTCACCGGCTTATTTATCATATAAATCGTCTTTCACATGCATCAACATATACATAAAATATGAAATGGTTATGGCCCCTAGCGCAATTGTTCTCTCAAGCCAATGAGAGAACCTAAGCTAAACTTAATAATGATCTATGTTTCTCCAAGTTAGACTTACATGGTTGTCCTCCTTTGATATTGTATTCTTCTTTTCTTCATAACATTTTATTACATCAAGGAATACTCGTTTTACATACGAGGGAGTGAGATGAGAAAAGAAGTTACATAAATAGTGTATAGAGAAAGGCATGACACATACCGTATTTAAAATACCAAAATAAAATAAAAGAAGATTAAGGTCATAAATGTTCACCATAAGAAAACAGTAATAAACACATTTTATTATTATTATTATAAATTTAAATTTTGTTAATTAAAGAAATTAAATTAAACTTTGTCGATTGATCATGAGTTAATTGGAGTTTCTAATGTCCAGTTATTAACATATACCAAATTATTTTAAAATAAATAATAACAACTATTTGCTATTATTTAATTAAATAATAACATGATACTTTATCATGTTCTTTTGAAAAAAAAGTATTCTACATATACACAATAACCGCGAGGTAACCATGAATAAGCATTTCGATACATGAAATCGGCATTTTATATACACAATAATACATACTACATATTACATACAAATATTGTTATAATAACTTTTATTATAATTATTGTATGATATAGGCAACATCTCGTTACTGTTACCGCAACATGTGTATGTATTTTATAACAACAATAGCAACATTTGTTATTAATTATAATACAAAATAAAATACTTATAATAATAACAATCATTATTATTATAATACAAAATTTTGTAAACCTTAAAATAACTTTTGACAACACAATTCTTATGCCGTCAAAAACTATAAATCAAAATAAAACACTTATAATAATAATAACAATCATTATTATTATAATACAAAATTTTGTAAACCTTAAAATAATTATTGACAACACAACTCTTGTGCTATCAAAAACTCTAATGCAACTCATTCATACTATCAAAATCGTAACGATTGATTATTCAAATTGATTAATCAAAATGTCATTGCTTCACCATACAAATGTCGGATTCTGAAGCAAAAGAGCATTGATCAATCACAAGAAATACAATTGTTCTGGACTGGGTCCAACCCAAGTCCTTGTTGAAGAGGGCCCAATTGAGGTCCATCCCACCTGCACGCCCGGGGAGCTCTCACACGTCTCCCCCACGGACTCCACGTGCCCCCATGCAGGGACATGTCATCAGGAAACTACCTACTTCTGAAATAACTGGTCAGCCCATCTTCCGAAGATCATGAGGCAGTTGATCCAGGGCGAAGACCACATGCTGGTCTTCCCTACGCCACGTAAGCCTTGGCAGTTACTCGTTTTGGACCTTGCAATCCAACACAATGCAAAGTAATTGTTGGCCCTGTGCTGTAGGCACATTATAAATACCTTCTTTCACTAGAGGGTCAGGTATTCTATTCTCTATACCTTTTCTCTCTACTTGCTTTCTCTCTTGCTGAAACTTACTTTGGTATCAGAGTATCTTGCAGGCACACCACTCCTATTCTCTACCACCGGTGAACGAAGGAGCTCACGACATGTGCTGGCTGCTGATCCTTTTCTGATCCGGTAAGATCAACAACCATCACACAAATCGAATCGATGAAATAAAAGACATATCAAATATATTGCCGTTGCATCCGAATTATTCATATCTTATATGAAATTGATCAATCACAATTGGTTGTAACCATGCCATCAACAAATTCCCTTGATTTAAAATTGTATTGTTGCATTATGTGTTTGTACAATTTTATACTTATGTGCTTATGTTTTATATCACCATTTTATCGATTCATTACACAACATTTCTTCAAGAACTACTCTTTTTAGAGAAATACTTGCATGAAAACAAATTATTGTTAGAAACATCCAATAAGAAGAGAGCATATTTTAAATTTATTTAAAATTTTAAAAAAAAATTAATTAGATTCATGCGGGTGGTTGTGATAGTGTAGGAGAGAGAAGATTTTATTTTTATTTTCTAATAAATAAAAAATTGCTATTGGTTGTTTGTAAAACCACGTATTATATTCGTTTTCATGCAAGTATTTTTCCTCCTTTCAAATATTTGTATAGTTGGGATCCTCCTCATTTGATTACAGGGACAACAATTTCTTTATTTGTGTTGGGATCCTCCTCATTTGATTACAAGGACAACAATTTCTTTATTTGTGGAAGAGGTTAATAGGGTAGGTGAGGAAAGGACACCATTTTTCATGACCTTTATTTTAATTAGGTGAAAGCTCAAGATCATATGTGCACTCAAGCAAATAAACACATGTGTGTCGTTTCCTATGTTGTTGGTGATTGAGTTTATCTCAAAGTTCAACCATATTGACTCGAATCTTTGATAAGTGAATTGATGAGAAGTTCATTCTTCATGGGCCCTTATAAAATTACTAAGATTATTGGACAAATTGCTTATCAATTGGATATTCTTATGGAATCTAGAATTCAACATATTTTTCATATATCTATGTTAAAATATATATATATATATATATATATATATATATATATATATATATATATATATATATATATATATATATATATATATATATATATATATATATATATATATATATATATATATATATATATATATATATATATATATATATATATATATATATATATATATATATATATATATATATATATATATATCCAATTGTCAATCCTCAGCCATTATCACATTTTCTTTCAAAAGACTTGAAGCTGAAATTGGAACTAGATTTTCTAAAAGACATGTGCATAGTGCACTATAATTGGTGACCAAATAGTAGTTATTATTAGCTTAATAGTCTGTTTTGTAGCGGATGTCATAGCATTCGTTATAACATCAACTGTCTATTAGCTGTATAATTCTGTTAGTTAGTTAAGGCAGTTTGTTAGTTAGTTAGATTGTTATAAAAGCCAATGTTATGTGGTGTACAATGTAATGCAATTACTGCAACTTTCATACAATTCAGGTTTCATCAATCTCATCTCATTTCTTGATGCATCATTGCATGATTGTTCTATCAAATTGGTATAACAGAGCCCGGTTCCGTAATTGCTGCAAGAAGACACTCGAAGAATGGGAAATCATGGCAATAACATCTCTACACAGTTACCAGTGTTTGAAGGTAAAACGTTTGATCAATGGGTTGTGAAGATGAAGGTAATTCTCAGGTTTCAAGAGGTTTTTGAAGTGGTGAATGAAGGAGTACCAACCCTAACAGCCAATGCAACAGAAGAACAACGAGCTGCACACAAAGAACTGAAGAAGAAGGATGGAAAAGCCATATTCTTTATACATCAAAGTGTGAGCAATGAGATCTTTGAGATGATCATGCACTATGAAAGTGAAAAAGAAACATGGGATGCGATAGACAAATTGTATGTTGGTGATGGGAAGCTAAAGAAGGTGTGACTTTAAGCATTGAGGAGGAAGTATGAAGTGTTGACTATGGAAGAAGAAGAAACCATTAGCCAATACCTGGACAAAGTAATCACTCTCACAAACCAGATGACAAGGAATGGTGAAAACTTCACTGATGTGATGAAGGTAGAAAAGGTTCTCAGAACTTTAACACCAAGGTTTGATCACATTATAGTTGCATTGGAGGAGTCAAAGGATCTAGACTCCATGAATATTGAAGAATTGCAGGCAAGCCTAGAAGCACATGAACTGAGGTTAACAGATAGGATCAAAGAAAGAGGAAAAGTTGCATCTGTGGATCAAGCATTGCAGGCTCAGTATGTGAAGAAAGGAAAGTCCAAGAAGGAGATTCAGTGTTATAATTGCCAAAAATGGGGACATTATGCATCTGAATGCATATCAAAGAGAGTACCAAGGAACAAAGATGAGGCTTAACTTGCTCAGAATGAAGGATCAGACTCAGATGAAGTGTTGTTGATGGTAATAGTCAAGGATGAAGAAGAAAGAAGTGATGAATGGTATCTAGATATAGGATGTTCCAATCACATGACAGGCAAGAAGTCTTGGTTTTCTAAACTAGATGAATCAGTAAACAAAAGTATTAGATTTGTAGACAATAGCATAATATGTGCAGCTAGGATTGGAAAGATCTTGATCAATAAGAAGGATGGCAAGAAGGGTTGTATTACTGATGTGCTATATGTGCCAAACATGAAAAGCAATCTAATTAGTATTGGCCAGCTATTACAGAAGGGATATACCATGAGAATGGAGGCAAAAGCTATGAATATCTTTTATCACAAGAACAGGATGATCATTAAAGCCCCACTGTCAAAGCAAAGAACCTTCAGGATTAATATGAATGTGATTGAAGATCATTGCCTGTTGACTGAGACTAAGCATGAGGACTGGTTATGGCATCAAAGATATGGGCACATCAACTTTAGAGATCTGGATATGCTAGATGAAAGGAAGATGGTGCAAGGCCTACCAAAACTAAAAGTTCCAGAAGAAGTATGTGAAGTATGTTGTATTGGAAAGCAAGCCAGAAGCTCATACAAAGCAGAGGTACCATTCAAAGCAACCAGGAAACTAGAGGTAATTCACTCAGATGTTTGTGGACCTTTTGAAGTAAGGTCAGTAGGTGGAAACAGCTATTTTGTGACATTCATAGATGAATTCACTAGGAAACTGTGGATTTACTTGTTGGTTAAGAAAAGTGAAGTGTTAAATATGTTTAAGAAGTTCAGATTGCTAGTTCAAAATGAAAGGGGGGAAGTAATTAGTATGTTAAGAAGTGATGGAGGAGGTGAATACAACTCTACTGAATTTCATGAGTTTTGCTCATCAAATGGCATTAGTCATGAAATCACTGCACCTTATACACCTCAACACAATGGGATGTCAGAAAGGAAAAATAGAACCCTATTAAATATGATAAGGAGTATATTGAAGCAAAAGAAAATGCCTCATTTCATGTGGGGTGAAGCAGCTGCTACTGCAGCATATCTCATAAACAGAAGTCCTACAAAGAAGTTACAGGACAAGACACCAGAGGAAGCATAGAGTGGAGTCAAACCAAGTGTTCAGCATTTAAGGATCTTTGGTTCATTATGTTTCAGACATGTGCCTGATCAACTAAGAAGGAAGTTAGATGATAAATCCCAAGTAATGATTATGGTTGGCTATCATCAAATTGGTGCATACAAACTATATAATCCAAATAATAAGAAGATAGTATTCAGCAAAGATGTAAGATTTGATGAATCAAAGGAATGGGATTGGAAAGAAAAGGTCTCACATAAAGGTAACAATCATTTACCCCTCTCTGACTCAGAGACAGAAGAAGGTAAGATTGAGGAACAAGAAGAAGTTGATGAAGATACAAATGAAGAAGGTGCAGAAGTAATCAATAGACCAACAAGGAATACTCAACCACCAGCCAGACTGGGGGACTATGTGAGATTCCCTTATCAAGCAGTCACCGATGAGGGTGATATAGTGCAATTAGCAATGCTGGATGAAACTGAACCAGTGCCTTTTGAAGAAGCTTTAAAACAGAAACATTGGAAGATAGCCATGATTGAAGAACTGAGTTCTATAGAAAAGAATGAGACATGGAAATTAGTTAAGTTACCTGCTAATAAGAGTTGTATTGATGTCAAGTGGGGTTTTAAGACAAAACTAAGGCCAGATGGGCAAGTGGCAAAATACAAGGCTAGATTAGTAGCAAGAAGATTCTTACAAAGGCATGGACAAGATTACTATGAAGTCTATGCTCCAGTAGCGAGAATGGAAACAATCAGACTGATTGTGGCAATAGCAGTTTAGAATGACTGGTCTGTGTATCAGCTAGATGTAAAGTCAGCCTTTTTAAATGGTGAGCTAGAAGAAGAAGTATATGTGAATCAGCCACCAGGATTTGAGATAGAAGGAAAGGAAGAAGATGTTTATAAGCTGAACAAAGTCCTGTATGGGCTGAAGCAAGCCCCAAGGGCTTGGAACAAGAGAATAGACAGTTTTCTTGTTCAGCAAGGTTTCATGAAGTGTGTAAATGAACATGGAATTTACAGTAGGAATACCACAGATAATCTCATTGTATGTCTATATGTGGATGACATGATAGTGACTGGAAACAATGAAGCTGAAATGGAGGTGTTTAAGGAAAACATGATCAAGGTATTTGAGATGTCTGACTTAGGCAGACTCACATACTTCCTAGGAATTGAGTTTGACAGAAATGATCAAGGAATGATTATTCATCAAAGGAAATATGCTCAAGATGTGCTAAAAAGGTTTAACATGGTAAACTGCAAGCCAGCTACAACTCCTGTTGATACAAGGACAAAGTTATCCTTGGAGAATGATGAAGAGTAAGTAAATCCTACTCTGTTCAAACAGCTTGTTGGTTCCCTAAGATACTTGTGTCACACAAGACCTGATATTACATATGGTGTAGGGATGATCAGCAGGTACATGGTGAAGTCAACCACTTCTCATTTAATCGCAGCCAAGAGGATATTGAGGTATGTGAAGGGTACATACAGGTATGGAATTCAATATTGTAAAGATCAAGGAGGTGAATTGATAGGCTATTCAGATTCAGATTGGAGTGGTGATAAAGATGACAGGAAGAGTACAGCAGCATATGTGTTTATGATTCGAAATGCAGTCTTTACATGGAGCTCAAAGAAGGAACCAGTGGTGGCTTTATCCTCATGTGAAGCTGAGTATATAGCAGCTTCCATGGCAGCCTGTCAAGCTCAGTGGACAAACATGTTATTGAATGAATTAAAGCTGATAAGGAATGGAAGAGTAGAACTCAGAGTTGACAGTAAATCAGCCATAGACTTGGCAAAACACCCTGTAGCACATGGTAGAAGCAAGCATATTGAAACCAAATTTCACTTTTTAAGAGAACAAGTGAATAATGGAAAGTTAGAGATGAGCTACTGCAAAACAGATGAGCAATTGGTTGACCTGCTCACAAAACCACTAAAAACAAGCAGATTTGATGATCTAAGGATGAAGCTAGGCATGGTGGAAGCATCTAACTAATCGAATTAAGGAGCTGTATTAGCTTAATAGTATGTTCAGTAGCGGATGTCATAGCATCCGTTATAACATCAACTGTCTATTAGCTTTGTAATTCTGTTAGTTAGTTAAGGCAGTTTGTTAGTTAGTTGGATTGTTATAAAAGTCAATGTTATGTGGTGTACAATGTAATGCAATTACTGTAACTTTCATACAATTCAGTTTTCACCAATCTCATCTCATTTCTCGATGCATCATTGCATGATTGTTCTATCAGTTATTCACTACAAGAAAAATTGAAATTTGTCAAGTGATAATCACCTCGCAGAAAATAGATTTACGGGATATTTTTCACATCGCAGCATAGTTAAAAAAAAAATAATACGTATTTCCATCTCGCAACAGATGGAGGGAAATTTGAAATTTTTTAAAAGAAAGTTGTGAAGTGAAAAACACCCCGCAATTTTTTTTAAATTTGGGGGAAAATTAAATGTTGCAATTAGTAATGGTCAGAATGGTAGGTGGCTGTTTTTGCTCTTTTTCTGACACAAGTTTTGTGAGGTGAGTTTTAATTCGCAAGTCCCAACGATTGCATGCGTTGCGAGGTGATTTCTACTTCGCATGTTCCAACGGTCAGATCATTAATTTTTACACAAAGTAGCAGATGGTGTGACTGACACAAGGGTTGCTAAAGAATGTTGCGAGGTGATTTCTACTTTGCAAGTCCCAACGGTTTAAAAGTTACAGGGTGATTTTCACCTCACAACCTCCTAATAAATACCACCGCTTCAGCTTTCATTTTTCAGAATCACTTAACAAAATCTCTCAAACTTCTTCTTTCTTTCTCTAAAACATTTTCTTTCATTCTTTTCCAGCCTCTCAAAATCTCTCCCATCTCTAAATTTTAACAAAAGTTAAAACTTCCAGAGACATCAAAGATTCAAAATTTTTGTTAGATTCATATTTGCTTTCAAGTTTTTCATCAAATTTATTTACTAAGGTACACATATTGTTTGTTATTTTACACTGGGTTGTATGAGCTGGTTTAAATTATGTCTTTTTATTTTTTTTTTAAGTTTGTATGATAAAAATAGCGATGGTTAGATTTGTATATAATATTTTAAAATTTTGTTGATGAAATTTATCATTGTATTGTGTGTAAACGGGTTGAAATGATAGATAAAATATATGTTTATGATATATGTAAATTACAATTTTTTTCTTCGTTTTTTCAAAAATAAATAAATAGTATTACACATTTTAGTTTATTATTTTTTTTAAATATACAGATTTTAAAAATATTATATTTTGTAAGTATTATAAATAAATAAATATATGTAAAACAGTAATATTATAGATTTTAGAAATAAATAATATTATATATCTGAATATAGAAATTTTATTTTTTTAAAACAGAAAAATATTATTTTTCAAAATAGAATATTATTATTAATATTATATTTCTAAAAACATATTAATATTATATTCAAAATATTTATGTTAATATTATATTTTTAAAAACATAAAAATATTGTTTTTTTAAAAATGGAATATTATTATTTTAAAAATGTTTATATCAATATTATATTTCTAAAAACAGAAAAACATTATTTTTTAAAAATGGAATATTATTTTTGATTTTTTTTAGTAATATTATTATAAATTATAAAAATAGAATATTATTAATATTTGTAAAAAAAAAACATATTATTATTTTTAAAATCAAAATATTATATATTTTATAAAAACACAATATTATTTTTATTTTTGAAAACATAATATTATTATTTTTACTATATTATTGTAAAAAAAAATAATATTTTAGAATTTCATGGTAGTGCATTGTCAGTGTAAAAAAGTATTATATATACATCTAATCATAATATTTAAAGTGGCAAATCATATAAGTAATTCAAAATTTACAGGCTGATTTGGCAGGATACATGGTTGTCATTGGTTCACAGTGTAAAAATAATTTAAACTGTCAGTGCACCATCTTTTTTTTCATATTATTAATATTTGTAAAAATAGCATATTATTATTAAAAAACAAAATAATAAAAAAACAGAAAAATATCATCTAAGTTTAAAATTGAGGAGGACTATTTAGATCAATGATCCTGAATTTAAATATTTTAAATTAATTATGAATTTTTAAAATTAAGTATGAATTTAAATATTTTTAATTATTTATGAATTTAATATTTTTAATTAATTTATAAATTTAAATTATTTATTATATTTATATTATTATAAATATTAAAATTAATATTTAGAATAACATAAATATATCATTTTTTATTATATTATTTATTGTTTGTGTGGTGTATTTTATTTGACAAATTCAAAAAAATAATCATGTGAAATTCACTCAACAAAATTATTTATTTTTAAAATTTGTCCGGTGAAATTCACCCAACAAATTTGCTAGGTAAAATTCACTTCGCAACTTTCTTTCTGTTTTCTCTACTATCCTCTACATCTAGCTAACTTGCAGCGTGATTTTCTCCTTGCAACCTTTTGTGATTAAGTTTTTGCAGGTTATTTGGTACACTCTGTAATAATTACGTTTGCAGAGTAATATTTGCATTTACGAAGTGTTTTTCACCCGTCTAATTTCATTTTTTCTTGTAGTTCATGATGCATATGCCACACAACGGATGTATCAATACATTTTCAAACTAAGATACATCAAAAGAAGTAAATGGAACTCTAAACTACACAAAATATTCATCTTCGTCCATTTGTAACCAAAACACACAAAAAATGCCTGCATATATATTACTTTTGTCCATACCCATAGAGCGATATTTCAAAACACTTCTATGTAGGTGCAAACTTCATTATTAGTAGTACAAACTAAATATATAGAAGTACTCTTTATTTCTTTCTTTATCTAAATTACTTAAACTAGTATTGTTTAGTATGGTGGATATGATGGAGCAACCACAGGTTCATCTGCAAACTCCACATACCCTATTGGTTGTGGAGATGAAGCTGCAAACTCCACATACCCTATTGGCTGTGGAGATGAAGCTGCAAACTCCACTGAACGCACAGGTCCTGGTGCCACATAACTAGAGCTTTTCAATTCCGCCATTCCACGACGAGCATTTCCACCTTTCACTTCACACAACTTAGGAAGAAACACACCTTCACCCGCTGCTAGATTGAAGTAAAGATCAACAATATTTGGACAACTCTGGTAACACTGTGGAGAACATAGCTTCTCTGTGAAACGAGATTCCAGAAGTGAGTCTGATGAAATTCCAAGTGATTTTCTGTCTAAATCACAAGCTTTGATACATTGGTCGCTCTCAATGTGATCTTTTAGTTTATCAGCTTCTATCTCTGATGTTTTGCATGTGTATGCTTCTTCTCCAGTTCTTTTCACGTGTTTCTCGAGGACGCACCTTTTGCTGCTAGATGAAACAGCAAATGAACATTTTTCTGTGCTTAGATTCTCACAGTCTATCCCTCCTGCAATAGTTTCACCATATTATCATATTAGTTCATTAGTCAATCATATAAAAAATAGTAATAAATTAAATATAATCATATATGTCAATGTAATAAAGTAACACGGTATGTAACACTAAAAATATCTTTGTTTAAAGGTGTTGATGCTATATAATATCACAATTTAGCGGTTTTTTAGACTTACCAAGAGTGGATGGCAGGGCTAGGGATATTAGAAGGGAGACTATAACCAAACTTCTTGAGATAAATTTAGAGGCCATGGCTTAAAGCTATGACCAAAACTGGTTGGAAATTTAGTTATGTTTGTGTTTGGAGGAATGTAGTTAATGTAGGTTTATGGCTAGTGCATTTATAGTGGTTTCTCTGTGGAAATTATGACACAAAAGAAAGAAAAAGTAATGGATGTGGACTTTTCAAATATGCTTTTTGGTAAAAATACATAATTCAAATATGCTCTCCATTTTTTTATTTTTTTTTTCTTGTGAAAATTGTTTAATCATATTTTACTGTATTATAATTAATTAGTTTTTTCATCTTTTTAAAGGGTAATAGCCTTCTATGTCTCCCATTATAAGTCATTTAGAAAGAGAAAAAAATAGTACATGTTGTTTAACATTGGAGGGTGTGATTTCTTTTGTTTGTTAATGGTAATTTTTTTTATCAAAATATCACTTTTTCTTAGTACCCTTTTGATGTTTGACAAAATGCACAAGAGAATTATAATAAGGTCTTTGCGAAAGAAAGGCGTGAAGTGCGGTGGTGATGGAATCTCAACTCTGAAGAAATTAAGTTTGAATCTGAATAGCAGTCAACTGATGCCAGTTGCCACTATCAATGCCGGACTCTGTGCCTTCACCATCAAATTCTGCTCGGAAAATTCAAAAACTGCCTAACACATGGAAAATCTATGATTACGTATCGTTAAGCCTAGTCCATTGGGCTTACATATATTGTCATGGGCTAAAAAACCCAATAAAAGTGAAAGGGTTGTTATAACTATCTTTGGTTTGGATTAGTAGGTTATAAGATCAAATATCAAGATTTAAAAAAAAACAGTAAACTAATAAATAATGATTCAAAAATAAAAATGATCGATTTATCTTTAGCACCCTTCGTTAAACTGGAATGTGTATTGTAAAATACAAATTTGTGAGATAGTGTAAAAAAGGACCATGGTACATATTTTTTGTGAAGATATCAATAACTTGTTTGATTAAGTGAATATGCACTACTACGGAAAACATATGCAACAACGGTTGGAAAAAATATATTATTGTAGCGGAGAAATTTGTGAATATAAGTTACTGATTAACTTAACTCAAAAATACAAGAGTCGTCACCGCACTTTTATTTTATCTAAAAAGAAAATGGAAAAGAGCGAACAAAACCTAAAGAGTTCTAAAACAAGAACAAACTGGGTAAGGGCGTTGATTACGCAATGGAAAGATATTAGCACCAAAAACGTCTATAGTACTCTATAGGAGCTCTTTGAAATATTTACTTTTTTTGGTTTAAAAAGGTTTGTTTGAAATGAACTTGGGAAGGTGAGAAGAGAATTATCTTTTAAGATTTTTGTGTTTGGAGAGACTTATCACCTCATGCCTACGTACCCACAAAATGCAATATAGGATCAAAACCGTAATTCGTGGTACAAATAACAAAAATTTGTTGGTTATGATCGATTTTTAAATGTAAACACAAGTCGTCATTTTAAGGAGAAAACTACGACTAGTCGCCCACTAGTTTAAGACAACATTTGCATCACTTAAAGATGGAGGATTTTGCTTGGATTAAAATCAACAAGTCTATTACTCAACATCTAAGCGAAAAATATCAACGTCTTAAATACTATAGGGAATAGGAGAATTATATCTCAACTATGGAAATGACTCATATTTAAACTTTATGAAAAGTTTTAAAAGAAAAAATGCACAAAGATACAAAAGGTTTGAATGAGGTGAAGTGTTTTTAAAATTTTTTTTAAAATTAGTCAAAGTATGATTAACATTGATTGACATTTATTAAAGAAAACAATGTTTGAAAATCACTTGACAAAAGTCAAAGTTTTATTATGAAAGTGGTTTTAAGTTTGAAATACAAGAAGGTTTTTGAAAAAGGGAGAAGAGTTTGAAAATTTAAGAAAGGAGGAGATGAAGTGACTACTATCCTAGAAAGCAAAATAAAAGTTAGAGATAAGAAAGATCTAAACCGAATTATAGCACACTCCATAGCAAGCCAAATAAGAATTATATTCATCTTGAAGCATAAGCAAATGAGCAAGCCAAATAAAGGCAAAGATCCATAATACTCCAAGCATAGGGAAAGAGACCTAATTCTAAGAACAAGGGTGCAAGAATAGTCCAAGAAGTCCAAGGTCTAAGAATAGTCCAAGAGCATGACCACAAAGTTAAGAGCACCAAGTTTTTTAGAGGTTTAATCTTTTATTAGTGTTTTAAACAAGATATGGTTCAAATGGACAAAAGAAAAGGAGCGGAAGTATAAACAATAATATGAGATGATAAAAATGAAGCATAAAAATAAAAGAGAGATATGGAGTAAGAAGGAAACATAAACAAAATTAGTACAATAATATTGTTAGTGAGTTAATGATTAGTTGTTAGAACAAATGATCAATGATGGTTAACTCATGCACTTAGGCCAAAGTTAATGAAGATTCATTAGAGGATTGATAAAATCAAAGCCTCCTAACAACAAGTTTCATAGGTAATGGATCTAAGACAAATAATCAATCATACTTAGACTTTCAAACATAAATTTGAGCCTAAATGATCATTTTCCGATTATGGGACAATTTAGCGTTATGTTAAGCAATCGTAATCGGGTTTATGTAGAAAGTACGACTATCTGAGGTCGGTCAATAAAAATGTTAGTGCTAATGCATGCTTGAGAAGTGATATGTATATCACTCTCTGAAAGCAATACCGCACGAAAAGAAAATAGGTAGCAATCTCATCTTCGTCAAGAACTTGAAATAAGTTACAACGATATCGAATATTTTCATCGATCAAAAGAAAAAGAGAAGATGAGAGGGAAAGTCAAATTGAATTACAATTTCAAGGTCATTCCATCTTCAAGTTCATCCACTCATCTTGATGGATTAAAGAACTAAACATATCATTAACTCAAAACACCTAAAATGAATTGAACAATTCACTTTAAAGATAGATTTAAATTAGTGAATGTTTAGCCAACTTCATCTACACCCTAATTCCAACAAATTTAAAGAGGAATAGGACTTTTAAAAGTGTATTCCAAGGTAAAAACCAAAGGAAAATGGAGGAAGAAGAAGAAGAAGAAGAAGAAGAAGAAGAAGAAGAAGAAGAAGAAGAAGAAGAAGAAAGAATCAAAACAGTCCCAAAACAAGGCCAAAATGGCAAAATTGCTATTGTGTAATCGATTACCCCCAGGGAGGTAATCGATTACCACTGCTAAAACAGCACCAAATCCACTTTTAAAATATGCAAAACTTGATCAATCATTTTTTCAAACACCTAATGATCAAGGATGTAATTGAGCATAAAAATTCAAGTAAAATAACAGCAAACAACACCAATAGAACATAATTTGTAAGATCTAAAGATCAAGCAATAAAAATCAACAATAGATCACATTGTGAAGGATGTATCAAGAGCAACAATGGTGGATCAAGAGATTACCACTTCAAATCTGAAAATTCTTCAAATCAACTCCACAAACCACACTTCAAAGCCTTGATCTACTGAAATTAATAATGAAAAAGTGAATGGATGAAGGTTTAGCTCAAATATTAGTAAGTTCTAATGATGAACTTACTAACTTTCAAAGGAAGAAAAAGCTTTGGTGAATTTGGTAGTTGGAGAAAAAAGAGAGAGTCAAGAAAGAATTTGACAAGGTGAATTTGGCTATCAAAAGCTTGTGAAATGAGAGAAATGAGGATTTTATTTATAGGATTTAGGCTTGGAAAATTTGGTGGATTGGAGTTTGGTTTGGAAACAAAATTAGGCTTGGAATTTGAATTTGGAGGGAAATTAATGATCAAGTGGTGATTAGTGAAGGTGTATTGTGGGAATTAATTATGATGAGGTAGGAGAATTAAAATAAAGTGATATAGAATATTCTCATGATGAAACATTTGAATTTGGTACCAAAAATGCTGTAGAATTTGAATTTGGCCAATTTTCACAAAATGCGCACAGGGTAATCGATTACCCTAATACGGGTAATCGGTTACCACGATAAAAAAATGTGAAAAATTGCTTTTTGATGTTCTGTCTTGGCTCTGCATCGATTATTTTTGCTTGTCAAAGAAGGCATGACAATAAACATGTGAACCTTGGAGTCTCTTGAATAAAGGTCAACCAAATCTTAGGAGACTCTTGATTAGAGGATTCTGAATTGTTTGCAGATCCACTTTGACTTTGTTCAGATAAAATTCATTTGAGCCGAGGGACTGGTATTTGATATCTTTGATCTAAATTCTTCATGAGAGTGAATGGTAGATTTGTCGGCAAGTTGCAATGTCATTTGAGTAGACTTCAACTCCATGTATCCCAACTGCTTCACAATAGATAAGGGTATCAAATTGATACTAGAGCCCAAATCGATCAATTACTTGCCAACGTAAGTATTTCCAATTGTGATAGGCAAAGTGACTCGTCCAGGATCACTTTCTTTCCTCGGGAGAGTCTGTTGAATGATTGCGTTACAACTAGCATCTACCATGATAGTTTCTTGATCTGTATACCGCTTTTTCTCTGTAAGGATGTCCTTCATGAATTTAGCATACTTGGGTATTTACTCCAATGCTTCGAAAAATAGAATATTAATTTGCAATTGCTTGAATATATCCATAAGCCAAGCATAGTGTCTCGCATTGTCTTTCCGTGTCGGAACATGTGGATAAGGCAAATTTTGAATTGGAATATCCTCACTTGCTCTTTTCCCTTCCTAGACTTTTTCACTCTTTCTTCTCTCTTATTTTTCTCTTTTTCCTCTCTCTTTTTTCACTCATTCATTTTCAACTAAATCTCCCTCAACATTTTTTTCTACTTCTTTCTCAACATTTTCATTTTCTTTTTCAACTATAACTTCTTCCGCCACTATCTCATCACCTACGCCCATGTCAATTTCTCTACCACTTCTTGTGAGAATCGCCTTGCAATGCTCCTTAGGATTTGGAAGAGCGGTAGCCGTGAAAGGCCCTTTTTTTTATTGACCAATTGTTTTGATAATTGTCCCACTTATGTCTCCAAATTCTTTTTATAGCTACATCAGTATTCTTTTGATTTGACATTGACATTTGCATGAATTGAGTAAGAGTTTCCTCCATCTTTGATGGTACACTTTGAGTTTGTGGAGGTTGAGTGTATTTTTGATATTGTTTATGGTTTGAAGTTCCGGCTTCTTGCGACCTCCAAGGTTGGTGGTACCCTTGATTAGGTCTTTGATAACCTTGATTTGGTTGTTGATAAGGTGGTTTTTGTTGGTATCCCTGATTTTGATTTCCGGCATAATTGACTTCTTCCAATACTGGAGGACAATACCCAGTAGGATAGTCACCTTTACACAATTCACAACTTGCCACTTGAACTTTGGTAGGAACTTCTTGCATCTCTTTGATTTGTTGTGGAAGCTTCGACATTTATTGAGTTAAAATCTCCACTTGTTGTGAAAGAAGTTTGTTTTGAGCAAGAATAGCATCATTAGTACCTAACTCTAGCACGTCTGGTCTTCGTTAAGCTATTCCACGGTTATGATTCCCTTGGTGATCATTAAGTGTTATCTTGTCAATAATTGCTATTGCATCTTCAGCGTTTTTAGACATCAGGAACCCCCCGCCGTAGCATCCAATAAGGTCTTGTGAACCGAAAGGAGACCATTGCGGAAAATGTGAACTTGAGTAAGTTCGTCAAAACTGTGTCCTTTTCACTTCCTCAATATAGACTTGAATCTCTCCCAAGCTTCGTTGAGGGATTCATTTCCTCCTAGTGAAAACACATCTATCGTAGTTTTTGCTTCCATGAAACGATTATGTGGAAAGAACCGTTCAAGAAACTTCTCTTCCAATAAATTTCAATCTGTCATAACTGTCGTAGATTGATCAATATACCATTCATTCGCTTTCCCAATCAAAGAATGAGGAAATAACCTTCTAAACAATGACTCTTCATCAGCTTCTGTTACTCCCGCTGCACCCGGAATCTCATAGAATTTGGTAAGATGTGTAAATGCATCCTCATGATCTAACCCCGTGAAAGGATTTTGATAAATGAGTGCAAGGATTCCCATTTTCATCTCGGCTTGTCTTCCATTTTGGAGATTACGCGCAAATTGAGCGGTGTGTCTTGGACTGTTTGTACATGGAACCGAAATTGGAGGTGGAGGTGGTGGTGCTGCTGCCATAATTGGTGAATTAGGTGGAGTGGATGAAGAAGATTCTCCGGGCTCTTGTCTTTGAATAGCATGTTGTCGTCTTCGCCTTGTGCGACTATTGGTGCGGCGAACAGTTCTCTCAATCTCAGGATCGAAAAGAAGGTTGTCAGGTCGAACCTGTCCTCGCATAAACGAATTCTGCACACGAACTAAACAGATTAAAAATTACAAGGAATTACAAAGATAAGAGATTCACAATACAAAAAATCTTAAAATCACTAAACTATTGTAATGCTTGCAATATTCTACTAACAATCCCCGTCAACGACGCCAATTTGTTAGAAAGTATTTTGGGGTAGTGTTTTATCGCCTCCACAGGGATTGAAGAGAATATAGATGCTTGCCATTCAATGGTTTAATGATTTAAGAAAAGGGGTTTTTAGAATGGTTTCAATTTTCGTAACTAAAGTTTGCAAGAAATAAAGCGGAATAAAACTTGGTCTAAGTTTGATAAAAACATGTCAAGATTAGGGTTCATTAGTCTGTCCTAAACATATCCAACCGATCAAATATATGAACAAAGTTTTAACCAACATAACCGCGTATCCTCGCAAAAACGTTCATTTCTAAAGCAATTTCGTGAATGTTATTGTTTCGATCGTTAAATGATCTCTCTAAGTAACAATCGAAACAATAAGCATTAAGATCAATACAAAGCAGATATTAACTTTCAAACCTATGTCTAGAATTTGTATAGTTGATAGATGAAGATATTAGGTCAAGTCTTGGAAAGTTCATGTCTAAAGCAATCCAAACCATAAATGTACAAAGAGTAGCAAATAACTTCATCTATATTGATTACAACATTTGTTCACATACAAAAGATCAAATGGAATACATAAAATCTGAACTAACTACTTCTAACCTTGACAAGAGAGGGATTTAGCCAACCATTTCCATGATAGCTTGAGCAACAAGTTTCGGAAGAAGGTTGATCAACATCCGAGTCGAATAATCGAGATTGGATGGGAAATCGCCTTCTTTTTGTGAAATATTGCTAAGAGATGATGAAAAATGGAGGAATGAGTTTTTAGGTCTGAAAAATCTTCTCAAATGCAAGTACAAAAAATTAGATATTTTTATAAAAAGTAGCTCATACTACTTATAGAAGTGGCTGTTGAGCTGTCACGTTCACAGTGCAAACAAATTGTTCACCTAGCGAACACCCAAAATGGCACCTGAAGTGCCTATGTCCTGTGGAAGCTCCCCAGACAGAAATCCAAATGTTCGTTGTGCGAAGCCTTCGCTACAAACTTTGCACAATGAATTCTTGTCCAAATACCTACTACCTCAAGTCTGGGAGTGTTCGCTACCTCTTCGCCTAGCGAGTTCTTCGCTGCCTCCTTCGTCTAGCGAGTTTATGGCCCTTTCCTTACTATTTTGGATGCCTGGTCTTCGCTACATAGTTCGCCTAGCGAACTTTGTGAAGTTTTGGTGGCAACTTCAGGGCAAACTTGTTGTTGTTTGCATGCTGACTTGGTTGCTTTGTCCTCTTTCTTGTGTCTTAATCATCACTTTTTCATGCCTAATTCTTGCACAATAACACACAAATCAAAGGAAATAAGATATTTTCACATAATGTTGCAAACCAACCAAAGCAAGAGTGATTTTTAACACTTCCTTTACAAAAAGGAGTGAAAGATGCCCACATTTGATAGATCAAATAAGCAAAGTTGGGCATCTAACAGAGTCACGTGCCAAGTGCAACCTAAATCCATAATCCACTCCTTTCTTGAGTCACCATTTGAAACCATAAGAACATCAGATGATTAGAAGTTATCTTGAATAATGGTTGCGTTGCCATTATCTTTACCTCCATGATCTTTCAGGCGTTCAGGGCACACTTTGTTGTGTAACCCTTCTTCTTATTGTGATAGCATCAAATACCAAATTCCTCGCCATTATAGGTCTTCTGCTGACTTTTACCTTACTTCTTGTCGAACTTACCATCCTTTCGCAAGAATTTTCCCTTAACGGCCAAACCTTCACCAACCATCAAAGATTTATGCTTCTTCCGTTTGTTCAAGTCCTTAGAATATAAGGCTGATTGAACTTCTTCAAAGCTCAGGGAATCCCTTCCATACATGAGTATTTCTTTGAAGTGAGCATGTGTTCTGAGAAAAGTGCACAACAACAATAGTGTTTGATCTTTATCATTAATCTTCAAATCAATATTTTCAAGATCAATGATCAGCTTGTTGAACATATCCAACACTCAGCCAACATTTTGTCTTCACTCATATTGAATGAATACAAAGCTTGCTTCAGGTAGAGTCGATTCACCAGAGATTTGGTCATGTATAAACTTTTAAGTTTCAACAATAACCCCGACGTCGTAGTCTCCTTTGATACCTGTCGAAGAACCTTATCACCAAGGCTTAACAATATTGCATTGTGGGCTTTCTCTATCATGGCTGTCTTTTCTTTTTCCTTTAGTGCAACGTCCATGGCTGCCTCTCCCTTCAACGCTTCCAAACAACCATACTGAACTAGTAGGGCTTTCATCTTCAAGCGCCACAGACTGGAGTCGTTCACTCTGGTGAACTTTTCAATCTCATACTTTTTTGAAGGCATCTTCTTCACGCTCACTGATAAGACTATTTTAGTGTGTCATGATAACCCATTTTCTCTTATGGTTTTAGTTAAGTTTAATTATGATTTATTTTAAATTTATATGTTTTAGTGTGTTTTTTATCTTAAGTGCACTAGGTGCACCTTTTATGGTTTTTTGTGTGTTTATAAAGAAAATTTGATAAAGGCAAGCTGAGGCATGACACCTCGAGACATGATCTGGAGTAGAATGAAGATTAAAGGAAAGGATATGTTGAGTCTTGTTATCTACAATTCACCAAGATCTTGGAAGGATTTTATCATTAGGGCACATGTGTCAAGGATTTGTGTAAAGAAAGAGCTATAGCATAAAGACAAGATCAAAGGAACTTGAGGATAAAAGGTAGTACAATGGGGACCATGCCTGCGAAAGCGCATCCTACACCCAGCCACCCGTCGTCTGCTATGTGCCACTACCTGCTACAACAGCCTGCCAAAAATATCTTGTCTCCTATTGTCGTCTGTACTAGATAACTTGTTCACGAAAGGAGATTAGACATATGAGAATTTTAGTGATTTGACGTGGGCTAAACCTTATTCCTATCAAAAGCCCATGATTTAAGACCCATCAACTTCTACACTCATACTCAAAGTCTATAAAAGCAAGCCTTGTGCATCAGAGAGAAGAGAGGCCAAGAGCTAGAGATTTCACACACTCAGATTTATTTTTAGTATTAGTTTTATGTCATTTTGAGGGTTAGGAAGAATTAAAGAGTTTTTTTATTCTCATCTAATCTTGTATTCACTGCTTGGAGTTGTCATGACTGAAGAGATTTATTGCTGTCTATCCAACGTAAGGGATCTTCAAGTTATGACTAGGTTGTCATTTCTTTTACATAAATTTTCTAAGAGTATGTCATCCTGTAGCTTCATTCTAGTAGTTTGTACTCAGCTCATTATGAGTTAAACTCTTACTTGATGAGCAAAGTGAAGTTAATATAAGTTGTTTTTATGTTGAAATGATGTGTTGACTAGTGTCGTATTTTGTTATGTATTTTTATTCTATACACCTGCTTCTTAGAATGATCAACTTAGAAAAAGGTACAATCTTGTTGTTGAGAGAGATCCAATAACAAGTCGATTTCATAACAAAAGTGGTTAATAAAGTAGGATATAGATATTCACTTAATCCAGCTTGCATAGAGATAAGAAGCTATGGCCATTAAAATTTTCAGAATTAAAACCAGATACATTTTAGGGTTATAAGTGAGGCTTAGAGATTTGTTTTCTTGCCCTAGTTATGCATGCTTTTATGTTGTAGAGATACACCACTAGATCATGTTCCGACCTTTTGAGGCACGACACTTCATATCATGGATACATTTCAACCATAATATATTAATGGATCTTAACTCATCAATCATTCTTTCTGATATCTTATTCCCTCTTTATCTAGTATTTTAGGTTGTTGTGTGAATTTCTTGTTGCTTATTATCATTAGTATTTTGTTACCTTACTCATACTAATTTCAAACAAAAATTGAATACTTTAGGTTCAAATCCAAATCAAGTTCACTCTTTGTGGGTATGATCTCTTATTTTATTACTTGCTGCAATCAAATATACATGTATACTTGCATGTGACACCATTGCTTTAAATCAACATCACAAAGTAAACACGTAAGAAAGCACGAAACACTCACCGCACCAATAAGGATTGGTTATAACTGATATTCTTTAATTTCTCTATAAAACAGATTACAAGTACTTAAGAATAACAAATAACCCTCTCACCCTAATTAGGTTTTGTCACACCACAGATTAGAGACTAGTATGTTATTTATAATAAACCTAACATACTAAACTAATGGGACTTTAACAATTATCCATTACAAGCTAACTTAGCATACAGACTAACTTAAACAATTGAATCCTTAACACAAGACTCAATTCGACAACTACATACTAGAACATAATTCAACTACAACATGTAGGTCTTTGACACCAACATGTGAGCAAACATCGACGACATGCTAACTAGAGTTCGATCCAATATATATATATATATATATATATATATATATATATATATATATATATATATATATATATATATATATATATATATATATATATATATATATATATATATATATATATATATATATATATATATATATATATATATATATATATATATATATATATATATATATATATATATATATATATATATATATATATATATATATATATATTGTTTGTGAGAAACAAAAACTCACTGCATCTCTAAGGTCCATAGGTGAGCAAGATATTAATTTGATATAAATTTATATCAGTTTGTAATTTTTATTTAAATTTCCTATATTTAACTATTATGTTAATTTAATTTTTAAATTTTTATTAAATTTTTATGTTTGATTATCGGTAATTTAATAACTATATATTATTTTTTGTAATAATAGACATATTAAAACCCAATTTGATAATTATACATTTAAAAGCAATTTTGATTCAAACTACTCAAATAAAAAATAATAGAGAATCATTTTTACATTAGGTGTTTGATAATTTAATAACTATATGTCTTTTGCTATAATTTGGTCCTTTATGGTAACTAAGGTGTTCACCATTGACCTTTTTCACAAACTCTATTCCAAACACCCTCATGTGGCACAAACAGCTGAATGTGCTATTTAACCTTGCTAAATAGGCATTTGGTTTATTCTTTATTATATTTCTGGAGATCAAAGAGATGATAACCCTAAACCCCAGATCAATACATTGGAACCCTAAATCTCATGACTCCACCAATGGCCTCATACGGTAGCAATGGACCAAATCGAAGATTTTAGAACTCTAATACCTTCATTTTGAGTGCATCCCAAGCTAGAATCAAATCGACATATCCAGGTGGAGCCAAAGCAGTGTTAAGAATAGTTAAAAAGAAAGGAAGAAACTTGGGGAAGCTATTTTGGGTATGCAGATACTATGTGGTACGTGTGTTGTGCATATTTTTGGTTTTGATTTATGCATATATATTTTTATGTGCGTCTGAGATGGTTTGACATATTTGATATTTTGTTTTATGTTATTGTTAACAGAGTGAAGCTGGTAATGTAGGTTACAATTTTTTTGAGTGGTATGAAAACCATTACAGTGACAAAGTCAAACCAGAGGTACAACCCTTAGTAATTTCAAAATGTTCCAAATGTGATGAAAAGGATGTTGAAATTTGTTAGAAAACTACACAACATTTCCTCATAGTCATATTTATGGAATAACGATATAAATGCGAAATAATAACACACATAGATTGATACGGGTTGTTGCAAACTTTTTTATTTGCTGGAAAGATAAAATACACTTTGTATTTAAGAATTTCTCTCACTCAGTTTTTCTCACTGATGTATTTCTCTAGTTATTGAAAATACTTTCAATATTGGAATGAATATTGTTTTGACTTTGACATCTTATATATCCAAAGCATTGGATGCATCATCCGTAACCCATTCATTATGGTTTCTATAAAGTAGAAACATCTTTCGTTTACTTCTAAATAATAAGAAAATAGTGACCATCCAAATAATAAGAAAACAATGACTTTTTCAACAATCTTCCACTTGAAGATTGACTTAATCAGTCTTCACACCTTGATCATGCAACAACCTTCTCTGGTATGTTATTCTAGCAGGTCAACTGAAGTTGAGTACAACTTCAGATTATCAATAGTCACCACCTTTGTCAACATGTTTGTTGGGTTATTAATTTCGATAATCTTCCTCAATGTTAATATCTCATCCTCAAGCAGAGTTCTAATGAAGTGATAATGGAGATCAATATGCTTCGTTCTAGAGTGGAATGTTGAATTCTTAGCTAGATGTATTGCACTCTGATTGTCGATGTGCAAAACATTCCTTTCTTGGATGAATTCCAACTCTGTCAACAATCCTTGAAGCCATATCAACTCTTTGCTAGCTTCTGTTACTGCTACATACTCAGCCTCTGTAGTGGATAGAGCAACGATCTTTTGTATCCTCGACATCTAACTAGTAGTTGTAGTACCAATAATAAATATGTAACCGATGGTACTTCTTTGGTGATCAACTTCACTAGCAAAGTTCGCATATACGTAACCCTATACTTTTAATTCACCTTTACTAAAGCACAAACATTTCTCCTTAGTGCCTCGTAGATACCTCAAAATCCATTTCATAGCTTCCCAATGAGCTTTACCTATATTTTACATAAATCTACGTACAACTCCTACTGCAAGGCCAATGTCTGGCCTCGTGCATACCATTGCGTGCATCAAACTTCCAATGGCTGAAGCATACGAAATCTTAGCCGTCAATTCTTTTTCTTCCTCTGTCTCTAGGGTATGGTCCTTTGATAAGTGAACATCATTAGCTAAAGGTGTGCTAACTGGTTTGGCATTGTCCATGTTGAATCTTTGCAAAACATGGTTGATGTACTCCACCTGAGATAACTGCAAAATTCCTCTTTGCTTATCTCTCTTGATTTGCATTCCAAGAATCCTTTTTGATGGACCCAAGTCCTTCGTGTCAAATTCTTTTGACAATTGCATCTTCGAGTTTCTGATTTCATCAATATCTGGACTTGCTACTAACATATCATCTATATAAAGTAATAAAATGATATAACTTAATGATATCTCTTGAAGAAACAACAGTGGTCAACATTGCACTTCTAGAAACCTTCCTTATGCATGAAGCTTTCAAACTTCCTATACCATTCTCTTGGAGCTTGTTTTAAACCATACAAGCTCTTCTTAAATCTACATACCATTTTATGTTTCCCTTCTTATGAGAAACCTTCTGGTTGATGCATGTAGATCTCCTCATCTAAGTCTCTGTGAAAAAACACAGTCTTCACATCCAATTGTTCTAGGTAGAGCTCTTCACTGGCAACAATACTTAACGTAGACCTGATAGTATTAAGCTTCACAACTGGATCAAAGATTTCAGTGTAGTCAACCCCTTCTTTTTGCTGAAATCCTTTGACAAGTAGTCAGACCTTGTATCTCTTTGAGCCATCATGGTCCTCATTCACCCGATACACCCAGTTGTTGTGAAGTTCCCTTTTCCCATAGGTAACTCAGTAAGTTCCCATGTCTAATTGGAGATTAAAGACTTCATCTAATCTTTCATAGAAAGTTCCCACTTGCTAGCATTTGTGGTCTGACATGCTTCTACATAATCTTCAGACTCCCCTTCATCCGTCAATAACATGTAGTCCATGTATCTCCTGTTAGGAACACGAGTTCTAGAATACCTTCTCAATACAAGAGTTGGAGTCGGAGGCTCTGATATGTTAGGCTGCTTCTCACTACCTTGTTTAGTTGTTTCCTCTAGCTAAGGATTATAAACTATAGGACTTTTTGGGACATCGTCCACCTCTGCATAAACTGGCCCACTCGAATCTGAGTTGCTGGCATTTGTATTATGTTTGTCTTTGTACATTACGCTTTCATTGAATATCACATATCTGTTGCAGATTATCTTTTTGATTTCATCATCCCATAGGCAATAGCCAAACTCATCCTCATCGTAACCGAGGAAAATGCACTTCTTTGATTTGGGATCAAGCTTATTTCTGCCATGATCACTAATGTGCACATATGCTACATAGTCGAAAACTCTAAGATGTGAGAATTTTACCTTTTTTTCGCTCCATACCTATTATGGTATTCTATGCTTTAATGTTATCGATGGACCTCAGTTGATTAAGTAAGTTGATGTGTCGAATGCCTCCACCCATAACTGCTTCGGCAAGCCTGACTGCACACGTAAGCTTTTTTCTCTTTCAGTTAACATTCGATTCATACGCTCAGCTACACCATTCTGTTGAGGAGTACCCGACACAATCCTCTCCATTCCGATTCCATGCTCATAACATAAATTCTTGAACTTAGTGTCTACACGAATCCCCGGAAGAAGAGAGTTTAGGATAGTTTTTTTATCACGAAAAGCCCAGCGCTCGCGCTTCTTTAGAGTAATCAGAATTATAAAGGATATCTAAAATTTTATGGCATTACACTCTCTTCCTCTTTCTTTTTAGGGGTTACAGGGCTATGCTCTTTCAAAGAGGGAAAGTGGGGCTATTCTTATTCCTGTACAGTTTCGTGTTCACGTCCAGTCTTCTCTGTCCACTAGTGCAGCTTCCAGCTCTATGCTATGTATGGTAGTCGTTTGACTCGGGAATCCCTTCGCCCAGCTAGCTCGTCCGTGCCTGGCTTAAGTATTTGGCCTGGTACGATTCACCACCATTTTCAATTTGAAGCTTTTTGATCTTCATCCTGGTCTTATTTTCTACCATCGCCTTCCACACCTTGAAAGCCTCAAATACGTCAGACTTATATTTCAGAAAGTATACACATACCTTTTTGGAATGGTCATTAAAAAAAGTCACGAAGTATTTCTTCCCACCAATAGATGAGACAGTAGTTGGACCCCAAACATTAGAGTGGACAAGCTCGAGTCTTTCCTTTTTGGGGTTCTCCCACTTGTCTGAAAGCTAACTAGCTTCTGCTTTCCAAGTATACAGTCTTCGAACATATCAATTTCTATTGACAGAAGACCTGATAGTTTTCCATTTAAGCGCATGACCTTCATCCTTTTCTCACTCATATGGTATAGCCTTTGGTGCCATATATTTGGACTTTCATTTGTTGCAACTGCAATCAAAAGACATCCTTCAGTTGTCTTGTAAAGAGTACCACTCTTTTTACTGCGAGCAATTGTCATTGCACCTTTTGAAATCTTCTAATGATCTCCATGAAAGATTGTTGTGTAACCATCACTGGCCAACTGGCGTACTATAATTAAGTTCTTCGTCAGGTCAGGAATGTGTCTGACATTCTTCATCTCCCAAATAGACCCGTTAAACTTGATCTTCATTACACTTTTTCCCACAATCTCACAAGATTGTTAATTACCAAGGTAAATTTACCGAGGTTCCCGGGGGCATAATTTTTGAAGAACTATTTCTGTGAAGTTGCGTGAAAGGATGCTCTAGAATCTAACACCCAAGACTCTTCCTTGCTCTCCAATCAACATATCAACTCACCACCTCCTCACGAGGTTGAAGCAATATTTTCCTTATCTATCGCCTCCTGATTCTTTGGCACACTTCTGCACTGATTTTTATAGTGTTTGGTCTTCCTACAATTCCAACACTCGATAGTCTTCGAGTTGTTAGAACTATGAAGATTTATGGACTTTGATCATCCCACCTTTAATTTGTTGTGTTCGCTTCCTCTGGTTGAACTTCTACCTCTTGACTCTATATGCAATACTTAAGAGGTTGATGATTCACCCGACTCTCTCTGTCGGATCTCTTCACTGAGAACCAAACCACGAACATCATCAAATTTCAATTTGTTTCTTCCTGATGAGCTACTCACGACTGTGACTGTAGCATCCCAACTTTCTGGCAGGGAAGACAAGACTATCAAAGCCCACACTTCTTCATCAAAGTCGATTCCAACCGAACTCAATTGGGTTGTAATAGTGTTGAGTTTGTTCAGATGTTACACCATTGACGCACCTTCTGTCATCCGTAAGTTGAACAACCGCCTTATTAAATGAACTTTTTTTGAGGCTAATGACTTTTCGTACATGCTGGAAAAAGCCTTCATAAGATAGGCCTTAGTCTTTTCTTTTGCAATGTTGAAAGCAACATTACAGAATAACGTCAATTGAATGACTCCAAGAGCTTTTCTATCGAGAAGGGTCCATGAACCGTCCTCCATTGTCGTTGGTTTTGTGCCTGTGAGAGGTTTGTGCATACCTTTCTGATACAAATAATCCTCTATTTGCATCTTCTAAAAGCTGAAGCCCGCGCCATCGAACTTCTCAATTTTCACCTTTCCTTTGTCTGCTGCCATCGCTCCCACTCGAGTCTGACTCTTCTGGATCACTTTTGAAACAGAAAGAACCAACCAGCTTTGATACTAGTTGTTAAAAAATTACACAACATTTCCTCATAGTCATGTTTGTGGAATAACGATATAAATGTGGAATAATAACACACAAAAATTCATACGAGTTGTTGTAGACTTTTTTATTTACTGGAAAGATAAAATACACATTGTATTTAAGAATTTCTCTCACTTAGTTTTCTCTCTGGTTTATTTCTCTAGTTATTGAAAATACTCTCAATGTTGGAATGAACATTGTTTTGGCTTTGACATATTATATAGCCAAAGCATTGGATGCATCATCCGTAACCCATTCATCACAGTTCCTATAAAGTAGAAACATCTTCCATTTACTTCTAAATAATAAGAAAATAATGACCATTCAAACAATAAGAAAACAATGACTTTTTCAACAAAATCAACATGCTTAGAATGGGCATTGATAAGGATGAGAAATATACTAAGGAGATCATGAAGAACATGTTGAAGATGTTAAAGATGCTAGTCTATGTCATAATGTTGTTAGTTTTGATTTTTGTAGTGTTGTGTGTATTTTGGTTTAGAAGTGGTGATCATTGTTAGTTTTCATACTTTCATTGTAAATCATGACTTTTGGTACTTTCATATAATATTTGTTAACAATGGTTAAATTAACAATTATGCCTATTTTGTATTGCAATTCTATACCAGTTTTGTTATAGTAAGGTCGTAATGTTTATAACAGACAAAACTTGAAGGACCTGGTTGTTACAATTTAAAAATAAATGGGACATGTTTGTTACAATTAAAACATAACTGATATGTACAACAAACATGAGTTTGGTACTTTGATGTAACACTTGTTGACAATGATTATTAATTGTGCCTATTTTGTGTTCATAAATTCTATACCAGTTTTGCTATAGTTATGTATTAAATTGTACAACAAACAAAACTTGAAAGACCTGATTGTTACAAATTAAAAACAAATGGGACCTATTTATTACAATTTAAAACATAACAGATATGTTTTGTTGCACTGTTTTGGACATTAAACAATTAGAAAACAACATACAAAATATTACATAATCATAACGTAAGCCATTGAATTTTTATAAAATTCAAATAAGGTTCTAAAATAGAATTCTCAAAACATTGTTATAGACTAAAACAAAAGTATTAAAATATTATTATAAACCAAAACATACATAACCATAAACCAAAACATTATTATAGAATTCAAAACAGTATTCTCAAAACATAAGATCCTAAAATAAAATTTTCAAGACACAATCTATTTGCTCTTTCTCCTTATGACCAACTTTAGTCTCATGCTTGTTGGTGGCTGAAATGTTGTTGTACCAACCTGTCTCCCCCTTCTCATGTATAGCAAGTAAACTAGGCAATTGAGATGGATTGTCGTGTTTGAATTCTGGAAATTGATGTTGGCAATCTACTTTGAATTCTTTGAGTTGGTTGGGATTGAACAATGGGGACTGGAGGGGTTGTTTGGAATTGTCTAGTTTGAACTCTTTGGTTGGTTGGAATTGGACAGTTTGAACTTGAAGGGTTGTTTGAGATTGTGTTGTTTGAATTCTTTTGGTTGCTTGAGATGGATAGTGGCGGCCGTTTGTGATTGGTTAGTGGTGGCAGTTTGGGACTTGACATTTGTTGCAGTTTGTGATTAGACAGTGGTGGCATTTTGGGCTTGTCTTGGTTTTTGTTGGACATGATGATTTGTTGTGGCCAGAAATACCACATACTGAACATTTATTTGGCAGACCCTTTCTTGAAGCATTTGTTGAATCCTTTCTCTTTTCTTCAACATCTTTGTTTCTTCTTCTTTTTGGCCTCCTTAGTGCTCTTCTGGAAGGTGGTGGAAGTATGTTAGGATATTGTGTTAGTTCCCATAAGTTTTTTTCTTCCATTTGTTGGATATATGAATGGTTGGTAGCAAGCCTGGTAAGTCTCATTCCTATAACATGGAGGAATGTACTCAGTTGGGTCTTGGGATCTACTTTGAACGCAAGTAATTGCATGGTAGCATGGAATGCCAGTGGGCATCCGACTCCTGCAAGAGCACTCCAACCTTTTGAGATCAACTACAAATTTTTTTCCAATCAAGCAAATAAGCAACATACCCTAAAATGAACACCACCATTACTGTTATCAACAACAGACCCACAATTACATCAACCTAAAACCTAACACGCAAGATTGTTGAAGAGTTTTATTTTCATAAACTAATCAAAAAGGGAGAACCACAGATAATGAGTTTAGATACAACGAAACGTACCTAAGCTTCATGGTTTCTTCACCTTCAATGTAGCTTCATGAAGGGGGGGAAATAGCTTCATGAAACGTATCTTCACGAAGGGGGAGAAGTAGCTTCACGAAACGTACCTCAACTATGCGTACTACAGTTATTTAAATTAGGGCCGTGTAATCTAATTTTTGGATAATACAGTCTTAAGCATTCTAGAATAAGGCAAATGCTTATTCAACGCTGTTAAATAACACATCAACGCTTTTAAATGACACATCAACGCCACTTGTGCCACATTAAGAATATTTAAAATAAAGTTTGTGAAAAAGATCAACAGTGAACACATTAGTTAACATAAAGGACTAAATTATAGTAAAAAAACATAAAAGATTAACTTGTTACAATAAAATAATTTAAAAAACTCAGGATATATTTTATCCAAACATAAATCAATTTAATAACTCACGTTTAATCAAAATTATTTCTATCAAATTCCATTGATAAATCAAACACATACTACATACGTTTACTTAAAATAATGCATGCACGTGTACTTTTGCATATTATAAGAAACAATCTCGAAATACTATATATATACAGGATTCGAACCCGCGATCTATAAAAGCTACGGAAGAAATCTTTACCACTTAGCTATCGAAGAAAAGACGAAACTCAGTCTTAGGTTAACACCATAACTATCTGAAAAGTATCACAGAACTCTGAAAAGCCCTAAACCCCTTCCCGCGCCTTTCTCTCTTCAATTCAATCACCTCAACGCCGTTTCTCTCTCGACGAAATGGTTTCGCAGTGGGGAATCAACTTCGCCGTCTACCTCATCACCAACCACTTCGGCAAAATCGTCGCTGTATCACTCTCCAACCCTTTCTCTCTATATCTCTTCTTCTCTTTTATCTCTGATTTTTAAGTAACATATTATTGATTTTTTATGTTTTCAGAAAGTTTGCGAAAATCTACTCAACCACGGAGCTCTCACTCTGGACCTGGCTATTCGTTACACGGAACTTTCCTCAGAGCATGTTAAGAACTCATTGCTTGTATTGATTCAACACAATTGTGTCCAGGCTTTTGTTGCTGAAGGTAATGGTATCAATGTTATGGTTTATTATTCTTTCTTATCAACTATTTAATAGCAGTGAACATGTTTAGGTATAAATGTCTTGATCATGGTTTTGAATTGCGGTTTCGGTTTGGTAAAATTTGGAAAATGAGTTTGAAATTGCGGTTGTAATGCCGTTGCGGAGACCTCAAAATCCTTTATGTTGTCTCCGCATGTTCAGTTGCAGACTACAATTTAAAAACCTTGATGTTGATGCTATGTCATAGTTTGATGAATTATGTGTATTTGCAATTAAATTACGCTCTATTAGTGGATGATAAAGTGACGTGGTGGTGATTTTTTTGAATAAATATAAATGCAGGTGGTGATGATGATGGGTCGAGAGTTAAGACACAATACATGGTGTTGTTTGATAACATACTCCATCGACTGAGATTTCCAAAATTTATGGAGATAGTTTCGGGGGAACTTGATGACAAAGTTGGTTTGATCCTTGCTTTTTTCTTGAAGCTTTTCGACTTAAGGCTTAAAATGCTGAGAGGATTTTTCCACTTGTTTTGCAGTGTGCAAAAATTTTTGAGGGTTTGCTCCGCGATGGTAGACTTAACATGAAACAAATGGTTGACAGAGAAAGTCAGGGAAAAGGCATGTGTTTTAGTTGGCTCATATTTATATGCTGAGAGTACCGTAATTCAAATTTCCTCAGCTTAACTATATGTCACAAAATAGTGAATCCTCTCCTCAATCTGTCCGTCTCAAAATCATGTTTTTTCACTTTCAGAAAATGCAGCGGCTGCAGCTGCTGTACGAGAGAGCCTTCTTAAACTTCTGATGGCTCGATTTGTTGAGCGCTGCCCACTCCCTGAGGCTAGAGTAGGTGAAGAAGAAGTTATTACTAAGAAGCGTGGTGCTAAGGGGGCCCAGGTAATTGTATACTTGTGTCAATTTCTATAAGTAGTTGGATTATCCTTGATCAATGATTTGGGATAAAACCAGGCATTTGGCGTCTAATTTGTATAAAGCACAGGGCCTTTCTAATGGGGTTTCAGTCACTAACAGTTATGTTGAGGAATCACAAAGCTTTGTTGGATTGATAGTTTCTTTTTTCTCTATTGTGTTCTTTTATGTTATTTTGTTTTGGGAGATTCATTATCTTCATTTCTCTCTGATTTTAGTGATTTGTATTTATCATATAAAATGTGTTTACGTTTTAACCTTTTACTTATTTTTCTTTTAACTTTTGAGCAAGGAAATATGTAGTAATTATCTCTGCTGGTAACAGCCATGATTATCATTTTTCTGTAGCATCAATTAGACATGGAAGTTGATTATGAGAATTCAAGCAATGGAAGTTTACTAGTTAGTTCATTCTAGTACTGTACACAGTTGATGCTTCATTAAATGCTTCCTGTTTAGGATTTTTACAGGCAGGCTTATGGTTCATCATTTGCATAAAAAAAAAAGAAGTGTTGGAAAGTAGATAATTAATGAGATTTTTATGCCATCATTCATCATTTTGATTGACAATGCCACTACATTGTGTTCACTCTTGTAATCTGAATAAATTTTTGCTGATGCTGTTTGATTTCATCATTCGTGACCTATAGAATTTCAAAGCACCAGAAACAAAAGAACAACGTGTTAAAGAAGCTGCAGTGCGTGGGGATATGATTAGATTTTCACTCAATGCAGATATAGGATATAATAGTGATGGAGAAACAATTCCAGCTGATACAAGCATTGCAGAAAATGATGGTAAGACTCTTGTCATCTTGTTAGAGAACTGAGTGGACTTATTATTTTGCTAGTGATATTTTAAACGTGGATATAAAATTTGGTGCAGCAAAAGAGGACTTAATTCTTTGGCGTGCAAATTTTGACGAGTTCACACGTTATCTCAGGGACAAGGTTCGTTTTACTATAATATCCTATTTGAACTACATGCCATTGCTACCCACCCAGATTTAGTTGTTTTCCGTGATTTCTTTTTTCACTTTTTGTAAAAAAAAACTTATAATAATTCAACAAACTGAGAGAGGGTCACCAATATAGTTAAATGTTGTGAATTGTAAATGCAAATGGTTTATGTGAAGAAGCCTGATAGAATTTAAATCCATTCTTAGCCTTTATAAATGCAACACTGCCGTTTACAAGTAGGGTGGTAATAGGCCAGGACAAGCGACGGGGCCTATGGTCTAGCCTACTTCAATCCCATGCCAAGCTATTTTTTTTTTTAATAAAAGAGACAAGGCTTAAACTTATTAGAAACCTATTTAGCTAAAGATGCCAGACTTCATGCCATAAAAATGCCTTCTAGGCCTATCAGACAACCTACTTAATAAATATACATAATATTTTTATATTACTATTGTTATTATTATATTAGGTATATTGGATTTTGTACAGTGTTCAAACCTTTTCATTACTTTAAGCATATTAGCTTACATAAGTTTTTAACATATCTAAATATTATTATGAAATGTAATTGAAGTAGGATCTCATAAAGTCATAATCTCTAAAATGTGTTGTTAAATCTCAGTATCCTATTAGCTTGTTAGTCTATTTTAAAGGTCAGCCAGATTGCTTATTTAAAAAAATTAATATGAAATAGACTTTTAAACAAACTAACATGCCATAACGAGATTTTAAAAAGGCCATAATTAGACCCAAAAAAGAAAGCTATGACATGTAATGTAACAAGTCAGACTTGGATCTTGAATTATTTTATCAAGTCAGATTTAGTCATTGCGAAGTTGTAACAATACAATAGCAATCTGGATATAGACAGCAAGAATCACCCTAGGCAGTCAATCGAGGCCTGTAGTGGTGCAATTGTGACAGAGCAGAGCTGCCTCTGGATGCTATGGTAATGCCAGGTGCAGTGCAAATCACTGGCGGCTGCTGCAAACACGTTTCCGGAGAACAACATGTGACACGATGTGGCAGTAGTAGTGATTCGTGCCCGCAGCAGTGAGTTTTTTAAAAAAAATCCCAAAAGGGTAAAACTGGATAGAGAAGTAGTGATTTTTCGCAGTAGAAGGAGAAAGAGGGAAGGTGAAGAATCACAGTAGAAGAATGAATACACAGTACAAACTACAAAGTGAGAATCACAGAGGCGACATTGTAACCGTTTAACTTTTGCTAGGTTTATTTAAAGCAGAATAAGGGAGAAGACAAACTCAATCTGCAAAAATAAACATCTACAAGAATTCCAGAAGTTGGGCCTTTGTGAGTACCTTAGGCTTTTAGGGAAAAAATGACAAGTTTTTCTCTCTATTGGAAAAAAATAATAATGTGAGTTTTAATAATAAATAAATAATAATATAACAAAGTAACATAATCAAATGAAAATATAATTATCTATTTATAAATGAACAAAAATTAAAGAGAAAAATATTAATAATAATACTATTTAATAGTAATAATAAAATAATTACTTGAACATATTGAGTATAAAATTATTTGGATTATTTAGTATAAATCTTGTATAGATTATTTAGATAAAAACAAAATTTCAAATAGCAGCTATCCTGCTATCCCTGTTTCGGGATTGGCTGCCTAGGAATCACCTAGGTTATGTACTGATTGCATTTACTGTATCCTAACATAAGCCTCTGTCAATTTTGAGTTCATTTTCGACCTAATTTCAATGCCCGACTATGAAATCAGCTAAGCTATGATCTGATTCATGTTGCTTTTACCGGTATAAAAACTTGCAAACTTAAAGTTTCTTACAAAATCAGCTATATCATATGGTTTGTGTGGATTCACATAATCGGTTATCTTAAAAGTGTGGTTTAGCATAACTCAACCTTATAAAACCGGCTTATAAGGTAAGGGTTGCCCCCACTTATAAACTTCTTTTCAAGCCATATTTCAACCAATGTGGGATTCTTTAAAAGGTTCATTATGTAATGCTTTGTGTAAAGCAGCTTAGCATTTATTATTATTCTTTATTGATGCTACTTTATTTTCTCTTAAATATTGACTGTGGCAACAGGGCATGTGTTAATATTTATTTGATGTTGGTTTTCTTTTTAATATTAGTTGTAAGGCATTATAGTATTTTCATGGATATCGTGTTTGTATGAGTTTGATGGAATTGTTTGCTTTCTGTTTGCATTCTGCTGGATGTTATTATTTGAAGAATGCATTCTAAACATTATATTCATTTTCCAGGCACTGGTTGAGAATGTAAGAACACGGATGGACGATGGAGCTGCTATTGTCCTAAGTGCAATATTGAAGGCAACAAGAGATAAAGATAAAGAAGTGAAAATAGAAAAATCAGGTGATCTAGATTCCGTTTCCCGAATTCTGGAAATTTATGATGTTAATATTCATGTCTATTGGCCGATACATGTTCAGATAGTAATTACTTATTTAATTTATATAATTTATGATGATTTGATGATTGCATGATTCATGACATACTCTGATCGCTCTCAAGCTTTTACCTAATTTGCATTTCAAAGATTTATGCCCAAAAGAAAGATTTGATGAGCGGAAAATTGTATTTGAGAGTTAGTTAATCACTTAAAGTTTAAGAAGTATATTACTGTAATGGCAAGATGATGCAATTGTAGTGCACCAATTGAAGTCAGTTTTGTTACCTTGTTCTTTTCTATTATTAGGCTTAGTTGGAGTTTTGATCTTTTTAGTTTTACTCGATCACAAAATTGGTCCCCATTTTAAAATCCACCAATTTTGGTCTCTTTCTCATATTTATTTATGGACTAAAAAATGGTGACGTGACATGTTTTAAATGATGTGACATGACATATAGTCTGATGAAGAATCTTTGAGATGAATTTATTATTTACTTATAATTAATTAAATTACATAAATGAGTAGTTTTCGAAGTTGAAACAAAAGCTATATAGAAATTTTTTATTTTTGTAATTTTATTTTTGTGTTGATAACTTCACATCATCATATCGTATGCCACATCATCATATCGTATGCCATATCATTTAAGACATGTTACATTATTAGTTTTTAGTCCAAAAAATTTGAAGGAGGATTCAAAACTTAAAAGATTTAAAAGTGGGAGGACAATTTTCATAAGCGAGTGAAAATAGGAGGACCCAAATTGCAATGAAGTCTTTCTATTATGTATTAGGTGTCACTTTAGCACATACAATTTCCTTTTGCAAGAAAATATGTAATCAATAATCTAAAATATTCTTCATATAATGTAACGACTTTGTCGGGTCATAGATACAATTTCAGTACCTGAATGGAAAGCTGTAGGATGAAAACATCAATTTTAAAAATGTAAATGAACACAAACTCATGCTTATTGCTAAAGAATTCCATGCTATGAAGTACCTGACGTAGACATGATACCAACAATGACACGTTGTCATCGGTAATAATTTGAAAAAAGAATAAATTGAATGTAATCACACGTGTTGGTGTCGGACACTGATATTTGAAATAGAGAAATGGAAGAAGAGAGCAAGAGGGAAAGTTTTGCATTTCTGTTATTGATATTTTCTCAAATGAGAAAGCTAGTTACAGTACTCATGAATGTGAGTATATCTTTATAGCCTAACTGGATTGTGCTGACTCGGCATAGTTAGTTATAGTTAGTTTGTTACAAGTCCAGTAGGGACTGTTTGGCTAAACTATTCTAACATATACTCTATTAACTGACACGTGTCGGACACGTGTCACGCTTTTGATCGGAGGTGTTGGTGATACAAAGGTGCTATGACATCCCAATAATGGTGCACCATTTCAAAGTAATTAATTATGCTTAGTGGCATAAAAGTTTCACTCAAAGTTTTGCTCTCCTGGGATAGCAGACGGCGCGGAGGCCGACCTCTATGAAATCGCAGATCGCAGCGCGTTTTTTAATCGCGGCCGCTTTTTGAACAATCGTGGGTTGCAAAGCTGAGTGGCTTCCCGGCCCAACCTGCTTTCTGTTTTTTTGTGAAATACCCTTAAATTTTTTTGTCATTTGCCCGAAATTCCATTTCCTCTTTCACATTTGACTCTTTTCTTCTCCTCTCTTGCGTTCGCCTCTGTACTTCTTCCACTCTGTATAAATGATCTAAATCTATTATCTAAATCAATATATTCCTCTGTTTTATTGTCATCATCTGTTTCTTCAAAATTAATGCAAGGTTGCTTTGTTTGAAGAAGAATAGTTTGAATCTTAAGTTTGAATTTTGAGATGTGATGTTTTGATTAAATTTAAAACTTGTTGATGTTGAAATGATCGAGAGTTTTTGATTAAGCTTGTGTTTTGATAGTTTGATTTATGAATCTTTTATGGGTATTGTTGTACTATTGAGTTATTTGTTAGATTTATTTTTATAGTTATTATTTATATAATTTGTTTTAAAAATAATTAAATAGCAGTCATACTGCTATCCCATTTTTGGGGTCAGCCGCTCTGCTTCGCTATCCAGAATTGATAACTCTGGTAACACTATCATAAAAGTGTTTATTTGATGAAATTAGATCGTTATGTGTATGCCTATGCGTGTGATAGAAACTCGTATCAGAGTACTATTTAATTGTAGAAACTAACTTATATTATAGTAGAGTAGGTTTACAACAAAAACAATTTTACACATACAATAGAGAATGCGTAATTCACGCAATAACTAAGAGAAAAATATTATTATAAGACCATTCTTATTCAAGAAATTCGGAAGTCTTGTCTCTCCCCCCAAAAGAATCATCTTGTCCTCAAGGTGAAATGAAGGACATTGTTTCATCATAGTTGCAATTGGTTCTCAAGTGGTTCAAAATCTTGAATTTTCAATCATCTTGTCCTCAAGGTGAAATGAAGGACATTGTTTTTGGTTCTCAAGTGGTTCAAAATCTTGAATTCTCAATTAGTGGAAGTCATAAAGCCTTTTAAATTTGGTTTCCTTAGTAGATTTGTTTTTTGTTTTTTATTATAGTTTTCTGATTTATCCTCTTGTCAACAAACAAGACCTCCACCATTAGTATCTCATTGTACTCTCAAGGCTTACACTATCTTGTCCTATGTTTCAGTTCCCTTACCGCTGGATACAATTTTCTCAGAAGTGATTAAGACTGAAAATGGCCGAACATTGACCATAGATCGTGTTAAAGCTGCTCTTGTTCAGTTGGGCTGCTCAAATCAGATGTTATATGAATATATTGTTGGTATGCCAATATCTCTTTACCTTATGTTAGTCTGTATTTTGTGGCATAAAATATACATGTGACCTACCGGTAGATTTAATTTGTCTTGAGATGAAAGAGACTAAGAGGCATTTGAATTAAACCGTTTGTTTTGAAGAGCACTACGGTGACTGTATTATATATAAAGGGATTACAGCTATTTCTCGTTCCTTTGATATGTTGTTATTCTTAACTTCTTTCTTTTCTTTTCCAGATTTAAAGCACATTATTCGATGGGCTCGAAATGAAGAGGTTTTTATTTATTTATTTATTTATTTATCGTTATGTTTATAAATCTCTCTCTCACACACACATACATATTCATGTTTTACTCACGAATAACTGTGCTTTTGTGTGCTATGCTACAGGTTGAGTCAATTGTGCTAAAAAGGTATGGAAGGGATGCCTATCGAATGTTCAGGCATCTATCAAAGGAAAATCAGTTTTGCCCGACAGATAAGGTGATAAACTCTTGATGATGAAACTGTAAACATAAATTTTGCCAATTAGCAAAGGGGACTTTATTGACAATAAACATAAAGTTTGAACGAATAATGCTTGATAAATGTGAAAATTTGATTTGATTTGGGATAGCTTCCCTCTTTCTGTTTCCTGCTTACTTCTATTAATGATTATAAATTCCTCGGTTTCTTTTTAAACTGGAAACAAATAAAATTTTAATAGTATATTACTTATCTGGCCTTTCAATCCTTCTCTTTTCTATGTAGCTTGCAGATGCTACTCTTGTAGAGAAAAAGGAAGCTCCAAAGTTACTGTATAAATTATGGAAGGAAAACTACTTGCATATGGAGGTAACGAATTATCCTTTTTAATATTTACAAATTCTGATATTTAATCTTTACATTAATTTAATATTCATTGCAGAAATTATCTGTCACTGGAGGAAATACTAAGCCAGTGTCGATTTTAATGTGGAAAGTTAATCAGCCTGTGCTTTGGAAACATGTTCTGGACGAGATGTACCACGGTGCCTTAAATTTGAAACTAAGAATGGCTTCTGAGCAAGAAAAGGAAGAAGAGGTTAGTAACTGTAGGTATTTGTAAATATAATCCTAACTGCTATACTATTATTGGAATTTGGAGCTTCTGTTTTCATGGATTATTGCCGCAATAACATCCATCAGAAAATTTTGGAAAATTGACTTTTCTTAATCTCGCTCATAAGCAAAATGTTTACCATTTTTGTTATTTGACAGTATTGCCATATTATACAACACAATGCTATGCTTATATTCAATGTATTGACCACAGTTCTTGCATTTGAGCTCTGTTATGTTACACAAATTAATATTGTTGCTGTTTGTTCCAGATTATAAATACTCCTAAGGCCAAGATTAATGAGTCTGTGCCATTGATGAAGAAATACAAACGGCTACAAAGTGTTTTATTACTTTTGGGAACATCACTGATGAAACTTGATGATGCTCTTATGCTTTTCCATGACTTCTGAAGATATGGAGGCATAGCAAATTTTGATAATTTAGAATTGATTAATACTCCGATTACAATTGGAGCATTCCCATAAATTTAATTTCTTTTGAGGTAATTGATTGGTGTTGAACTGAGTAGCGTATATTTAATTTCTTTTGAATGAGTTGGGTATGTTTGTTGCTGAAAGTTAATAAAATAGCTAGCTAACTAGTTTTAATTGTTATTCAACGATAAAATAAAATTCATGCTAATATCTTACTTCTGATATAAAGATAACTGCGTGGTTTAAGATTAATTTTTGAATTTAAACATGGTTTAAACATTTAAATATATTAACCAATTCACTTTTTTTTGCAAGATTCTAACAGAATATAAATCACTCTACTTTCAATCAATTTTTTTCACCTCAAAATCAAATACAGTTGGTTTAGCAAAACAACTACCTTATTTTGCACCAACAAAAGCAAAATCCACCCTATGAGCTGTTTTACCGTTCCTATATGCTCCTGCTATGAATGTTGTTATAAGCCCAATATCTTTAAGACACTATAACAGTGTGTTGGTTGAGTTACGATTTTCTCAAATTTTAATATTCAAGAAATTCTTTCATTTGAACACAACTTCTATTGTCAGCAAAGTAGAAGTTGTATCCATAATCCATTGAAAGAGTTTATATGTCATCGTCTTAACTTTCCACTTTCTAATTAGTTATGATATCTATAACAAAATGAAGTTTGAATTTACTATATAAACTTTAATCCTAATAAACTTATTAAAACAAATTTGATCTATTCCTACTTAAAATTTAAATCTAATCTACTTCTTAAACTGATCTTTGACAAATCAAATTTAAATTAATTCTAGTAAATTTTAAAATTAAAAATATCATAATTAAACTTAATTTTTTTTATCATATGATAGAGAATCATTAAAAAAAAATTGCAAATGACATTTTGTATGCTAGTTATACATAAGAGAAATACTCTTTCCACTCTTATGCGTGCATATCACACATTTGAAAATTCAAAATTACGTTTCATGTGTCTGGAGATGTATTTTTGGATGCATTCAAATCTACGATATTCTGAGTTCTACCCCATTTTGATTAAAATATAGTTTGGAGATGCATCTTCGTATATTATTTGGATATATCCAAAGACGCATCTCTAAAATGTCCCCTGAATTTTTTTGAAAGCGTGCTAAATGCAAGGGATAATTATTTTAGAGATACATCTCCAGAATCCATCTGAATCATATTAGAGCAACACCATTGTCCAAACATTGCAATTTTTTTAGGCTAACTTATATTAAAGTAACATCAAAGTAAAATGAAGTTATTAAAGTTAAAGGAAAGTAAAAAAGTCATACTTTAATAAAAAAGTCGAGATCACACATAACATTTGTCTGAAAATACAAAAAAATATATCAAAATATAAACTATTGGGTATGTCTAGCCCCTTGCCTCCTCCAACGTCTGTACTGCACGATATTCTGTAGCTTTGCAACCATACGCTCCACCAGGGCCAACTGGGGAGTGTCATCCTCAACGAGTTCAAACCTCTATGACTGCTATACCCATCTCCATAACATGCCGATTGACCCCCATCACGTTCTCGGCCTGATCATTCCAAACCTCAAAAACCTCCTAGTTAGTTGGCTTAGGTGGTCTTCTAAGAGCGTCTGGTGTCATGATAGGGTGTAACACCCTATAGAACCATGTCATATAACAGTCTGCATAAGCCTAGTGTAGAAGAGCTGACACCCGACGATACTCCTATGATACCAAATGACTCTAAAAAATCATACAGTATCATACCAAGATCCCCGCGGCGGGTGCCAAAAGGAGTGAACTATGAAGGATGTCTCAGAATAATCTACATATAGCTGACACAATGCTCGCTCAGGTAGATAAGTATACTTAAGAGATGACCCACACACCAACCATCAAGAATATAAGAAAATGACGTCAAACTGGCGCGTTTGGCCGTGACCCTCGTAAGGGTTTAAGCAATTGTCATCTGGTACCATGTGATCAAGAGAGTTTCCAAATGGCTAGACCATATTATTCCCACTATACGGAACAAATGTGGTTGCACATGGTCAGTTCTCATCATATGTAGTCGCAGCTTTCCACCTGATGGTGCGAGGGAAGTGAGAGATGATCCATCTCTTAAAATTGTTCAAATAAAATATTAATAACAAGTGTAACAAATGAATTATAAAAATATTAGTAACAACAAATTACCGTAAGCACCATGCAGCTCCCTGTCATCTACTTTGTCTTCCAAAGACAACTCTCGCCCAACTTAGAATACAGGCAGATCAAACAAGTGCCCCCTAGTTGTACTTGTGAATCAAAGTCATGTCGAGGAAGTACTTATGGTAGACCACATTGACATAGATTTCACTTTTGTTCACAAACATGAACGTGTCAACTAGGAACAAGAGATAACACCTCAATGTGCAATGTCAGTGATACTCAACCAACATATCATCGCCTACAACATCTAGAGCCCACTATAGATGTTTTTTTTTATAAATCTTTCCTGAAAAAAATAAACCTAGCATGAACACCTCTAGTGTTATGTGCCTTATGTGCGGCCTCAGCTGGGTCAACCCCCAAATGGGTAACCATCATGTCGATCCATTCCTCTTTCCGAATCCTTTAGCGGTCCAGTAATTTTCCCCTGATGGAAAGATACATATGAAACATCATCTAAGGTGATGGTCATCTCGCCTATAGGTAAGCGGAAAGATGACGTCTTTGAATGCCACCTCTCAAAAAAATCATGTGCATGTCGTGGTTTATGGTCATGTAAGCAGAAGAACATAAACAATCAAGTCAGGAATAACGAAAAACATCAATGAACCAAGCAACAATGGGTTGTTCTAGCTCTAAAATCTTATGTTGTAGTTAATCGATTTCAAAAAATCACGCTTAAATAAAAAGAAAATATAACCATAAGTATGAATTTAATTAGTTGTGTGTGTGTGTGTGTGTTTATATATATATAAATATATATATATATATATATATATATATATATATATATATATATATATATATATATATATATATATATATATATATATATATATATATATATATATATATATATATATATATATATATATATATATATATATATATATATATATATATATATATATATATATATATATATATATATATATATATTGCAAAAGAAAAAGAATACCTTTTCATGTTAGACATGCCTAACAACATGGCTTGCATAAAGATGAAGTAAGGAGGTGTCAAATGAGCTTCTTAGGTAACTCTCTAACAGGGCATTAACAACTGCTTCCTCATAGGCTAGCTTCAGGGGCTTCAGAAACTTCAGGTTCTGCTACATAATATTCTTGAGAGATTCGTCTATGAGAACCACATGGGTGAGAACCTCGGGGATGCAAAGTAGATGCACCATTAAACGAGTTATCAGTAATTCGTGGCCTCATGATCCTCACTTAGGCCCTCTCACGTCGTGCCGACGCAGTTTGAGACACACGTCTGAGCCTAATCCGACCAGCGTTGTTGTTAGCCATGCACCTGCATTAGAAACACATACAAATATAAACAACATGTATGGAGAAATTCACAGATTCCATAAAATCAACCAATTGTTTGCCTAAGTCCAATTCGAAGATGTATCTTCGAAAGCAATGCAAGTGGATCTAGAGATGCATCTTTGGACAAACCTATCATTGTATCCTATGGGAGAAACCCCTTTCCTGCCCTAGTACTCCTAAAAAACCACAATGCATGTTCTTCTAGCCTACCAAATTCGTTTACACTACAGTCTACCATACCTAATACAACTAATGCAGCCTAAACAACTAACAAAAAAAAAGAGAGATTAAATTTTAAAATACTTACCTAATCAAATTGATGAGAAGTAGATTGAATGTTTGAGATGCTAGAAAGGAGGAAAAGTTTCAATGTTGCAAAGCTCCAATGAATGGTGTCTGAATGAATGGATGAAAATGTTCAATTTTGTAGAGCTCAAATGTTTTGTTTTTAGAATTCTTTAGAAAATGAAGAAGGAGGAAAAGGGAAGGTCTGGAGTAGGATATGAAACAAAGTGTCTAGAGATGCATCTCCGGACCACCCACACATTTTTGAATAAATGATGTTTACAAAGATGCATCTTCAGATGCATCTTTACCGCATACGAATTAAATTTTAAATTAATAGAGGCGTCTCTTCAATTTGGTATGAGAAATGGCTAAAATAGGTGCATCTGAAGATGATAGGTGTGTCTAGAGATGCATCTTCGAACGCTAGGGGCATTTTGGACATTTCATGATGATGTGGGATAACACTTAAGGATGGAAAAAGCAACTCCATATACATATTGAGATTAAAAATCCATGTGAATGACTAAAAATAGAGAATTTAACTTGACATCCCCACATATTTTGTTACTTCAAAACTGCCCATGGACAAAATTTTTTGGTAGTTCATTATAAATTTTCGGTAACAGAACAAATTTCTGGTTGTTTATTTCTAAAAATATTGATGACAATTTCAAAATTCTTGGTACTAAATTAAAAAATTGAACTATCTCTATTTTCAAAGTTCTCAGTGTGAGTGTATGAGTAAATACCAATAAAGTTGAAATCCCCGCTAAAAACTCATCATTTATACTGGAATTTTCAAAATTAATGGTAAAAATATAAGAATTTTTACCAGGAAATTTGAAATTTGCGGTAAAAACTCATGAAAGTTATGATTTTTTACCGTACATTTTAACATTGTCGGTAAAAAATCATGAAAGTTGAAATTTTTTTTAGTTTTGATGAAATTGGTGGTATGAGTTACAAAATTTCCAGTATCGCCAAGCAAATTTTGTTAAATGCGTGAATTTTGCACGGATTTGAAAAAATGGTTTTAAAATTGTGAAGGATGATAATATAGTCAATTCACTTAATGTACAATGGTGTCGGGTATAAGCTGGAGGTGACAAGTTAAATTCTAAATAAGAAAATATATGAGTCAGGTGGGCCTAACCAAATTCTTTGATTCTTCTTTACACCCAAATTCTTTGAATGCTCTTTACACCCTAGTGTGATGCTGACTTCACCTCCCCAAAACTAAATATTTTTTCCCTTCTTCAGTTGGTGGTATTTTTAACAGGAAGGTGGAACCTTTGCTACTACACACTCCTATTATGGCTTCCATTCAGCTTATTGGGTAGGTGGCCAATATCTCAGATCAATTGGTTTTTAGTTAGTGCACTATCATATCAAATTCAATTTCCAAATACTTTCGTGAATATTTTTGATTTCTATATAGTGAAAGGGGTGATCCATCTGGTCCACTCCCTATGGTTTTTTAAAGTGGATGAATCTCATCGCTTATGTTATTATCTGTCATAGTTTGACATCAAGCATAGTTATATATTTTATACTTGAGTAGGAATCTTCATCACCCTCTACCTCTGAGCAGCATGCTTTATTGCCGCTACCTTTGTATGGCCAGCCAACATATTTGGCCATTAACCTATTCCAGGTCAGTTGACTCTAGTCGCCTCTACGCATCTGATGGATACATGTATTGTTAGTACCACTTTTTTTATTGGTTTTTATTTACATGGTAGTGCTCATCGGCCTAAGCCAGAGGAATGAACGAGTCACCAAGGGCCTACTTCATCACTTCACAGCTATTTAAGAGACTAAGCTTAATGAAGTCTCTGTCTCTCTTATCCGTTCCTCTAACCACTCGCTTGCTCATGAGAAATTTTATAAGGTGGTACATTCTAGTTGGAGCGACTCATTAACATTTGGATGGAAATCATTTATCCTAAAAGAGAAACTTAAATCCCTTAAGAGTGTTTTAAAAGCATGGAATAAAAGTTTGTTTGGGAATATGGATTTCCAAATTTATTCTTTGATGGATGAGACGAGTCTCTTAAATTCTTGACATGATCTTAGGAGTATTTCTGTATCGTAGGTTACAGATAGAATGATGGCCAGTGCAGACCTCGGGTCTTTGTTAAAGGTCAAAGATTCCCAAAACTTTCCAGAGATCTAAAGCTAAATGGCTTAAATAAGGTGATTTTAATAGGAGATTTTTCCATTACTATATCAAGAATATAAACAGAAGCAATGTTACTTTAGCTCTTAAGGTGAATGACATGGGGTTAGAAGGGCTTTTTGAGATTCGCCAAAAGGTGGTTAGTTTCTTTTCTAACCATTTCAAAGAACATCTTGTTGATAAACCTCTGTTGAATATGGTTGTTTTTTGCACTCTCTAGTTGATGAGACTACTACTCTTACAACTTTATTTCTTCTCTATGAGTATACCGTATGGCTTACTTGTGTGATGAAGATAAGTGTTCTGGGCTTGATGGGTTCAAATTCTCTTTTTTAAGAAGGTTTTGGCTGTTGCTTAGAGGAGATATACTTCATCAGTTTCATTGTTATGCATTTTTTATCCCATAGTTTCTCTTTTTATTTTGTTACTTTGATTCTAAAGGTCGAATCTTCTACCAATAGGGCGAATTTTGACCTGTTTCTTTGGTTGACACTCTACAAGTTGATTGCCAAAGTTTTGGCAGTTAGACTTGCATAAGTAATGTATAACTTCATTTATCCTATTCAATATGCTTTTTTCAAAAGGCAGATTTCTTATGGATGAGGTGGTTGTTGTTACAGGACTAGTGGATTTAACAAAGAAAAAAAGCAAAAAAGCTTGTCTTATTTTAAGGTTGACTTTGAAAAACCGTATGATTTAGTCAGTTAGAACTTTTTGGATTATATGTTTATCAGGCTCGATTTTAATAATAAATGGAGATCTTGAATGCATGCTTGTGTATTCTCTAAAAATCTTACGGTCTTGGTTAATTGTTCCCCAACCTATATGGGTTTGAAGCAAAACAACCCTAACTTCATTTTTCTTCCCGTTGGTGGCTGAAGGTCTGAGTGGTTTGTTTACCAAGGTGATATACGCGTCCGTTTTTTTCTTTTGATTTTAGAGTGTGCTCTTCAGATCTGAGCGTTAGCAACTCAAGTATGTGGACGACCCGATCATTTTGGAAGATGCTTTGATAAATAATCTTTGGATGATTAAGGATATCTAGCAAGGTTTCTGGTTAGTATCAAACCTCTAAGACAACTTTGCTAAAAGTAGTTTCTTAGGAGTTAATGTGGAGTCTTATTTTTTGTTTACACTTTAACGAGTGACTTTCTTCATTGTAATGTAGAAACTCTTCCCTTTACTTGTGATGTGCCAACCCTCTGAGTGATTCTATGTGAGAACCTCTAGTTAGCCTGATTGCTAGTCGGTTACACTTGTGGAGACATATGTATGTTAGCTGGGGGAAATGATCTTACTTAACTCTATTTTGAATGTCACATCTATATTTTTCTTTTATCTTTTTTAAAAATACCTATTATGATTTGGAAGAAAATTGTGGAAGATCCCTCCAGGGTGAGGTTAAAGGTGACTCTAAAATCCCTTAGGTGAAGTAGTTTGATGACTGTAAGCATAAACATCAAGGTGGTTCAGGAGTCCGAGAGCTTCACATGGTTATTTCGGCTTTTCTAGCCAAGTGGAGGTGGCGGCTCACATTAGGTGTTTTTAGTCTCTGGCGGGATATTTCATCCATCAAGTATGGTGACCTTTTTGCTATATCACTCATATTGGAGACCGGTCTATTAAATTTTGTTTGGTGTCTACCTGGGTAAAAAGAGTATTCCTTCTAGGTTTTAAAATCAAGGATTCGTCTAACTGGTTTGCGACTAGTCTTAAGAAAAAAAGTGAGATATGATCTTACCACCTTCTTTTGAGATGATACTTGAGTTTGACACTTTTCCTCTTAAAATCAAGTACCCTATATTTTTTAATATTTTCGATAAGCATAATTGATTTGTTGTTGAGGTTATGATATTTTAGAACGGAATTATGTATTTTGAATTTAAATAGAAGAGATTTTTTTGTTTACCACAGGGAGATGCTAGATAAATAATCAATAAATATTGAAATAATAATCTATTAAAGGATACACACTAACAAAGTTTTATACACAAACATACATTCTTATCTATCCATTTTAAAACATACTTGTCTTTAAAGTGAATTCTTATCTATCATCTTAAAATTTTTAATAGAATTATTTATAAAATAAATTATATTAAAAATTTATAAAATTTAAACTATTAAATAAGTAATTAAATATAATAAAATAATATGACATTAGTTAATTAATTAATTGAAGGTACATTACTTAATTTTTTGTGCACTATGCCAAAAAAGACCTTTAGCAGCGCTTTTTTTGACCTTTAGCAGCGCTTTAAAGCGCTGTCTAAAGTGGCGCTGCTAAAGGTAAAGGCAACGCTTTTTTTTGTGGAAAAAGCGCTGCTAAAGACATCACCTTTAGCAGCACTTTTTTACCCCTTTAGCAGCGCTTTTTAAAGCGCTGCCTAATCTCCCCCCTCCCCCCCTTTAGCAGCGCTTTATTAAAGCGCTGTCTTAGACCCCCCCCCTATAGCAGCGCTGTCTTAGACCCCTCTTTCCCCACCTATAGCAACGCTTTTTTAGCAGTTTCTCTGTCCCCTTTAGCAGCGCTTATACATAAAAGCGCTGTCTAATGTGCACGTTTTGAAATTTTTTTTTTTCTGATTAATGACATTTTTTATATATTTTTCAATAAACCTGCTTATATTACAATACCTGCTTATATAATTTAGCCCTTTATTTCAGCACTTTGGCTTTATATACACAATTCAACACTTTGGCATTATGTGCACAATTCAACACTTTGGCATTATATGCACAATTCAACATCACAAATTATATACAATTCCACTTTAATATATATAATTCAAAAGCTTCACAATTCAACATCACAAATTATATACAATTCCACTTTAATATATATAATTCAAAAGCTTCACAATTCAACATCACAAATTATATACAATTCTCAACTCGAAATTCAACATCACAAATTATACAATTCTACTTTAATTTCTTCCAATCTTCATTGCTGGCCATAATATACCTGTAATTCAGGAAAACTAAAGTATCAAATGAATGACATTCAAATATGTAAATAAGAAATATATATATATATATATATATATATATATATATATATATATATATATATATATATATATATATATATATATATATATATATATATATATATATATATATATATATATATATATATATATATATATATATATATATATATATATATATATATATATATATATATATATATATATATATATATATATATATATATATATATACACACACACACATAAGAAACGTATAAATAAGAAATAATATGTTATTTTATTGAATGAGACAATATGTAATTTTACAAGTACCTTTAACATCTTTTTCTTTTTTTAGTTCGAAGGTGCTTTACTTGTCTCTTAACAACACGGACGGATGGATTGATCCAAATTCCCTCGCTATGATCATTTCTAATATATGATTCGTCTGCTATAATATTCTCATCTGGATCATCCCTAACATAAGATTCATTCTCAACATCAACCTCCCCATTTTATCCAATGTTATCGTTGATTACTTTGTTGGAAAAAAGAACTATAGACCATTTCGTACTTTTCGGATCAGTGACATAGAACACTTGTTTAGCTTGCGTGGCTAGAATAAAAGGCTCATCTTTGTACCCCACCTTATTAAGATCCACTTGCAAAAAACCTGACTTATCCATACGTATGCCACTATTACTTTCAACCCACTTGCATCCAAAGATAGGAATCTGAAACTTCTCATAATCAAACACCCAAATGCGCTCGATTACCCCAAAATACGAGGAAATGTGCATTGATTCGGCAAGCACAGTGACACCACTATTTTGCATTGTACTTTTATCATCTTGCTCCTTGGTATAAAATGTGTATCCATTAATTGCGTATGCGCTATAAGAAAACACATGCAAAGTTGGACCATATGCTAAACATCTCAACCTTTCTGTTATTGAAGCGGGATCAGAATAAAACTTTGAATAAATATGCTCTTTGAACCATGTTATAAAACTTCGATTGTGCTCACGTACTATCCAATTTTCATTTCTATTCAGATTTAAACCTCGGAGAACGTCCTTGTGCAATTTAACGTACTGCTCAACCTCAATGTCATTGTGCAGAACATATAAATGCACTTGCTCCCGTTCATCCCTTGAAACTGTCACAACTTTATTTCCAATTAACTGTTTACCTACTACTTTTTCAACAACATCAGATTTTGGGAGGCCAATGGATTGAACGTTGGATAAATATTCAGTACAAAACTCAATAGCTTCTTCAACAATGTATCGTTCAACAATACATCCCTCTGGTCGACTTCGGTTTTTCACATACCCTTTCAATATTTTCATATAACGTTCAACTGGATACATCCATCTCATATATGCAGGTCCACACAGTTGTGTCTCTTTCACGAGATGCACAACTAGATGTACCATTATGTCAAAGAATGATGGAGGAAAATACATTTCAAGCTCACACAAAATAATAATTATATCTTTTTGCAATGTTGGTAAGATCGCAAGATCGATCACCTTACTACAAATAGATCTGAAAAAGAAACACAATTTTGTTATTGCGCCTCTCACTTTTTCTGGCAAAATAGAACGTATACCTATTGGTAGAAAGTGTTCCATAAGAACATGGCAATCATGTGTCTTTAAACTCTTTAACTTTAGGTCTTTCATAGAAACAAGTCTTCTAATATCTGAAGAGTATCCTTCTGGAACTTTAACTTCACTAAGAAACTTACACATTATCTTTTTCTCCTTTCTAGACAAAGTATATGCAGCAGGTGGTAGATAAGTGCGATTTCCTTTATTCCGGGGTCCTAATTCATTTCTTATTCCCATTGCTACCAAGTCTTTTCTTGCTTTAAGGCCATCCTTAGACTTTCCTTGTATATTGAGTAACGTACCAATAACACTTTCAAATACATTTTTTTCAATATGCATAACATCAAGAAAATGTCGTACATACAACGACTTCCAATACGGCAACTCAAACAAAATTGACCTCTTCTTCCACCCACGCGTGGTAAGCGTATGAGCAAAAGGCTTGCCAAACTGAGTACTCACATCTTTCACCTTTGCAAAAATTTGATCGCCGGTCAATGTAGGTGGTGCTCTACGTTGTTCTGAATTTCCATTGAATTCTTGTCTCCACCCACGATACTGATGATTAGAACTTAAGAATCTACGATGACCAAGAAAGACATTCTTCTGACCAAATTCCAACCGCGTCCAATCTGTGTTTTCTTCACAGATAGGACACGCACATTGACCTTTAATGCTATACCCCAATAGATTTCCGTATGCTGGGAAATCATTAATTGTGCCAAACAACATGACCCTCAAATTAAAACTTTCTTTCCTATATCCATCATAAACCTCCACACCGTTCTCCCACAAACTTTTTAAGTCTTCGATTAAAGGTGTCAGGTATACGTCTATGTCGTTTCCTGGTTGCTTAGGGCCAGAAATTAACATAGATAACATCATGTACTTACGCTTCATACATAGCCATGGAGGTAGGTTATAAATCATAAGAATTACAGGCCAGGTGGAATGGGAGATACTTTGCAGACCGTGCGGATTCATTCCATCAGTCGATAATGCCAAGCGAAGGTTTCTAGCTTCTTCTCCAAAATCAGGATAATCATTATCAATTTTCATCCACTGTGGTGAATCTGCCGGATGTCGATACTTCCCATCTATAATTCTATCATCTGCATGCCAAGTAAGGTGTTTCGCATCTGTTTCACTACGAAACATGCGTCTGAATCTCGGAATTATAGGAAAATACCATAAGACTTTTGCTGGTGACAACTTCTTCTTATACCGAGATACACCGCATTTAGGACACTCGTTTAATGATGCATACTCATTTCGAAACAAAATGCAATCATTTGGACAAGCATGTATCTTATCATAGCTCATACCAATAGAGCATAACATTTTTTTAGCTTCATAGGTTCGATTGGGAAGAACATTATCCTCCGGAAGCATCTCTTGAAGTAAGGCTAACAACTCTGTGAAACTTTTATGCGACCATCCATTACCCGCCTTTAAGTTGTACAACTTTAATACCGCAGACAATCTTGTGAAAGTAGTGCAACCTTTATACAACGGCTTCTCTGCATCGCTTACCAACCTCTCAAACATCTTTGGACAATCCTTAAGATCTTCTTCAAGTGCTTCTGCAATATCTTCGACTCGATCACAATCGTATGTATCCCTACCATTGTCCTTTGAAGTAGAGGTCGTATTGTTCTGGGGTTCAACATTCTCGTTACTTATCTCACCGTGTAATGTCCAACATGTGTAACTTCGACCAATTCCATGTCTCATTAAATGAGATTCCAACTGAACCGCGTCAATTCGACGCCCATAACAGCAACCTAAGCAAGGACATGTGATCCTACTGGGGTCTTTGGCGTGTTCAACAGCAAACTTAACGAAGTTCGATACCCCATTCTCGTACTCTTTTGACAATCGATTAACAGACATCCAATTTTTATCCATACTATGAAAGTTAGGCAAAAACAGAGAATACCTGTAAAGAAATCACTACTTCTAAGAAAGTTGTACAGTAGGATGCTTGGAAACAATCACAACCTTGCTCTTCTCAGGTAACCCCTGTAACAGACAATATATACATTTTATTAAAATCATATTAATAATTAACCAAAACAAAAAAACTAGATAATCCAACAAAACAAATCATATTAAAAAAAAGTAGATATACTATAATAAACTATTCTACTATTAAAGCATACTTTCATTAATATGATTTTAAACTATTCTAAACTATTTTATAATGCTCAAAATGACATGGACTAAATTAAAGCATACTCTCATAAATGGTGGAAATGGACTAAATTATTCTAAACTATTCTAAACTATTTCATTAATATGATTTTAAACTATTCTAAACTTTTAAATCATACTCTCAAAAATGGTGGAAATGGACTAAATTATTCTAAACTATTCTAAACTATTGCATTAATATGATTTTAAACTATTCTAAATTATTAAAGCATACTCTCAAAAAATTTGGTAATGGACTAAATTATTCTAAACTAATTTATAATGCTCAAAATTCATTGTGGCATTTCAACAAACACCTTGCATACAAAACTCAAGCCAATATCAAAAGAGTAATGCTCATCAATGGTATCAACAAAAACAAGTCAATAACTCAGAAAGAAGTAGCACTAACATCATCTAATCCAGAAAAATGCAATACTAAGACAATAATCCATAAAAATGCCGTAACAGTCGCGGATTTACCGTAACGGTGGAGGAGAACGAACGGTGAACGGCGGCGAAAGGGAACGGCGAACGGCGGCGAAAACAAATGGAAGACGGCGGCGCAAACGGAGGGCGACGAAAGCTTCAACGGAGGGCGAAAATGGAAGATAGGGCAATGGAGAAATGAAGAAACGAAGAAGAAAACGAAAAAACGCGTGTTCTGTTTCGTTTACAATTCTGGAGGGTATATAAAAATTATTATACTAATACCTTTAGCAACGCTTTTTAAAGGCCTTTAGCAGCGCTTTAAAAAGCGCTTTCATAGGGTGCCATAACAATGACATATAGCAGCGCTTTATAGAAAAAACGCTCTCGTAGGGTCCCCTTTTAGCAGCGCTTTTTAAAAGCGCTTTCTAAGGGTCCCCTTTTAGCAGCGCTTTTTAAAAAAGCGCTGTCTTTGGTAGGTAATTTTTTTCTTTTTTTTTACTGACTATTTAGCAGCGCTTTTTTTAAAAGCGCTGTCTTTTGTGCGCTGCTAAAAATCAATTCTGACGTAGTGGTGGTAGATAAAGAAGTTGTCTCATATTCTAAAATATAGTCCATTTATTAGATCGATCATGTACAATGACGACAATCAAATCCCTAATACAAATTCTTAACACAGAACCTCAAAAATTAATATGATGTGTATGAGAGAATGGTTGAGTCTAGTAGTATTGATGTCATTTTTATTTTTGTTATTTAATTTAACAATATCAAAAAAATCAAATACAAAGAACAAAAACTATTCAACGTAGTTAAACTCATAATCCAAAAACTGTTTGGACACGCCATTGAATAAATGGTCTTTTTCTAAAATTGTTTTACAAATATTTTGTATATTACATTTTGAATCTACAGAAATTACATGAAAAATTATTTTCTTTCATCAAGACGGGTTCTTATCAAATTTTCTGTTTTTTTATTGTTTATTTTATTTTATTTTAAATTTATAAATGAAATTTAAAATAGAACCCATTCAAATTATTTGAAATAGTTCTAACATATACTTTTTAAAGGAAAACTGTTAATACAACAACTTAATATAAAGAAACAGAATCAAATTAAACACTAATGCTATCCATCAACATCACATGCAAATTTTTAGTATTGTGTGTATAAGACATTGTTTATTCATGTTCATTCAGTTTTTTTATTTATTATAATTTTAAATATTTATTATATGAGAAAATGGGATATACAATAATAGTGTAAAATAATTTTATATTATCAATCAATTATTCTTATGTATCTCATCTGTAAATTTTAAATTAATAATATGACATGATAGCTTAATAAATTTCTATAAGATGACAGTGTAAAATTAATATATATTAATTAAAATTTTATTATATTTATTAAAATTTTAATTTATCTGTTTTTTTAATATTATTAATGAAGAATAATTTTGTATATTTTTTTTATTATGAATTTTCATTTTTAAACAATAATTATTATATTTCTTAGTATTTCTAAAATATCAAAATGATTTATTATAAAAAATGAAGGACATCAACTATCAACCCTTCAAAAGTTTATCGAATGATTTGACCATGTTACTCTTCTAAACAATTTATTTTACACTACATTTTGGACATTTTGGTAAATAACAAAACACATAAATTAATCTAAACTATGGCTCTCCCTTCCTGCCAAATGTCCATCAGCAATTGACTTCCTCAAAAAAAATTTCCCCCATTTCAACATATTCTAAATCACACGCTTGCTTGTGTCTCTCTCTCATTTGAATATTTTTCTTCCTTCTCTCTTTCTTATTCTCTCTTCTCCTCTCTCTTTCCTCCCATTTTCCCTTCAAACCCTAACATCTCCACCCCCTTTCTCCGCCATACCCACGGCTACCATCACCTCTGATGAAAAATCCAACGCTATTTTGTACTTCTCACGATCTTCTTAATAAATTGATTGAATTTTTGTTTCGAATAACAACTGTTTCTCTTCTTCGACCGTCACAACTCCAAACGGAAACCCAGAAACTCATCACCATGTCAATCTTCTACGGTAACAACAAAAGCTCTAAAAGTATGTTCTATTTTATTTTAAGTTTTTTCTTACTTTTTTTTATGCAAAGACCGATTTTATCCGTTCGGGTCATTTATGCAACACCATATATTAATCTTTCTGTTTTTATCTTTGTTGTTTTTAGGTATTTTAATTTACTGATGCAATCTTTTTGTTTTTGTTTACAGATATAGAAAGAAGAAAAAAGCTGAAGGGTGATGAATGCAATCTTTTTGTTTTTGTTTACAGATATAGAAAGAAGAAAAAAGCTGAAGGGTGATGAATGAAGGGGGTTTAACATATGTTGTTGTTTTATTTACTGTTATTGTTTCTATTGTTTGTTGTTGTCTATTTTGATGACTTTGTGGTTTTCCTTTTTGTTATCATTAGTGACAGTTCATGTGTGTTACTATTAGAGATATTATTGGAATGACTGCTACAACAATAAATGAAGTATGTCGGCGCTTACTGTCATATTTTTGGATTCACATTTGACTAATTTTATTGTAAAACTTAAAGTTCCTTAATATTTCAATTGTCTCTTTGCTATTGTGTTGATCAACTTTGCTTATATTTTGTCCAATTCATATGTGCAAGTTAACAAACAATGGCAGTCCTCTCCTTTCTGCAGGGATAAAAGTGTCAATCATCAGAAATTCAAATCTTGATCTTGACGGTGAATGATTTTGTCGATGATTCTCATGACAGTTGGAACTAAAAGGATATCTAATTTAAGGTTTGTATTAAGTATATTTTTGTTTATTTCTATGTTTTACTTTTGAATCTTTCTCTCTTCTCCTGAAGTAGCCGTCACATTAATAGTTTATTATCATTGCAGATGATGTTTCACTGGCATCAACAACGGATGGATGTTGTATATTCCTTTCTTCTGTTGATTTTGTATTTTGTATAGGTATGTTCTGTTAACACTATGGTTATCCTCTCATAGTTCAATTGTTAGAACCTTTTATTCTTTCCTTTTACGAGTTCTAAAATTTGCTTTATCCTTATTGATACTTCAGGTGTTTCTTATTCTAAACATGTTGTCCACATATATTCCAATCATGACGGGGATGATTTGAGAAACCACCTAGAAGTTTGTTGTGTCTAAAGCTAATAGATGTTCTTCGAGATCATTATTCATCTATTATTTTAATTCCAGCTTTTCATTTATGTTTGTGATATATGGCTACTTATTTAGTTTTTGTAACTCATATTGAGGCTCATGTTGGGAGTGTCAATGATTTGGATTCTTCTTATCCAAATAATATATACATTGTCCAGACAACATCCAAGAAATATTACAGTTAATGATGTCAATGATGGAATATTGATCTTTTATGATTTTGGTATGATGGGAAGGTATGTGCTTTATGTCTTTTGTGTAATTGAAATATAGATTTAGAGGTCGGCCATTTTAAGATTAGTGAGATGATTTTTATTACAACTGTGATTGTGTTGCATCTTACAGTATCATTCAAAATATTAGAGAAGGTTTACTCAAAGCTTTTTATGGAGTTTATGATATTATGTATTCTAATCTTTTTCACTGTAATATGATTGAAGAAACAATTTGTTTTTATTGTGAAGATAATTTGTTGTTATTTGGTAGGTGTATACTCATTTTTGTTCTTCATTTAAATGACTCAATCTATACCCAAATGTATGTCACTGAAAAGATAATTATTGACTTATGGACAATTTCTGTCTATGCTCTAATCCTTGCATGCTTAAATTTTATATTAACTTTAAGGTCAAGAATCTATTGTGAGAGTGAGTCTATTTTGATCGACGAAGATCACTGATAAGGATTTTCTAGGTAATATTTAGCTAATGTAATGTAACGGTTTTATGTCTGTAGCTACAAAATAAGAGATTCATCATATGGGGTTTGTTAATATTGTCAAATAACTCAAAGTCTCATGTATTTGATCTTTTTATTCCGTACAAGCTTACGATAAAATTGTATGTTACTCTATTGCTTAAAAAACATAATCATGTATAAATATTATTTAAAAAATTAAAAGTTTAAAATTTTAATTATGTATTTTAACCTTTTTCACTATAAATGTGATTGAAATACTTTATAAAATTACATGAGATACTATTAGTTAAATTCAAATAAATAAAAATCTGCATAAATATTACTCTTAATATACATTTGAATATACTTTTTCTTGTGAAATTTAAATTCGATAAAATTATACTTTTTCTCATACCCGTGCGGACGCACGGGTCTTCTAATATATTCTATTAAAAACGTTTTATCCCTGGTTCAATCGAAAGAGTTAAATAGCCAACCCCATCATGAGTTGAATTTCTGCATGGGTAAATAAGTAGTAGCTATATACTAGTATGCTTTATCAGCATTTAATAAGTATATCTCATTAAATGGGTTAGGCTACAAGTTTAAACTAATGTGTCCAAAGGAAGCTAGAGATTACACTGCCTAATAGGCCATCAGCGTAATAGAGACATTAATCACTTTAATGAAATTGCTAGATAACACAAAACATATAATATCTAATCAATATTGGTAGATAACACAAAACATTTAATATCTAATCAATTCTATGCTAGATGATGTATGCGGGTTGGATTGAGTTTAATTTGAATAAATTTAATATTTGATCTAATCATATTTTTTGAATTGATTGAATGTTTAACTCGTATTTTTAAGATTAAATTCAAAAAATCAACTCATTCATCAATGAGTTAAATTGATTTGGATATGTAGGTTATCTACTAGATATAATTTTTAAATTTTAAATAAAATATATCAATTTAATTAACACATTTATATTATAAAAACATTAAAAAATTATAAGTTTTTAGTATTCAATTTGAATAAAATTGATTGGTTAATACTTAAAAACTCTTTTACTATTTATATAATGTTAAAAAATATACAAAAAGTATAAAATGTAATTTAAGAGGTAAGATATATCTCTCTTTAAATAAATAAAGTTGATCTCTTAAATTTGATTTAGACTTAGTCTTATATAATTAATAAAAACTATAATTATATTAAAAAAATACACATCGTAAGAAATATGCTAGATAATTATAAATAAAATAAAATAAAAATAGTATAACATGTTAATGGGTTGGATTCACATGTTCGTTGATTTAAAACTTCAAACCTGTTATCCGAACTAAATACCAATGTGTTTGAATAAGTTGATTCGGTTTGAACCCGTACTTGATTAAATTGAATAAAAATAAAAGTTGTATTGAGTTTGGTGAGTGGGTTTGCGGGTTGGCCCGTACCTATGAACACCCTAATTCTATGATTATTTAAAAAATTTAATTGGTATGTCTTGATCGTGTAAAATTATTTTACACTGTCAACCAATCACTCTCGTCTATTTTACCATATTTGACTGTAATTTTTAAATTAATGGTATGACATGATAAATTAATAAATTTTTATTGGATGACAATGTAAATTGTTTTATATTGTTAATGCATAATAGTTAATCTCTTGTTTAAATAAATAGTTTAATATATTTTCATATTTTTATATAAATATTATTTTGATTTTAAGAGATAGATCTAGTGATAGAAAAATAAAAATAGCAAACAACAAATTGTATGTTTAAATTTGAGTAGTTCCTATAGAAAGAAGTAAGTGTAATTTATTTGTATTGGTAAATGTCATATGATCTATAATATTTATTTATTAATTTTGAGAAATCAAAAGTTTGAGATTTAAGGTGAAGCTCTCGTTGACATTTAGATTTGATATACATTTTTTTTTTAAATTAAATATTTTCGAACAAATTCATTTACTGTATGTTCAAACATCATTAATATTTGAAGGACTAAAACTTTCTAATAAAGAAAATATGTTTATTTAATATGCACAATACTCTTAAAAAAAAATTGATTATTTTTATTTTTAGTGTATTGAATACACATATATTTAAAAGAACATGTCTTTTTAATCTTTTAAATAGTGCTAAACTTATCATTTTAATTTCTTAATTAGTATCTTGGGAGCACTCGTTAGCATTTTTCATATTTTAATATCATAAAAATTTTCCACTTATTTGTTGTAGTATGATTTATTTCAACAAAATCATTAAATTCAAATGTAACAACAAAATACTTAGAAGATTCCTCAATTGATGTCCATTATATAAAATCGACGCACAACATTTGAGAATTCGATTAAACTTTTTACAAAGTCATGAAAAATATTATAATTATACTTGTGAAATACAATGAAGGCGATGACAATAATCATGTGTGTGATCGAAAAAGGTGTTTACCTCTGATTACATGGAATTAGTGAATATTTTTCAACCCTAGTAGGTTTGGATTTTTTTATAGCCAGAATTACGGGCCGTGCAATGGGAGAAAAATTATTTTTCTCTAACTTCCTAATGAATACATGGGAATAGAAGGAAAACTATAGTTATTTCTCAAATATTGGTGGGACAATTTCCTCATTTACTGTTGTGACCTAAACTAACTTATCTTGGACTCCTCATAGGCAACATAAGATGAAACAAATGGATCATGGACATAATTTCGGGTTGGACGACCTAGACCCAAATCATGTGACCTATGAGTGCACACATCAGACACTTCAGTAGTTCCTTTTGGGTCACTTTTGTTGTGAGCTGCCCCTTTCATGGACCCAATAAGAGTATCCCAATCCATTATCTCTTAAGCATGAAGCCCAAGAAGACTGAAGTGATTAATTTAGATGTGCAACGGTCTCTATAAAGCCTATGGTAATGAGTCCCTCGAGTGTTGCCTAGGGCGAGTATCTCGAGTGTGAGAGTCCCTTAGGTGTTGCTCGAGGAGAGTCCCTCAAGCATTGCTCATGGGGATTTTCTCAACCATTGCTTGGGGAGATCCCCTCAAGCGTTTCCTAGGGAGGCATATATAGCATTTACTCCTTAAGAATTCTACCTTTTGTCTTAGGAAGACACGATCATTGTGAGTCATTGATTATATGCATGCGTCAGTACTGAGTCATAAGCTCTTTCCTCCTTCAACCGTTGATGCGTACACGTGTCAAGGAAATGATGGCATATGTGACCTAGGTGATTGGCATTATAATAAAGGGATTTTGAACCCTTTCAACAATTTATGTATCTCCTAAATGCAAGTCTCTCCTTAGACTTTTCCACGTTCCATTCCATCTTCCATCATTCATCATCCTAAGTACAAGTATTACATTTTTTCCTCTCAAAGTTTTCTTTTTCCACTGATAAAGAGCGTATAGAGATGTAAAGGTAGTATATGAATAACTCTACGAGGCCCAATAGGGTAGATAATTATAAATTTTTGAAATATGGATGTTTAGGAATTATGAAAGTAGTTTTTGTACATCTATGCGCTTACAAGTATAATAAAAAAGTGATCCAAGATGCTGAAGCTTATGAATAACAAGGTGCGAGTCAACTAATAGTTGCTTAATTTTGATTATGACACACTTGAGGTCAAGCAACTACAAAAGATAGCTAAAGAGGCCAACGATGTGCACGATGGTTAATCAATTCATCCTCCTAAATCAAGAAAGAAATCTATTTGAAGTCAACATTGTAGCCCAATGATTTTTAAGAGAAGACTTAGGCTTCAAGGATCACCAGCAGTTTAACCTTTCAAAATCTTAGATGATGATAATCAACATGGAGATATCTCAAGCCTCATTAAGAAGACTCAAGGATATTGTTTGATGCTAAATTCAAAGATAATGGTGCCAAGATTTAAATCTTCAAAGTGTAAAAGACATGAAGTGTGAAAGCTTACTTGGTCGTGTTTGTTTGAGTGTTCAATGTCTTGTAAATACACATGGGAATTTTTGGAAATATTATGGCTAAATCACACACAAACACAAATACAAAAAACTCTTGAGAATCCTCTCACGTTTTAATAAAATTACCAAAAAATGTTTTTAAGGTCTAACTAGTTGATTAGGGGACTGACTGTTTGATTAAGAGACTTTTCTAAATGTCTAATCGATTAGATCATTGGCCTAGTCGATCAAATGATGCTTAATTGAGTCTATAATTGATCATGACACTTTCTTGATAATTGATAAGATCTCTATATCAAAATCTTCCATTTTGAGCCTCAACAATCGATTATTTGAGGTACCTAATCGATTAGGTGATTTAAAAGGCTATGGAATGTTTTTAAATTTATACCATGCCTTGAACCATAAATAGAGAGTTTCTCTATCATATTTTCACATCTATAAAGTGTGAAAACCCTTAATTTTGATTTTAATCATCACTTCTCTAAATCTCATATTTTCTCACATATTTTAGCTAGAGTGTTTCAAGAGTGTTCTTGAGTCTAGGGAGGAATATTATTCCGGGGCAAAATCGTAAATTTACTAAGAGTGTATTTTCTCTTGTCTAAATAATTCTTCCATAGGAAGTTGATATTTTGGTTCTGAGCTAAAATAGTTAAAAGCTCATGTTTATATTTAGGGATTTCCTTAGGAAGTCTCCATTTAGTTCGTGAGCTCTGTCATCGAAGAAAAAACTCTATTTTGATTCGTGAAGATCATCCATTAAAAATATCCACAATGGTTCTTGAGCTCATCCCAGTTAAAAGCTCTATTGGTTTGAGATCATCCCGATATAAAATCTCACTTGGTTTATGAGTTCAGCTTGGTATAAAATCTCACATGGTTTAGTTTGGAAGATAGCCATCACAAAACTCTGTCTTGGAAGGAAATTAGCCTGTGCAAAATCTATGTTTAACATAGAGACTAACTGCTCGAAATATTGTTTGTGGTTTGGTTTAGAGACTAATGGCTCTAAGCCACTGTTTGTTATTTGGTACAAAGTTATCCTAAAAACTTCATTTTTTTTGTATAAGAGGGTTTGTGGGCACAACCTTCTAAAAGCTCTTAAGTTTAGCGAATACTCACAAGAATAATTCTTGGGGACAATATTAGGTCTTATTGGCCAAACCTGTATAATTCTCCGGTGTTATTTTTCTTCCCTTATATATTTTACTTATAGTTATTATCTTTTCTTTGAATTTTTGCTGCATATTTATCAACTGTTTTGTGAAATGGTATTAAACACCGACTTCTCAACTTATTTTATTTAAAATCGTTGTTTTTCAAACCTCCATAATTCACCTCCTTGTGTATGGAGTCACATGTCCAACAGTTCCGATTCTAGTAGAGTAATGACCCCCTTTCCCCTATTCTTTCCCATGAAAATCAGGATTGTTGATGACATCCATCTCTTAGAAACATTCGGTGGTTAAAGATTATTATAAAAATTATACAACCCAATAGAAAGTGGACTTCTTCCACATGAGCATAAATTTATCTGTCTCAAGGGATGAAGAAGAAGTCACCATAAAACCTTGTTTTGAGGACGAAAAAACCCATATGGCGCCCTAAGTGACTATGAGGTTAACTTATTCTACATGCACATCACCATCTTCCACAACATACATGTATTAACCCATTTATAATGTTAGAGTATGAGTTTCTTAAAACCACCAACATCTCTTATTCTCAAATGTATCCCAATGAACAATCCTTTATCAGAGCATTCAAGATCTTGAGTAGGAATTTAGAAATCTCTCCTATTGTGGGTCTCTTCTTCTCCCTTTACAAAACCAATACTGGTAGTAAGGGAAAGTGGGTTACCTTAGGCGCCTTACCCGAGAATATCCTCTTTTCCCCTCGCTCAAACAATTATGTGAACTAGAAATATAGGTTTGTGAGTTAGAGGGAGAAACAATCATTTTATGGTGATGTTTAAAGATACTAGTGAAGGCTAATTCCCGTTTTACTTGACAAAGGATGCTATAATGTTAAACACGTTTAAATATGATTTTATTACCGATAAAGAAATGAAGGTTATTGATATATTAGACGAATTTTCTATCATGAGCTCTAGGGAGATGGTGGAGTTTGATAATAGTGATTACAACGATAAGAAAACAGATGGTACTTGTGTAATTCTGATGATTATTTGAGTGTCCATAATAAACATGTTGCTTTTGGCTAATACCATTATCTTTTTTGCAAGACACATGAAGCCAATGACTATTGAAAAAAAGAAGGCCATTCAAGCCAATAAAAAGGCCAATCAGGGTGAAAGGTGGTCTGATGATCCTCACATCCATATTGAAGGCCTTTTAGGTAAAGGAAAAGGAATACGAGCGATGGAGGAACCATCGTATCCAATCGCTATTTGAAGATCGTAAAGCCTATTCTAGATTGGAAAAAGCTCAATTTCTCAAGGCCTCCATCACAAGAACGTGCAACCAAGACACCCTATTGATTTGGAAGCTTTAGAAACTATTGACCTAGATGAAATGCCCAAAAAGGGAATGTCCTCCTTGGCCCCTTCAGGGACAAGGTGTTGTCCCTCTAGGATGAGAAGTTTTATGCCAAAAGTTTCATGTAAATGCACCTTGACTTCTTTTTTTGACTTTCCTAATGATAACTAAACAGTGACTCGTATGAGGTCCAAGCAAATGTCAAAATGACTATAGAGTCATATGATAGGGTGTATTTTGCTGGTGCACGTGATGTTTGACGCATATTATCTATCTGTGAAGCTAGTTGTTGGCTTAAAAGTCAAGTTAAACACCCAATGAGAAAAGACTATTGAGACTTAGAACTCCATGAAGTCTGTTTTTGAAGAACATGAGTGATTGAAGGAGTTATAGAAAAACAAAGACGAGGCTTCTAAGAAGCTTGAGGAAGACCTTGTTCGAGTGAAGGCGGAGTTAGGAGTGATAAAGGAGTCCTTTAAGGAATAGGCTAATATTAATAAGAGACTAAAGAAAGACATGAAAGAAACCTAAAATGACATCATTGATGCCGAAGATAAAGTCTTTGAGTAGGTGAAAGCCCAAGTGGTCCATTTGTACATAACTCTGGATCTTAGTGAGCTCAATCCGTTCAAGGTCGTTAAGAACATCTAAATAGTGGACGATGTGGATGATCATGATAAGGGAATGTGTGTTCCTAATGAAAGGGGTGATATGACCTCTTTGGAAGCTGCCCCTACCAGCAATAAGTGGCGAATTTAATAAGAGGGTAGACCACTTGTGTCCACGACGCATTCTATCTACATATATCATTTTTACTAAAAGAAAAACATAAACTATAACTGTTGGGATTTGAAGCATGATCTCTTGAATTAGTTTTACTCTCAATCTTCTATTTCAACCAAATAAATATATATCATTTAAAAAAATTAAAATGTGATGCGTACAAGAATTACACCTAATTATTTATTAGTTGATGTGAAAATTTTATTATAAACTATACTCCATCAGTTCCTTTTCAAGTACATTTTTATTACATTCATTTTACTCTCTCTCTCTCTCTCTCTCTCTCTCTCTCTCTCTCTCTCTAATAATTATCTAGGAGCAATTTTGACAAAAATGCATTTAATACTACTTTGAACTTTGTAAGTGACAATTAAAAAGAAACAAAAAATTATCTAAAAAATAACACTTAAAAATGAACGAAAAAAGTATTATTTATAGTAGTCTCAATAATAAAATTGAGTTTCGATGAGATCATCTTACTATTTACTTGATTACATTTCACTTAATTCAATGAGTAGTACAAATTATATAATTGTTACCCTAATCAATTTATTTTTAATTAACATCAACCAACAATAAGTTGGTATAGTAACGAAGACTTGAGTCTTGAGAGTAAATTCTTCTTAAAAGCTTAAAAGATTAAAATCTATTAGGTGTTAACAATTCTTGTGTCCGATCAAATTTATATAAAATTTTGTTCTAACTTTAAAAGAGATTTTTACAAATGAACGGTAGGATTGATTAATCACCTTAAATTAATCAATCGTTAGACCAAATACTAAGATTTAGAAAGAAAAAAAACTAATAAACTATTATTGCTATATATTTCTACTATCCTTAAAAAAATAAAATTAACAAACTACTATATTTTTAAAGTTAAATTTGAACCTTAAAATATTTGATTAAATTAGAAGAGATATTTAATATTCATATAGTTGAATATATTTACCATGATATTAAAAATCACAATTTATTGAATCTGACTTATATTATAAAATAAAAAATATTATTGGTTCTGTCTTAAATATGTATTCTCTTTTAATTTTATATTTTTTATGATAGTGACTTTTTTTTTTAATTTTAATAATAAAATTAATTATTTAAAAAATAATTTTATTAATAATTGAAGCTAGCGGGATTATACCTGAGTGAATCACACACTCAAAGATACGACAGAGTTGTCACCGGACTTGATTTAGTCCTAAAGAACAGGGAAAATATCGATAAAACCCAAAGGGAAGAGAAACGGGTAATGAGGTCGGTTATGCGAAAGGAAGGTACTAGCACCTTACACATCCGTCGTACTCGACAAGAACCACTTCACTTGCTTCTAGGCTTGGATGGGTTATTTATCTAAAGGCTTCTAGCTAAAAAGAGAAAGAAAAGAGAGAGAAAGGAAAAGAAAGAGAAAGAAAGTGCTCGCGGAGGATTGGGGCACTCGTGCCTACGTATCCTCATAGTGCAACGAGGAATTCAGAGCTCCGTAGTTCATGGAACCAGGGAAGAAAAGAAGATATGGGCGGACTAGAGAGAAAGAAAAGAATGGAAGAAAATGGCTCACCAAGATTTCAGAATCTCGTGCCTATGTATCTTCATAGTGCAATGAGGAAGTCAAAGCATACGTAGTTCGGGGGAAGTAGGATAGAGAAAGAAAAGGAAAATGGTGTCAAAACCAAGAGCGAAAAGAGGTAGAAAGACACTATTTGGGAACACAAAAGAATGGTTTCAAAACCAAGAGAAAAAGGCAGAAAGCAAGACCCAATTAGGGATGCAAAAGAAATGGTGTCAAAACCAAGAAAAACAAACAAAGGGAAACTCTACTGAGGAGCTCAAAAGAGAATGAATAACTCCACTGGGATAAGAAAAAAGAACGACGTCAGAGCCAAGAGAAAAAAGGATAAGAATCAAAATAAAGGTAAGATCCACAAAACTCAGTACATTAACTGGCAGGCAATGATTAATCGAAGAAAGATAAGAGCAAAAAGGTTGGTGTCAACAGTCGGACTGTGATGAACTAGAAGAAAGAGAGTATTGAACCAAGAGAAGGTGTTTGACTCTCTGAGAAACTCGGTGTATTAATTGATAAACAATGGTTAATCGAAAAGAGAAAAAAGTTGGTTTTAACCGATAGACGGTGATCAACCAAAGAATGGGTGTAGAACCAAACGAAGGTTGTGACCCAAAGGACGGTACATTGACTAAACAAGCAGCACTTGACCGAAGAAAATTGTATTTGAACTGAACAAAGGTTACTAACCCAAAAGTGCGAGTATTTGAACCAAATAAAGGTTGATAACTACAAGGGATTCAATGTTTAACAGACGGGTTGTGGTTAACTGAAAAGAATGAGTGATTAACCAAGAGAAAGTGATTAACTTAAAAGAAGCTCAGTATGTTAACAGACGGGTTGTGGTTAACTAAAGAAAAGGATGATTGGTTTTAATAGGCGGAATATAATTTAACCAAAGATCGGGTGATTAACCCGGAGAAGGTGATTAACCCAAGGCAAACTCAGTATGTTAACAGAAGTATTATGATTAACTGAGGAACAACAAATTGGTGTTTTAATTGAAAGACAACAATTAACTAAACAAGAAGGAGAAAACCAAGAGAAGGCTGCGAACTCCGATGGGGATTAGGTTTTTTAACAGGAATATTGTGTTTAACCGAAGAGAAAGGATTTACTTCGCTGGGGAAGAAGTGAATTTGGCTTTAAACAAAGAGCGGTTGATCAACCAAGATAAAGGGATTGAAACAAATCTCCGAGGAAACCAAGGATGTTGATTGGCCACAAGAGAAAATAGTGTTGAATCAAAAGGATGAAGTTATTTCGAAGACAGGAGATTAGGGTTGTCGCGGTGAAATTTGGATACCAAGCTATTGATGAGCTTGAATCTAATTCATTTGCAACCGAACTTTGATTTTTCCAAAGGAAGGGAAAAAGATCGAAATACCCTCAATGCAATGCAAATGCAAGCTAGAGAGTTTAGGTTCGGGGGTTGGTTAAACTTAGGGAAGGTGCTAGCATCCTAAGTTTCTGTAGTACTCTACAGGAACCTCTTGTTTTATGTTGTTTATTTCTAAGGGTTATCTGCTTAAGGTATAAAAGACCTAGGGGGTTTATTTCTAAGTATACTCGATAAGATATCGCATCTTATGCCTACATATCCTTACGGGAGTGGAATCAGAGTATCTGTAGTTCCTCTAAAGGGTATGAGGAGTTCTTTGACTGTGGTCAAAGTTCCTACGGAATAAAGGTAGTTGATTGCTTGATTTTAGGAGAAAAGATGAGTTGTCATTTTAAAGGAGATTACTTGATTTAACCACCACAACCTTGTAGGAAAATAGTCTTTGCATCGTCTTAAGAGAAGGGCTCAAACACTCGGAATTTAATCGACAAGTATGCCACTATCTCTCTTAAGGCAAAGTCCCTATATATTGATTGAATTGTTGTGGGGTAGGAGTTTTATCTCGCTGAAGATGATTAACATCTTATTCTCTAATGTGTTTGAAAAGAGTTTGAATTGAGTTGAATGTGTTTGTCTAAGTTGTAAAGATAAAGGTCCTTCCTATGGGGTAGGATCTAACTTAGAAGATCGACTTGAATGGGATCAAGGATCATAGGGGAATATGATGCAAATGAGATGCATACGCACAATTGTTTAGGTTATGCGCAGGTTCTTCCTTTGGACATAATGCAATACAATAATATAAATTGAGGTAAAGATAAATTGTGGATAAAGTAAAAGATGTGGGTAAAGGTAAAATATACACAAACGCATGAAAGCGCTAAGTGAGTGAAAGTGAGTGCATGAACGGAAGCGGGATGTAAGTGTGCACGATTGAGTAAGATTGATTTTAGGGGGGATTTATTTTAGAGGAATGTTGAATTTTATTAGTTTTAGATAAAAGTGTGCGAATAAGATTTTAAAAATAATTTAGTGAAATAAAAAGATTAATTAAGTTTGGATAGAAATATTTCTAAGGTACTTATTAAATAAATTGGTTATGAATTAATTCAGATGGGAATGATTTTCAAATAATGAGCTGCTAAATAAATTGTTGATTATTACTTAAAAAAGTAGTTTTCTTACTAATTATCAAGTAGATCCTGAGTTATTATTAAAAAGGTTTTATTATCATCATGAAAAGTTAATTTAGATTAAAAAGGTTGTTTATTATTATTTATTTTTATTAATTTAAATATAAAAAGGATGAACAAATTGATATATTATTATTTATTAAAAAAGGGTCACTAAGTTTATGTTAAATAAAAGGTCATTAGTTTAATTTTAAAAAAAATGGCTGATTAAGATTTAATTACAATCCGTTTTTTTATTAAAAAAAGGTAATTATTAGTTATGTAATAAAACATTACTTTTAAATGATCAGATTAATTAAGAGTTGGGTTAAATGATGGTTAGGTGATGATTAAGGGGTTAATTAAAATGGTTAATGGGGATTAGGGCGCTCGGTTTGGTGTGACGCAGGCATACGGATTCCGGTGGGGGTGCAGGGCGTGAACCGTGTGATCCGCCTGATGATGGATTGTGTGGTTGTGAGTGATAGTGCATAATAGTGTGTGTCTAGTGTGCCGTATATGATTATCAAATTACAACAGATTAAAAAAACAAAATAAAATTGAAACCCTAAATCCCCTTCCCCCCAAATTGTCGTTGTCTTCCTCGTTCTCGCATCTCTGTCTCCTTCACTTCTCATGAATCTCCTCCTCTCTGCTCTCGATCCTCCCCATCGCCCTCTTTCATCTTTCCCTCTCGGCTTTCCGGCGATTGGTCTTCATCTTCTTTCGCTCACTTTTTCCTGTAAACCCTGAAAACAAACAAACTCAAACAAAATATTAGAACCAAAAACGGAGCAAAAAAAAATTACGGTGGCGTGAACGGCGAAGGGGCGATTCACAGCGGTGACTTCCGGATGATCTCGCGGTGGAGTCTGAGGATGGAAGGTTTTGATGGATGGAAGTGGAGATTTCCGGCAACGAAAGTCTCAATGGCGGCGGATGGTGACTTCCGGCGAACCTCTCCAAAAGATAAGTTCTTATTTCTTCTTTTTACCAATCTTAGGGTTTTTGAAGGGATTTGATTTGGGAATTTCTCTGTTTCGACTTTGTTGTTGGATTTTTTTTAGTTGTCCCCTAATTTTCTCAACTCTTCCCCTTCTTATAGCAATTTCAGAAAAAGGAAATGATTGAGAGTAGCAAATGCTGTTGGTTCTAATTTGGGAAGGAGATAATGCTTGTAATGTTATTTCTATTCTGATCCGGATATGTTCTGAATTTATTCTAAGCCATTTAAATCGAAATTGATTGCTTTTGGAATGTCGAATTAATGCTCCTTTACTGCTCTTGTTCAGGTTGTTCAAGTGAATTAAGGACGCCTTACAAAAGGAAATGAGGAAAGGAAGCCACCGAGAGACCTCTGTTTCGATCATCCCCCGTTTGGGAAATACTTTGAATTTGTCTGGATTGTGATAACTGTCTTGGATTCCTTTCCATAACATAATTTCTCTTAAATCCGAGAAATAACTCTCTTTATTATCTATTTTTTTTCCACATTTGCTGTAAAGATAGTGTCACACCCTCATTTTCGCCTTTAGCCTTTATACCCTACATTCGCCATACCATACATCATTTTATTGCATATCGAGCATGTGGGTACGGATTGGGTTGATTTGTCATTTTCCATTTTTCAAATGAGATAACTTGTCTATCTTGGACTACATGGAAGAAAAGGTTCATTATCTAAAGTTTGATCTAAATTGGAAAGTCTACTCTTGTAGATTTCTTCAAAGAGAAGTTACTTGATAAAATATTAGGATATTCAAGATATATTCCTAATGACCATGAAATGCAAGGCATAATTCAAGATTGCTTCATCTAATTTTGTTTTAAATTCTTGATCAAGTGGAGTTCAATTTTGCAAAGCATGAGTCAAGATTACAAGTCCATAATTCAAGACTTCATCCATTTCAAGCTTAATGGTTCTAAGGAAATTCATCATGAATTCAAGATTAGAGGCAAGAATATTACCAAGAGAAACTTTATGACATTACAAGAATGTCATTTGTTACAATATATCCAACTCTAAGTAATGATTAGAATTTATTTCTAATCTTCATTCAAGCTTCTAATCAAATTCATGCCACACCAAGTCCACCTTATGCTTACAAATATCCAAGAAATATGTAAGGATTAAATCAATATTGGATTGTTTTAAGACCAAGATTATGCATGTTAATCATAAGCAAAATAGTCCCATGCAAAAGTAACAAATTTCCTCATGTCACAAAATCTACATGTCACAAGACCAAAGGCATAACATGTGACAATGCTTCTACACATCAGAATTTTCAAAATGCTGTCAAGAATTGGTAGCATTGACCAAGAGGAGTTGTCCAAGCACAAGCCAACAAAATGGGTGCAAGGCACAAGGTGCAGCAGAAAAATAGCATAGGAAAGTAGTGCAGAAAATCCAGCATAGCACCTTGCATGGAAATGGAAAGAAAGAGAGTGACATAAGGAAAGGTGGTAAGAAACATTGCCCCATGAAAAATCTGAAGTGTGGGAAGAAGTGAAAACCCTAGAGGAGCTGAGATAAGAGGAGGGGACTGTAAACAAAAAGGGGACTCTTCATTCATTCAAGATTCATTCTACACACATTGGCAAAAACCAGAAAATAGAGAGAGCAAACAAAACCCTAAAAACCAGAAAAATAGGAAGCTTTGCAAACCAGAAAAAGAGAGTGATATAGAACCAAGAGGATCATAGAGAAACAAAACCTTCACAACATAAAGTGAAGAGGAGTGAGGTACATTCAACCAAGACCAAGGAGGACTTGCAAGAAGGATAGAAAGTTCTTGGGTATCCATTTCCTCCAACCTTTCTCTCTTTACTTTTTTGCTATTTACATTCATTTTGTCTACTCTTTTTGTATTGTTGCATTGTATGTTTCATGTAAGGTTCCAAAGGGACCAAGAAACCGTTCTTAAGAAACCACAAAAATGAAAGAAAAACATAGAAAAAGTTAGGTTTTTTACTCTGGTAGCACGACACGGGCCGTGTCATACAACACGGCCACCCGTGTCACGCAACACGGGCCGTGTCACACAACACGGCCACCCGTGTTGCACTTCTGTTTGACATTTCAAGATCCAAAAAACCCCAGGCCTCACAACACGGGTCGTGTCACACAACACGGCCACCCGTGTTGCACCCCTATTTGCCCTAAAAATCATTTTCCACCCAGGCTTTACAACACGGGCCGTGTCACACAACACGGCCACCCGTGTTGCACCTCTGTCACGCTCCAAAACTCACATTGCAGGTACCCTATGACACGGGCCGTGTCACACAACACGGCTACCCGTGTTACATCACTGTTTCGCTACTTTTTTCTGATATTTTACCTCCAAAATTTTTTTTTCCGTTTTTATTGCATGCCTCGATTTTTTTTTTATGCGACTAACCCGATATGTTTGTATGTTTTTCGTATGTGAATGTTGTTGTGGTCCTTGTTGGCCTTTGATTCCAAAAAACCATTTTTCAAAAACAAACCCTCGATTTTATCGAGCCATTTTCAACCCTTGTAAGTCGGCCGCCTTGTGCGTCCGCCGTCGACCTTGTTCGTATCACCTCAAATACTTTTACAAACAATAAACCTTGATCCAACATCAAGTGGTTCTCTTTTCTCATAAAAAATCCAAAACACAATAACATAAACAATTAGAATTATGCACCACGAACTTTAAAGTGGTAGAAAAGGAACGAGAATGGAGTCCTCCTACACTCGTTCCGAATGTTTTGGATACAAGGCGCTCGACTTGGTTATTCGAAACATTCATTTCTATCCAAAGTATTTTGTGTATAATCCTAATCAAGAACAATTTCTCTTAAGAAACTCAAAAATAACATCAACTCATCAAACCTATTTTCGCCTTAGGGCATCAATTCAAGAACCCTTTTCAAGGTATAAAATCAACCAACAAACAACAATTTCACAAGCCTCCGAACTACGGAGCTCTGATTCTTCACTTCTTTTAAGTGAGGATACATAGGCACAAGGGCCACAATCCTTGGCGAGCATTAAAATAAATAAACCAACCCCTCTTTTCCGTAAGCAAGCAAATTTTTAGAATAAAACACCCATTCACGCCAAACAACCTAGGAGGTTCCCATCGAGTACAATGGATGCGAGGGAGTGCTAATACCTTCCCCTTGCATAACCGACTCCCAAACCCTAAGACTTGGTTGCGATGACCATGCTCCTTTCCCAAAGGTTTTATCGCTATTTCCCTTTCCCTCCGTGGGATAAATAAAATTCGGTGGCGACTCTGTGTCATTTTTCGCGTTGCGACAGATAGCCAAGGATCACGAAACGCACGGTCGAAACTCCCTCTGTGGCATAGAACTTCGTAACACAAGTTGTGGATGAGATTGATCATCATATGTCTATTCCATGGTCGAGCAGGATAAATGAGTTTCCGCAAATAATCAGAAGAGGACACTCGGATAACTTTCTTTTGGTATGCTTGTATCCTTCTTCTTTCATCCAATTGTTCTTGAGGAATTAATTTTGCTAAGTTACAAAACCTTTGTAAACGTCTGAGTATTCGATACTGGTTATGTGATTTAATGCTGATGATTCTGTCCTCATGTTAACTATTTATATCCTGCTTCGGACATCAGGTCATACAGGTCAATCCTATCCGACAACAAATGGTCGGTGTTAGCTTGTGTTTCCAACTTAACCAACTTTCTAGAGCTTTCACCGTAAGTGGTTTTAACTGTGTTTGGAATGGCTTTAATGGTCTGTTTATAATGTTATCTTCAGTTTTATAACGTTGCCTTATGATTGCAGGATGTTGGAGCTTTGTGCGACCCCAATGGTTTAAGTCAAAGCTTTGAAGAACACAAAAAGGAACTGCCTCATGGCGTCCAACTCCCTTATGAGCAAGAAACGGTGGGGCAGAGCCTCGAAGCTTCATCTCCTTACAATTAAGGATATTTGGAAGGAGTCTTCAAATTTTGGGTTAGAACCAAAAGGAATGGACTTGCCACCGTTTAATTGTATTGCTTTGTCTTAGCATTCATCAATTAATTCTGCGGCGATGTTCTAGTGGTTGGATAAGTCGAAATAAGTTTGCCAACTAGTTCCTCTTTATGCTCTTTATAAATTCTGTATCTGAAAAGAACATGAACAACAAGTCTATGATGAAAACCCTTTGCTAATGTGGCAGGGATCAAGTCCGGAAGGAATTTATGCAACGGGAGGAATTGGTATTGCATTTGGTTACACCATGTCGAGAAGCTTCTTTCTTTATAGATAACTCATCAAAAGCAATTTCTAGTAAGCCATGTCATGAGTAGTTAGTGACGTGTCTGATACTATACTCTGTGTTGGGGCCACCAGCAAGCCATATTGTAGCATCACAAGGGAGCTACGTTTAATTAACGTAGGCGGTATTTTTGTTCAATAGGTAGCTAACATACGTTGTTACGGCAGGCCCTTGTGTCTCCCACCAAAGTCTTGTAGAGAAATTAATGAACTAGGATGGTTTTATTTTCTGAAACTCTTTGTAATGAATATCGTAGCACCGGATGCTGTACGTTTAACACTGTAAAGCTCCCTTTATAATTCAAATAATGTCTCGTGTTGGATGTGAGTCACAGGTTTCAAACATATATATGCATAAACAAACAACAGTGAGGCCGCCCTCTACCAAATGAATTCTTAGTTTTTATAAATGGAGAATGTTGTTGTTCTAGTATGGTTCCTTTGAGAGTTAATTGTTTGATGGTGATCATGAGTGTGGCGTATGAACGAGTCTTCTTGGACAAATTACTATTGTGTCAAACAACTTTTTGAAATCATAACCCTTTATGAAATCATTCCAATTGGATGAGAGAGATTTGTATCAGCTGTAACAACACACAAGCTCCATTTCCAACAAACAAAGCTCTCTGAAAAGTTTCATTGAACTAGTAGTTTGAAACATAAACTGAGATCTCCCTTATCCGGTTATTTTAGTTTCTATAACTCCACAACCTCAATCTTTGGATCAAAAACATGCTTGCAAAGAGGTCACGAGTTTGGAAACACCCTTTTGATTTAATAGAAGAATCCAAGACAGACAATCACGCTATAACCAAATATGCAAAACCCAAATCTAGTACACTAAAGCTTAATAAACTTCGCACTTGAGATGAATGTATCTCGACTTCAAGAATAACTTTGCAACGGCCATAATAATCCATAAATTCTCGTGTGTAACATGTAAGGAAAACCTTCACTTTCTGAAGGGGATAACATGCTCATTACCAGAGTTCCTCAACCCGTGGAAGCCTTAAGACTTTCGAATCTGGATCCCTTAGTTATAATCTGAAGTATTAAATTGAGAGGACGCACTCCAGTTCTACTTGAAAATAGTGCACCTGCATGAGCTTGTTTGACATAATAAATACGCGCATAAAGGCATAAAGATAGAAAACAAGGAAGAAAAAAAGCACGAGGAGGTGGGATCTTATGGTAAAAAATTAGGGTGCTACAGATGCCCCTATTTAAGTTGCTTCTATCCGGAGATATGAAGATTGAAATCTTCGTCTCGACGTGATAGGAGGGACTTAAATACAAACCTTGCACGAATTTTTGGCCCTAAGAAACCACCGAATGCAGATGATATGCATATGATATGAAAATGCAAGACACGGGTCCTGTGAGGAAAAGACATCACAGGGGTACAACTAGACACGTCACACGGGAAAAATTGGCTCAATAAAGCGAGACTCCATAAGGAAAGATTGACAATCACAAGGCATCTCCGGGCGTATCATGGAGAATTGGTGAGAGAACCACTTGACGAACCTGCTGGATAGGTCGAATGTAATTGATTCAAGATATCAGTTGGGAAAGTCTACAGTAGAGACTTGTAACTTCAATTGAGAATACTTTTGCCAAAGTATCTACTATTAGAATTTCTAGGGAATATACTGCCGAGATTCTATGTTGAAGTTTGTTGGAGATATACTTCTGACGAAGTCTTCTGGAAATCTACTGCCGAGATTAGCCAGGAAATAAATGAGATACCTACTGCCGAGGTCTTCTGGAAATCTACTGTCGAGATTATCCAGGAAATGAAATAGCCATACCCATGGTTGTTAAACTCGCGGGTAGACTCGTAAACTCGTACGAGTTTACGAGTCTAGGAAGCAAAAACGAGTAGACTCGCGTATAGAATCATTTTTTGACAGACTCGAGTTGACTCAGATAGACTCGCATAAACTTGTATAGACTCACGAGTCTATGACGAGTTTATGAGTTTATAATTTTTTTTTGAATTTTGTTTTTTTTTAACCCAAGAAAGGCCCAAATTCCTCAAAAGATTTTATTTTATTTAAAAAAAATGTTATATTTTTTTGCCTGTACGAGAACTAGAAAGCCTCTCTCCTAATCTCTTCTTTCAGCAAAGTTTATTCCTCCCTTCATCCCTTTATAGACGATGTGCGTTTATTATGTCTCTTGCTTTGTTCGTATTTGTTCTCGTAAATCAATCATTTGTTGTGTAAGTATTTTCTTTATGTTTCATTTGGATGTTTCTCTTGTATATTCGTTTGTGTAAAGATGATAAATGGATAACTGAAGATCCTAACGAGGAAAATATGCAAACTGAAGTTATGTTGAGTAAGATGATGTTATTGTTAACAATTTTGTGCAAAGTGGCGGTGGTGGTGGATATGTTGAATTAGGTGGAAGTGGAATTTCAAGCAATCCAACTTTGGTTAATGATGAAGAAGATGTTTCATCCAGGGTAGAATTTGATGATGATACTCAAGATACCGATGAAGATGATGGTGATGATATTGGTGGTAATGATTTTACTAGAGTTTTGGATGTTTAAAACCATTAGCATATCTGTTTTATGATATTTTTTTTTTGCTTTATGCAGTAGTTAATTAAGAAGAAATTAATACTTTAAGTCTTTAAATACATACTTTGCTATTTTGTTTGTTTTATTATTGAGTTTTTTTACTATGAAATTTGTTATGGAGTACGAAATTTAAAATTTGATGTTAATTGATATTCTATTATATATATTTGTATCATATATGAGGCATTTACAAGTTTAAAAATACATGTATGTGTCACATATAGGTTTTTGAAAGTCATTTTAATTTTCCATAGACTCGTATGAGTTTGCGAGTCGAGTCTGCGAGTCAAGTCTACTGACCCTTTACGAGTCTGAGTAGACTCGCGAGTTTGACAACCTTGGTCATACCTACTGCCGAGGTCTTCTGGAAATCTACTGCCGAGATTATCTAAGAAATGAAATAGGAACACCTACTGTCGAGGTCTTCTGGGAATCTACTGCCGAGATTATCCAGGAAAAAAAGATGACTTCGAATGACTGTTGAAAAGGATGAAATAACCTCCCCACGCCTCATGGTCTGGGTACCATGAACGGGTCTCAGTTTCTTGAAATAACCTCCCTGAGCGTCATGGTCTGGATGCCATGAGCTGGTCTCAGTTTCTACCCGAAATGATGAAAAACTCGTGAGAGCATCTTCACAGGGGATTAAAATATCATTGTAGATTGTAGAATCATTGTAGGTGTTATTGTAGATTGTAGATGTTATTGTAGATCTTCGGCTGTAAGCCCTAATGTACTGGAGGTTGCAAAACTTCACCGGGGATCTTCAGGAGAGATGTGAGCCGGTTGATTTGAGAATATGTCTTCTCAGATAAAGAGAGACTAATTGTAATGGTTTTCACCAAACTTCTCGGAAGAGATGCCATTTGATGGAATCAGACTTGTATAACGGACTCGTTGAGGAATAAATTCCTAAGAAGTATCTTTGTTGCAGCTGTAAAAATATGTGAAACTCTTGTAGTGAAGAAATTCTAAAATAAAGAGAAAATATATGTAAAGTCTTCGATAAACTTCTCTGATGTATTTACAAAGAGATGACACTTGACGAGTTGATAACCTTGATAAGTTCATCGGGATGGACAAACTGTCTTGAGGAGACTTCCATTTGTCATCTTGATAAAAAACCTGATTGAAATGAGTTGCTCAAATAAGGAGTTGCTTGCAATTCAGATGTAAATTGTTGAGGAAACCTTGTAATATTGTTGGAGAAATATCTGTCTTCGATAATTATCTTCATAAATTCTTCCTGGGGAGCAAAACGCAAAATAAATGCACGCTCTAGCCATATTCAAAAGTCTGGAGATATCTACAATGTGATTGCCACGGACCGGAGTTCAATTCAGGAAATATCTGAAGAGAAACTGTCAATCAAGACCCGACCATTGAGGTATGAACTCAAAAGGGATGCACTAAAACAATCGTCTTCCACGAGGATCGAACTCTGTGGGGAAATAAAAATATTATGCTCTTTCTACCTAGGGCTGACAACTCTACTTGGAGGGAGAAGACGCACCCAACCACTCGGGATAAACACGACCAAAGCGACAGAACAAACAAACAAAGAGATGCGAGATGCAAATGCCATGCTATCTATCTATATGTTATGCGTATGATATGCTGACAAAACAAAAGGACAAAGGCAAATAGAGATGAAATAAACATCTCGAAGCAAACATCCGACCAATCTTCAAAGATAGAAGTACCACTGGGAATAGATAGAGAACCAAATATGGGATCTCAATCCTGCTTTAAGGCCTTAAAACTAATATAAGGAATACAGAACATTCCACTTGGGGGAATAACATCTTGATAAATCTTGATTATCTTGTCGACAATGAGAATAATGATCTACTAGGAGTGGATCTAACTCATAATGGAGGAACTCCATGGATAAAATAAATATCCATTTCACTGGGGAGATTCTACTAGAGTTGTAGATAAAGACACTCGAATCGAGGTATTCATAGGGGATAAAATAAATATCCACTTCAAAGGGGAAACCTGGATAGCATAATTATTGAAGATGTCGGAGTCGACCTCAAAGGGGATGAAATAAAGATCCGCTTAGCTGGGGAAGACCGGTGTTATAAAAGATCTGTTGGGGAGTGAAATAACGTCCACTTCATTAGGAAGGTGAAGTTGGAGAAGATCCACTGAGGATTAAAATAGTATCCACTTCATTGGGGAAGTGAAGTTTGAGAAAATTACTGGGAAATTTCCAGGTTACCAACTGGAGATTTCTTGTATTGAAAAGATTCATCGGAGAAAAGTCATGACCACCGGAAATAGAATTTACCAGGGACATGAAGATTATTGTGAAAACAAAGTAGCTCTGACTTGGTGAATTGTGTAATAGTCGCCATTTTGAACAATAGTTTGTTGCACAGGGATAAGATAATCTTTGCTTCTCAAATGCCCCAAGTCATAAAATCATTATAAGAGGATTTTACAGAAAACATGGCGTCCCATTGTTTTCAAACTCTCTGGAGAGATTCGCTGAATCTCGACGTAACTGGCCCTGATTGACGGAATTATGACTGAGTCTAATAGATCTTCGGTAAGTCATACTTGCACAGAACAAACCTCTTGGAAATAACTTGCCCCAGGTCAGCAGAGTCTTCAAATTTTAATCGGTGATGTCGTCACGTAATTTTTATGCCAATTATGCTTTTAATCAAAGAAATAAAACACATAAGTGAACGAAAATAAATAGGTGATCAATATAACGGTGTTCCGTTCAAGACTGGGCTTCCTCCTTTGAAGGTCAGCACTTCGTCATCTATCATCTCTTGGACTTTTCCTTGAAAAACTGTGCACTCTTCAATCGAATGCCCCAACACTCCATAATGAAATTCACAGTTGGCGTTCGAGTTGAACCACAGTGGGTGAGACTTCATGATTCTAGTCTTTTTGGGTGTCATCACCGAGTTTCTAGCAAAATAAAACCAAAGTTGTTGGTAAGTCATTGTGATAAGATCAAACCAGCGAGTTTCTTCTTTTGGAATACTCAGAGGTATCTTCTGATTCTGAAACCGTCTTTGAACATGTCAATTTTGATGTTGATATGGAGAAGTCAACCTTCATTTATGAGGTAATTGATGCTTACGCTGGACAGACGCTGCATACTGATGTTGAGGATAAGGTACTGGAACTGGATCTGGCAGGATTTGAGAGGGATCCCAAATTGCATTAACGTCAACACTTCTTTCCTCTAGGGAATCATCAACTAAAATTTCTTCATTAGCTTGGCCATTCAAGTTATCTTGAATTCTTCTACTTTTGAGTGCATTCTCGATGTTTACTCCGACTTCTACAATTTTGGAGAAATCTAATGGCACAACGCCCACCATCATATCATAATAAGAGTCTGACAACGTCCTTAGAAACATCTTGCTTAATTCTTTCTCTTGATGTGGAGGATGAACTTGGGCTGCCAACTCTTTCCATCGTTGTGCGTATTCCCTGAAAGATTCATCGTCATTCTTACTCATGTTCATCAGTTGATCACTGTCTGGAGCTATGTCCAAATTATAACTGTATTACTTCACAAAAGCATCAGCTAAGTCTCTCCAAGTCTGAATACAGTTCCTTTGTAGCTTCATATACCATATCAAGGAGGCCCCAAACAAGCTTTCTTGAAAGCAGTGAATCATCAATTCGTCATCGCCAACATAAGCAGCCATCTTTCGATAAAACATCGTCAAATGGTATCTTGGACAACTAACACCCTTGTATACTTCAAAGACATGCATCTTGAACTTCGGAGGAATAATTACGCCTGGAAATAAACACAGGTCATGAGCATCAAGATCAGATGCATTAGCTCCTTTCATCATCTTCAACTGCTCTTCGAGATCACGAAATCCTTTCTCAATTGCTATAAATCTAGGGTCATCCACCTTCATCTAAGCATGAACATTCGGAGGATTCAGTATACTCTATGGAAACTGGGAAACCCTTTCATCAACTTGACCAATCAGATTATCTTGCACAGGCTGAGGTTGCGTAGGAATATCCACTTGTTGAGCACTAACATAGGAAGGAAGATCAAATAACGGATTAGTCCTCATTCGAAAACCAGTCATGGGATCCATATCTTTCGTTCTCTTTACTATCCTTTAGTAATACTTCAAGCTTGGTCAAATGGTCGAGATGTCAGCTGACAGACAAAGACAGAAGACTGGATGAGCCACAGAAGGGGAGAGACACATGCCTATGCAAAATGCTAAATGAAGGATGCTAATGCGAGAATGCAGAATGTAGAAAATGAAAGGTTTCATGGGACTCGAGTATTTATTAACGTTACAGAGTATCATAGGAAATTCATTTATTTATTTTTGATATCGGATTACGTAGAAACATTCTTATAAGAGTCCTAACATAATAGCTAAATAAAAGCTAATAAAGCCCTAAGGAAGTCCTTCATCGTTCTTGTTGATTTGTTGTCCTACTTGGATCTTCTTGAAGATAAGTTGTCCATGATCAACTTCTAAGGAATAATGTGATAGAGGAAAATAAATCCTCTATCTCTTGTTGGAAAATAAGGAAGGAAGCCCTTGTTTACTTGGATCTTCAATATTGATGAAAGCCTTTTGAAACTTCATTTGATCCTCAATAATAAAGGGAAGCCTCTTGTATTTGTCCTTTTGAGTTTCTTGATTCTTCAACTAGTGCCCTTAAACTTCCTTAGGTCATCCCAGTTAGGACTCTTAAAAGAATATTTCAAAACTATTTTCTTTTGTAATCCATATTGGTTCTATAATGTTTATAAACTCGGGATTCCATGAAACCAATGCAATATGATGCTTTATGGATGCAACGAACACAAGTAAGCACATAGATACATAAATATAAACAAACAAGGAAGACCCTATGTTTGCAATGAGCATGGAGCACAGGTATACCCATTCCCAAAGGATGTGGACTAAAGGTTGATTGTACCTGCAGAACAAGGTTCTAAAGAGGTGCCCAAAATCACTAGCCCATCTTTCGGATATTATCAACTTCCTAATTACTCGGTGATTAATAATATTCTCAAGAGAACTTCTTTTGAGTGTAGCATCGCGTAGCACTATTTCGGGGGTACTCCCTCATAGTCCCGCACTACATCCTAATAAAGGCTAAAGTGGGGTTAAGGTAACTACGATCCTCAATATCATAGGCTCCAACATCGAAAATAGTGTATGTTTTCACAATTAAAACTCGTTCAACAATACAGCTTTCGAGAGGGCCTCAATTGAGCATGATTTTCAAGTCAGCTTGGTCGGGATTCAACCCCCTATAAGCCTCGTTGAACATATCACTATCCTATCTTAAGTTCACTCAAGTCTGGATGTAGGAATTTGTCTCACCACTCAAGAGTATCAACCTAAACGCAATAAGGGCAAATATACAAACAAACAGATATAAGCAAATATATAAAGCGATAAACAAGCAAAAATAAAACAAGTTAGGGAAACCCACAAGGAGGTCCCCAGTGAAGTCGCCATTTCTGTCGCGGTGAAGTTTGGATACTAAGCTGTTGATGAGCTTGAATCTAATTTATTTTCAACCGAACTTTAATTTGTCCAAAGAAAGGGAAAAAGATCGGAATACCCTCAATGCAATGCAAATGCAAGCTAGAGAGTTTAGGTTTGAGGGTTGGTTAAACTTAGGGAAGGTGCTAGCATCCTAAGTTTCTGTAGTACTCTACAGGAACCTCTTGTTTTATGTTGTTTATTGCTAAGGGTTATCTGCTTAAGGTATAAAAGACCTAGGGGATTTATTTCTAAGTATACTCGATAAGATATCGCATCTTATGCCTACATATCCTTACGGGAGTGGAATCAGAGTATCTGTAGTTCCCCTAAAGGGTTTGAGGAGTTCTTTGACTGTGGTCAAAGTTCCTACGAGATAAAGGTAGTTGATTGATTGATTTTAGGAGAAAAGATGAGTTGTCATTTTAAGGGAGATTACTTGATTTAACCACCACAACCTTGTAGGAAAATAGTCTTTGCATCGTCTTAAGAGAAGGGCTCAAACACTCAGAATTTAATCGACAAGTATGCCACTATATCTCTTAAGGAAAAGTCCCTATATATTGATTGAATTGTTGTGGGGTAGGATTTTATCTCGCTGAAGATGATTAACATATTATTCTCTAATGTGTTTGAAAAGAGTTTGGATTGATTTGAATGTGTTTGTCTAAGTTGTAAAGATAAAGGTTCTTCCTATGGGGTAGGATCTAACTTAGAAGATCGACTTGAATGGGATAAAGGATCATAAGGGAATATGATGCAAATGAGATGCATACGCACAATTGTTTAGGTTATACGCAGGTTCTTCCTTTGCACATAATGCAATGCGATAATATAAATTGCGGTAAAGATAAATTGCGGATAAAGTAAAAGCTGTGGATAAAGGTAAAACATACACAAACGCATGAAAGCGCTAAGTGAGTGAAAGTGAGTGCGTGAACGGAAGCAGGATGTAAGCGTGCACGATTGAGTAAGATTGATTTTAGGGGGGATTGATTTTAGAGGAATGTTGAATTTTATTAGTTTTAGATAAAAGTGTGTGAATAAGATTTTAAAAATAATTTAGTGAAATAAAAAGATTAATTAAGTTTGGGTAGAAATATTTCTAAGGTACTTATTAAATAAATTGGTTATGAATTAATTCAGGAATAATTTTCAAATAATGATCTGCTAAATAAATTGTTGATTATTACTTAAAAAAGTAGTTTTCTTACTAATTATCAAGTAGATCCTGAGTTATTATTAAAAAGGTTTTATTATCATTATGAAAAGTTAATTTAGATTAAAAAGGTTGTTTATTATTATTTATTTTTATTAATTTAAATATAAAAAGGATGAACAAATTGATACATTATTATTTATTAAAAAAGGGTCACTAAGTTTATGTTAAATAAAAGGTCATTAGTTTAATTTTAAAAAAAGATGGTTGATTAAGATTTAATTACAATCCGTTTTTTTATTAAAAAAAGGTAATTATTAGTTACGTAATAAAACATTACTTTTAAATGATCAGATTAATTAAAAGTTGGGTTAAATGATGGTTAGGTGATGATTAAGGGGTTAATTAAAACGGTTAATGGGGATTAGGGCACTCGGTTTGGTGTGACGCAGGCATACGGATTCCGATGGGGGTGCAGGGCGTGAACCGTGTGATCCGCCAGATGATGGATCGTGTGGTTATGAGTGATAGTGCACAATAGTGTGTGTGTAGTGTCACGTATATGATTATCAAATTACAACAGATTAAAAAAACAAAATAAAATTGAAACCCTAAATCCCCTTCCCCCCAAATTGTCGTTGTCTTCCTCGTTCTCGCATCTCTGTCTCATTCACTTCTCACGAATCTCCTCCTCTCTATTCTCGATCCTCCCCATCACCCTCTTTCCTCTTTCCCTCTCGGCTTTCCGGCGATTGGTCTTCATCTTCATTCGCTCACTTTTTCCTGTAAACCCTGAAAACAAACAAACTCAAACAAAATATTAGAACCAAAAACGGAGCAAAACAAATTACGGTGGCATGAACGGCGAAGGGGCGATTCACAGCGGTGACTTCCGGATGATCTCGCGGTGGAGTCTGAGGATGGAAGGTTTTGATGGATGGAAGTGGAGATTTCCAGCAACGAAAGTCTCAATGGTGGCGGATGGTGACTTCCGGCGAACCTCTCCAAAAGATAAGTTCTTATTTCTTCTTTTTACCAATCTTAGGGTTTTTGAAGGGATTTGATTTGGGAATTTCTCTGTTTCGACTTTGTTGTTGGATTTTTTTTAGTTGTCCCCTAATTTTCTCAACTCTTCCCCTTCTTATAGCAATTTCAGAAAAAGGAAATGATTGAGAGTAGCAAATGCTGTTGGTTCTAATTTGGGAAGAAGATAATGCTTGTAATGTTATTTCTATTCTGATTCGGATATGTTATGAATTTATTCTAAGCCATTTAAATCAAAATTGATTGCTTTTGGAATGTCGAATTAATGCTCCTTTACTGCTCTTGTTCAGGTTGTTCAAGTGAATTAAGGACGCCTCGCAAAAGGAAATAAGGTAAGGAAGCCACCGAGAGACCTCTGTTTCGATCATCCCCCGTTTTGGAAATACTTTGAATTTGTCTAGATTGTGATAACTGTCTTGGATTCCTTTCCACAACATAATTTCTCTCAAATCCGAGAAATAACTCTCTTTATTATCTGCTTTTTTTCCAGATTTGCAGTAAAGATAGCCAAGGATCATGAAACGTATGGTCGAAACTCCCTCTGTGGCATAGAACTTCGTAACACAAGTTGTGGATGAGATTGATTATCATATGTATATTCCATGGTCGAGCAGGACAAATGAGTTTCCGTAAATAATCAGAAGAGGACACTCGGATAACTTTCTTTTGGTATGCTTGTATCCTTCTTCTTTCATCCAATTATTCTTGAGGAATTAATTTTGCTAAGTTACAAAACCTTTATAAACGTCTGAGTATTCGATACTGGTTATGTGATTTAATGCTGATGATTGTGTCCTCATGTTAACTATTTATATCCTGCTTCAGACTTCAGGTCATACAGGTCAATCCTATCCGACAACAAATGGTCGGTGTTAGCTTGTGTTTCCAACTTAACCAGCTTTCTAGAGCTTTCGCCGTAAGTGGTTTTAACTGTGTTTGGAATGGCTTTAATGGTCTGTTTATAATGTTATCTTCAGTTTTATAACATTGCCTTATGATTGCAGGATGCTGGAGCTTTGTGCGACCCCAATGGTTTAAGTCAAAGCTTTGAAGAACACAAAAAGGAACTGCCTCATGGCGTCCAACTCCCTTATGAGCAAGAAACGGTGGGGCAGAGCCTCGAATCTTTATCTCCTTGCAATTAAGGATATTTGGAAGGAGTCTTCAAAGTTTGGGTTAGAATCGAAAGGAATTGACTTGCCACCGTTTAATCGTATTGCTTTGTCTTAGCATTCATCAATTAATTCTGCGGCGATGTTCTAGTGGTTGGATAAGTCGAAATAAGTTTGCCAACTAGTTCCTCTTTCTGCTCTTTATAAATTTTGTTTCTGAAAAGAACATGAACAACAAGTCTATGATGAAAACCCTTTGTTAATGTGGCAGGGATCAAGTCCGGAAGGAATTTATGCAACGGGAGGAATTGGTATTGCAGTTGGTTACACCATGTCGAGAAGCTTCTTTCTTTATAGATAACTCATCAAAAGCAATTTCTAGTAAGCCATGTCATGAGTAGTTAGTGACGTATCTGATACTATACTCTGCGTTGGGGCCACCAGCAATCCATATTGCAGCATCACAAGGGAGCTACGTTTAATTAACGTAGGCGGTATTTTAGTTCAATAGGTAGCTAACATACGTTGTTACGGCAGGCCCTTGTGTCTCCCACCAAAGTCTTGGAGAGAAATTAATGAACTAGGATGGTTTTATTTTATGAAACTCTTTGTAATGAATACCGTAGTACCAGATGCTGTACGTTTAACACTGTAATGCTCCCTTTATAATTCAAATAATGTCTCGTGTTGGATGTGAGTCACAGGTTTCAAACATATATATGCATAAACAAACAACAGTGAGGCCGCCCTCTACCAAATGAATTCTTGGTTTTTATAAATGGAGAATGTTGTTGTTCTAGTATGGTTCCTTTGAGAGTTAATTGTTTGATGGTGATCATGAGTGTGGCGTATGAACGAGTATGAACGAGTCTTCTTGGACAAATTACTATTGTGTCAAACAACTTTTTGAAATCATAACCCTTTATGAAATCATTCCAATTGGATGAGAGAGATTTGTATCAGCTGTAACAACACACAAGCTCCATTTCCAACAAAAGAAGCTCTCTGAAAAGTTTCATTGAACTAGTAGTTTGAAACATAAACTGAGATCTCCCTTATCTGGTTATTTTAGTTTCTATAACTCCACAACCTCAATCTTTGGATCAAAAACATGCTTTCGAAGAGGTCATGAGTTTGGAAACACCCTTTTGATTTAATAGAAGAATCCAAGACAGGCAATCACGCTATAACCAAATATGCAAAACCCAGATCTAGTACACTAAAGATTAATAAACTTCGCACTTGAGATGAATGTATCTCGACTTCAAGAATAACCTTGCAACGGCCATAATAATCCATAAATTCTCGTGCGTAACATGTAAGGAAAACCTTCACTTTCTGAAGGGGATAACATGCTCATTACCAGAGTTCCTCAACCCGTGGAAGCCTTAAGACTTTCGAATCTGGATTCCTTAGTTATAATCTGAAGTATTAAATTGAGAGGACGCACTCCATTTCTACTTGAAAATAGTGCACCTGCATGAGCTCGTTAGACATAATAAATACGCGCATAAAAGCATAAAGATAGAAAACAAGGAAGAAAAAAAGCACGAGGAGGTGAGATCTTATGGTCAAAAATTAGGGTGCTACCAGGGTACAAGTGATCAAGGATCGACTCGGTTGGGAAATGGAGGATACCACAGTAAGGAGATAGAGGCGACTATTCCAGGCACAGGATCATTCGTCCCTACCTAAAATAATCATAATGAGTGTAGGAACTCTCCACTCTCATTCCTTCTCTAACACGAAAGTGTAGTGCAAGAAACGAAACCGACAATGCAGCGACGCAAAAATTGTACAGTGCTCCAACGCGTTGCAAATATTCAACTCCGCAGGGGAAAGAGAGGAAAAAGCTCTAGAAGATCTAAAGGAGAAGAAAGAGGAAACATCAACTAATCGAAACGAAGTTTCGATTAATTAATCAAAAGGGAGTGATATGCTAATAATGTTCCAAAATGATGAAAAATCATTAAAGCAAAAGGGTGGATTATTAATTATACAAGATTAAAATTGTTCCAAAGAGGAACAATCTTAATGCAAACATGAATGAAAGTGAAAAATAGTATCAAAATTATTTAGTATGCATCACAAATCATGTAACATGTGATCAAAGAATGCACGAATGGTCATGATCATACAATGCCAAAAATGTGAACAAATATGTAATCGATAAAATCGAGCATCGGAAAGTTTACAAGCATGCTTCAAACAGAAGTTAAATGACTCATAAATCATCCCTAAAAATCAATAATAACAATCCATGGGAGTTGAATGAGAAAAGAATGTCAAACATACTTGAAAATACACAAAAATGACATTCTGGAGCAGTGTTAATCGATTAACACTTTGCTAGTGCAAAAGTGTTAATCGATTAACCCTTTAAAAAAGGCAGATTTTTGCTAAAACACAGTGTTAATCAGTTAACACTTTTCTAGTGCAAAAGTGTTAATCGATTAACACTGAAGCAATGACTAAAAATTGAGTTTTCAAAAGCACTTTTGGCCACTTATGATTTGTACAATCACTCACATGCTAGGGCAAACATTTATGCACGAAAATCAAGTCTAAAAAGATCGAATAATCATTAATGAAATCAATTAACTCATCAAGATCAAGGATCAAGCAATGGCATAATTAATTCACACATAAGAAAAAGTATCGAAACTACATCGAAAATGATACGAAAACTATCGAAACAGTAAAATGAGAAAATGATAACCAACCTACAAGGCTGAGATTGCCTTGGATGTTGTTGCAAATGAATTGTGATGATGATAATAAAAGAAAACTAGTGAAATCATAATTTGCAACCGCACCCTAGTGAAACCGAGCAAAATGCGACGAAATCTCCAAATATGAATTTGCACCGAAGAAGCTTGGAGTAATCACTTGAGATGAATCAAAAGCAAATAAAACTCCAAAAAACCAAGTAGAATTACAAGATGACGATGGTTAAGCTCAAGAGAAAAGTACTTCCAATATAGAAGTTGATACTCTTTAATGGTGAATTTGAACTTTAGTGTGGTTTGGAAAGAAAGTGAAGATGAATGTGAGTAAAAGTTGCAGAAAATTTAGAGAGAATGTGAGAAAATTGAGAGTGATGAATGATTGAGGGTGAGAAAATGATCAAGGATCCTTTGTGAAATAGTGGAGCTTTGTTTATATAGAAAAGAAGTTTGGAGTTGCTAGGTTTGGAATGATATTTGGAACTAGCCTTGGAGTTGGTGGGACTCAACTCGTTGAGTTCGAGTTAACTCAGTTAGTTAGGTAGTTGACTCGGTAGCAATCCCAATGTAAACTCAAATCAAAGGGCTCTCATGCTTACAAATGAAGTTACATGGTGGTCTTAATCCAAATTGATGTATTGGAGTAAATGCCTTGAAGTGTTTGGAAAGGTCTTGAAATGTCTAGAGATGTCTAGAATGTTCCACACAATATTAGAACCAAGTAGACCCCAAAATAGTAGACTGCAAGTTGTTGTCCTGAAAATGCAGTAGATTCTTCATTTTTGACAAGGGTTAATCGATTAACCCATTTGCACTAGCAAATGGGTAATCGATTAACCAGGTCAAAATTTGTCCAATTTGCCTGAAAAATGGTGTTATGGTCACGACTTCGATTTTTGACCTTTTGCTTTGATGAATAGGCATATAAACTCTTATTTTTTTGCTTGTATTGATGATGCGATGTCTTTGTAGGGATGTGATTAATCGGACTTGAAAAACCTGAATATTCCTACAACGAAAACCACATAGAAAAAATGCGAATGCGTTTACCAACGATGCAAATGCACATGCTTATGCAAAAAGTAAAAGGGAGGTCAAAATTTCAAATTACGACAATAATAACAAATAAAATAGTTATATAAATTAAATTATATAAATATAAATAAGTTAATAAAAATAATATTACAATAAATAATATATTAAAAATTTAAATAATCAAATAATTTGAGACAAATAGTAATTCAGAGAGATTAAAATATTTGTACTCAATTAAATTTCTTAAAATTATTTTCTACTTTTTCTCTAAAAAAATCAGCAATTTAATAAATTATATGTTCAAGATAAGTGTCACTTTTTAGTTTTCAATTCAATTTTTATTTTTTTTAATTATACCATTTTTTTCTCTTAATATTTATGATTATTAAAATAATACAATAAAATTGATCTTCTCTCTTGTATTTATCATACTTTTTAATTTGTGTGAATTTGATATGGAGAGAGTAGTATTTTTTATAGGAAGAGGTGAAACTCGTGAGAGTACTATGGTTGTGGCGCCGCGTATTCCCATTGTTTTTCATGTGTGTTGACCATATGGACCTTTGACTTTATTTTAAAATTAGAATATATAGGGAAAGTGAAATTGCGGCTGAGTATGAAAAGGAAAATGTGAGGACAACATATTCATGTTTTTCGTATAAACATTAATATTTATTTTAAATGGTACTTATAATGTGTTATTATCTTTATACTATTATTATTAAGATTAGAAAATTAGAAAGCAAAAATATGAACTTGTATAATTTTATAAATGTAAGGCTCTCTTTGAGATTTTTTTTATTTAATTTATACGAATTCTTATGAAAAAAATGGATCTACTTAGAAACATTTTTTCCACGAATTTATATAACCTTTTTTATACATTAATTAAAATAATTTATAATTAGCATTTTTTCTTTCAATCATGTTCTTAAGAAATTTAATATTATTGGTCTGAATGATAATGTATCAGAGGTTGGTTAGTGGGTATTCTTGAAGCCAATGTTGTTAAATTAGTTGTTTAAGATAACAATGAATATGGTTCTATCCAAAAGCATACTCATTATTTTGAAAATAAATGAAGTGTGATTAGTAAACAAATATTCAGCATCTTTATAATGTTCAAAATAAATACAAAAAGGCTATAAGGGGTCAAAGAATTGAAATATAGCCATTGTTCAAACATTTGGTTGAAATGATTATGTCTTTAGGTATATAATGTGTGGTAATTGAAAATCTATTGAAGACATATTTTGGAGGGACGTATGTTAAATCAATTAAGTTGTTTAGCACATATTCCATTATATTGTTGATGGATTCAATATATAAGACAAACAAATATAAATTGCGTTTCTTTGAAATTATTGGTGTTAGTTCTACAAAGTACAAACATAACACAATCAATTAATTTTGATTTTATGGGATGTGAAGAGGAGGATAATGTTATTTAAACTCTAAAAAAGTATCACAATTTGTAAGAACCCAAATAATATGTCATAAGTTATGATCACTAACCATGATACTTCATATGATTTATTGTGTTGGTATCACACAACTAAAAATATGAGTTCTAGATATATTGCTTGTAAAAGTAAAAAATCTCAAGTTTCAAGATAGGAGTCAGAAGTATCAAACCAAAATAGTTACGGGACTCTGTAATGGCGGCTTAGGATATTGTAATAGTTTTTTTTCATAAGAGTCTTTTATTGATTTTGTTCGGGTGTTTAGAAGGGTGTGCGATAAATTTCTAATGTTTCTAAAATATATTAAAAATACAATATTAAATTTGACAAATAAGTCAATAGTTAGTGCTTGAATTGATTGAGTTAGACACCTCGACGACATCATTAGAATCATAGTTGAATCGCTCATGGTATATTAAAAAGATATGTGTTAAATAGTTAACGTGGTTTTTACAAGGATTGATAATATGATCATGTTGGAACATAATAAAATAGACGCGTACTTTAGAAATAACATCATAAAATTAGGACATAAGTCTAGGAACAAGTCTTTGTACTCTTAGTTGGTGGTTAGTTTCTATCATACATTATTGAATTTTATTTATTACAAATTTGTACGAGTAGGGGATACCAATACAAATAGCTCAAAGCATGTGTTAAATTCATAATGTTCGATTGTAGTCGGGTTTTTGGTGCTAGAGAACTTTGAGAGGAGATCCGCTCGAGAGTTCTATTCCCTAGGCACATATATTACATTGAAGAATTTGAAATGGTTAGATAATTTTGTACTTTTATGAGATATTTGATCAACTGAGTTTTCTTTGATTGATATTCTCTGACAACTTGATTTGAGATCAACTATGAGTCGCTCTTATCCTTAAGACTCGAGGCGCCCATCTCTACGACAAGGTTTATGCCAACGATGGTGGCTTCATACTCAGGTTGGTTGTTGTTGGATTTAAATTCTAATATCATATACTTCTCCAAGAGAAGGTTGAATGAGCCCTCTAGCACTATTCTGATGCAACTCCCTTTTAAATTCAAGTCGTAATCTACCAATAACGTACATACATATAGGATCTCTTCGCCCACAGGAAAACTAAATTTCGCCAAGAAATTTACCAAGACTTGAGATTTTATACTTCATTTGGCCACAAAATGGATATTGTAATGCCCTGTATAATATATATCTAGAATAAAACCATACAAGTGTTAATATCTGCTATTGACACCATCATAAGTGCCTATTAACATAGTTTACACACTTAACCATTTACATAAAACATAAAAGAACAATAATGATACACGATATGGAAAGTGTCAAACAATAAAATCTAAGATCGGAGTACAATATTCATCATTGTACAAGATACATAATACACAACAGAAAACATAATTTAAGCTTCTATTGAAACATCCAAGCATAACTCCACTTGTAAACTAAACCTGCAAACAATACCTGAAAAACAACAACAAATATGGGGTGAGATAATAATCTCAGTGAGTTCCCTTATCTTATGGGTTCAGTCGGCTCTACAGGGTTCTAACCAATTTCTATCTCAAGTCAAAAGGGAAAGGGATAAGACTTGAGTTCACACAATTCGCAATGTATGAAAACATGTTTCTTGAGTCCACCAACTCAACCAATCACTAATCAGAAATTGTACCAAGGCATCCAATTTTCCCGTCCTCTCCTACATCTAGGACTTTTGACACATGTCATGGATCCTTGTATCTACTTTGAGATATGAAATGGATTCGGATTCAAGGTGCTTTCCACATGAATCATCACTTCTCATGGGACCACCTCCATCTCAAGCATTTTACCTATAGGCTTCATCGTACTACACACGGGAATCAAATCTGTTAAAGTAATAGTGCGTACATTTCAAAGGATCGCTCTACATAAGCCTCAACTCTTGGAACGACACATCAATTGTTTCCGACTACATGATCACAAACACAAACATGATTGTATTCAAAAATCACAAGGCGAACATATTCACCTTATTCACAAGTAATACAAAACCACACATGTTCCATACAAAACTCTCCTCACAACTATAAAACTATTTACCAATGATACACACCTAGGCATCATTGCACGAGCATTGCCATTTATGTTATTTATCATGACCTAATCATCTTAGTGATTCATTTCATTAATTAATATCAAGGTGTTCCTCATTATTCGTATAGTCTCTTAAGGATGTTATCACACAATCAAACATTCCATCAATATACATATATGACATAACTCATTATCATACATGAAGCACACATATGGTAATACAACATGTCGAACATAACCAATATAGTAGTTCACATACATAATAAGGCATACAAGCCACTACTATCCTCTACCAAGAGTTCTTGGTTAGTTAATGATCTCACATCACCATTTAATATCCCATTGGATTATCCTTCCAATGCTTTAAGTCTCATATCAATCGGATCCCCGATTCATGAATTATGGTGGGAACAAAATCACACTTTTCACATGTTATTCCACAATCAATTTTAATACAATGTTATATTATCAACCAAACATCTATATCCATATTTTCAAAACCACACCTTTTATCAATTAAAACATTAGAATAACTTTCCAACACTTTCGACCGTGCCTCGATCCGAGTTACGGTTCAAAAGTTATGAAGAGAACAAGAAATGGGAAAACATAAGTCTGTCATAGTCGCTGTGCGACAGGAAGGAGAGGCTGCTCGCTTTAAGTTCGTTGTGCAAGCTCTGGGCGAGGAAGAGGAAGAACCAATTTTCCTCAGTGGTTGTTGTGCGAGTTCTGAGCGAAGGACCGCCTACAACTCTTTGTGCGACTCATGCGAAACCAGAAACTCCAGCAGTGTGAAAAGCAGGTCTTCCATGGCCAAAACCTCCACCCAAACCACCAAAATACATTAAAACACTCCAACAAACATGGTAGAACATGATTAAACATACAATTCATCAAATCATCATACATCGACATCAAATTTCATATTTAAACATATTTTTCCACAAAATCTAACCCACCCTTTTCTCATATTTTCCCCCCAATGCTATGTTATCTAATGGAACTTACCTCTAGAACAAGATGAAGATGAAGAATATTGTAATTGATGAAGATGAGATGATGAATGATGAAGACTCCCTCTTCTTCCACTTTTAGATTTTCTTCTTCTTTTCCTTTCTCCTCTTTTCTCTTCTTTCTCTTTATTCTTACTATCTTTCTTTTTCTCTTTCACCACATATATAAAAAACATACTATATATATATATATACATATATATATATATATATATATATATATATATATATATATATATATATATATATATATATATATATATATATATATATATATATATATATATATATATATATATATATATATATATATATATATATATATTATCCATTGGTATAAAATATCCCCAATTGATATTTTGCCATCTAACACCAACCGAGCATCTGAGGAAATATGGGGTATTGCAGATATTGTACTTGGATATCTCAACTGACTAGGATACCATCATACCTGCTAGATCCATTTTTTTAGGATTTGGAATATGAGATAGTTTATTTTTACCATTACATGATGCACTTAGAAATATGGTATGAGTTTTCTTGCAGTAACCATGATGGCCAACACCAACTTCTCTATTTTCTGATACCTTGCCTTAGTGCTTTATCACCTGTACATGATAGAAATTGAGATAGGGATGCTAAATGACCTGTTACTTTCTGAACCTCCTTGATATGGGATGTGCTCCTCATGTCAATGATCTCTTGGCATTTATTAGGGTTTGCCTTAATCCTTCTCCTGGTTGATATAAATACCAAGAACTTGTCCTCCTTAATCTTAAAGGAGGACTTTGCGAGGTTGAGACGCGTGTTATATCTCTGAATTGGCTTTAAGATGTCTTCCAATTCTTCATAATGGCTTCCTTCTTTAGGGGTTTTATAATCATATCGTCAATGTAGAATTCTAAAATTACACCCTATCTAGTTTGAGAACACCACATCCATTAGCCTTTGATAGATAACTCTTGAGTCCTTAAAATCAAATGGCATGGCATTGTAATAGTAATTGCAATGGTTGGACATGAACACCATATTGGGCGCGTCAAATGGCTTGATTTTTATTTATTTGTAATCGAATTAAGCTTTGGTGAAGCTTAGAGTCTTATAACCCGAGGATTCATCGACCAGTCGGTAATTGTTGGGCAATAAATATGGATCTTTAGGGCATGATGCATTTAGAACAGTGAAATTGAAGCACATCTAACACTTATTTGATGATTTTTAAACCAAGATCATGTTAGCCAACCAAATTGGATATTTGATCTCGATTATGAAACCAACATTCCTTAAATTATCAACCTCTTCGGCGATTGATGTCTACTTTTCTTTGAAAACTTTACATTTTCTCTGCCCCACAAGCTTTATAGTAGAATTTACGGTGAAACGATGATAGACCACCATAGGGTTTATACCCTACATGTCTGAAGGGGCCAAGAAAATAAATAAATGTTTCTTCTGAGTAGGATAACTAGTTATTTTTATTTAACTTTGGTCGGAAAGGTGCATAGCTTGGTGGTTTAGAAATATTTGGGCCCAATATCAACCTCCTTTAGATCCAAATTCACAAAATTAGCTCCTTGTGCGTCTTGATGCAGAATGGCGGCTGCAGCCACCTCCACCCTCCTTATCCTGAGGCTATCCAAGTAGAATTCTTGTGCGATCACTTAATAACATTTGATTATTCTAACTCACCCATTAAGAAGCAGATACTTCATACATACGTCAAGGCTGAATGAGAGGCCCCTAAAAGATGTTGTATGAAGAAGGGGTGTCTACCACAAAATATTTTACCTTGACACGTTGAAGATAAATGCAGTGTTGCAGTGGGAGACTCTGAAATATGTTACCGATATCAGAAGTTTTCTTGGGTTGGCTGGTCATTACAAGAGGTTTATTAAAAGATTTTCGAAGTTAGCATTGCCTTTGACTCAGTTGACTCGAAAGGGTTAAGCTTATGTTTGAGACGTGCATTGTGAAGAGAGTTTTCAAGAACTCAAGAGAAAGTTGATGTCTGTTTCAGTTTTGATTTTCCCCAATCCTGGTGAATCCTTTGTTGTGTATTATGATGCTTCAAAGATGGGTCTAGGCGGTTTGTTGATGCAAAATAGTCAGTTTGTAGCTTATTCTTCTAGGCAATTGAAGGCTCATTAGAGGGATTATCCTACGCATGATCTAGAGTTGGCAGTTGTGGTGTTTGTGTTGATCATTTAGAGACATTATCTATTTGGATCCATATTTGAAGTGTTCAATGATCACAAGAGTTTGAAATACTTGTTCAATCAGAAAGAGTTGAATATGAGATAGAGGAGGTGACTCGATTTTCTGAAGGATTAAGATTTTAGCTTGAGTTACCATTCGGGTAAAGCCAGTTTTGTGGTTGATGCATTGAGTGGGAAGTTGTTGCATATGTCGATAATGATGGTTCGAGAATTGGAATTGATTGAGCAATTCAGAAATATGTATTTTGTGTGTGAGGAGACTCATATTATGTGACGTTGGGAATGTTGAAGCTGACCAGTTATATCCTTGAGGAAATTAAAGAGGATTAGAAGTTATATATGAAGTTGATTGACCGCCTTGTGTTAATCAATCAAGGAAAATGGGGCGATTTTAGAATTAACGAAAATAGAGTGATGAGGTTTAAAGATAGAACTTGTGTACCAGATGTTCCAGAATTTGAGAAGAGTATTCTTGAAGAAGATGTTTTGATGGCCAGAAATGAAGAAATAAGTAGTTGAGATTGATGCTTGTTTGAATTTTCAGAAGTTGAAGATTGAACATCATAAGTCATTAGGTCTGATGCAACCGTTGAGTATTCTGGAGTGGAAGTGAGACAACATTTCTATGGACTTTTTGAAGAGTTTGCCAAAGACGATGAAAATATGTGATTCCATTTGGGTTGTTGTTAATAGGTTGACAAAAGCGACTTATTTCATTGCGATTAAGATCAATTATCCTTTGAAGAAGTTACTCGAGTTGTACATTGAGAAGGTTGTTAGCTTACATAGTATTCCATCGAGTATTGCGTCAGATACAGATTCTAGATTTATATTGAGGTTTTGGCAGAGTTTGCATGAAGCGTTGGGTACTAAGCTGAAGTTGAGTACTTCTTATCATCCACATACAAATGGTCAGATAAAGAGAACTATCCAACCCTTGGAAGATCTATTGAGGGCTTGAGTGTTAGAACAAGAAGGTGCTTGAGATAGTTACTTATCATTGACTGAGTTCAACTACAAAAAAAAATTTCATTATAGTATTGGAATGACACCATTCAAGGCTTTGTATGGTAAAAGGTGTAGAACACCTTTGTGTTGATATGAATCATGTGAGAGTGTTGTGCTTGGACCTGATATTGTGCAGCAAACCACTGAGAAGATCAAGATGATCCAAGAGAAGACGAGAGCTTCGCAGAGTCGCCAGAAGAGTCACCATGATAAAAGGAGGAAAACACTTGAGTTCTAGGAGAGAGATCATGTGTTTATGCGAGTTACATCGGTAGTCGGTATTGGTCGAGCTTTGAAGTCTCGAAAGCTCACACCATATTTTGTTGGTCCATATCAGATCTTGAGAGGATAAGAGGTGTGTCCTATCAGATTGCCTTGCCATTTCCACTTGCTAATTTTCATGATGTGTTTCATGTATCTCAGTTAAGGAGATATATTTTGGATCTCTCTCATGTTATTCATGTGGACGATGTTCGAGTTATAGAGAAATTGACTGTTGAGGTATCTTCCTTGATAGTAGATGATTTGAAAGTGAGTCAGATACATGGTAAGGAGATTTCCTTGATGAAGGTAGTGTGGGGAGGACGAGTTGGTGGAAGTATGACTTGGGAGATGGAGAGTCAGATGAGAGATTCGTATCTGACTCTATTTTCTTTAGGTAATTTTTAAGGGAAAAAATTCGTTAAGTGTGAGAGAGTTGTAACACCCTGAAATTTAATTTTATCATTTAATCAAATTATTTCGTATTTTTATTTATTTAGTTAGTATTTAGTGTGTTTTAATCAAACATGTATGTTCATTTGATGTGCATGTGGGGCATTGGTGGGGTGTAGTGAGAGCATTGGTGGGTGGTAGAAGAATTAGAATAATGAAAATAATTAGAGTTTTAATTATTTTAATTAATAATTAAAATAAGATAGAAAATGAGATTTTTGGATGGATAAATAGGAAATTAGAGAATAATGAGGATTATTATTATTAAAAACAAAATTAGAGTTAAAAAGGTATTTTGGTAAATAGAGGAATAAGTGAGGGCATTGTAGGGATCATAAATTTAGGAGAATTCGGTTTCTAATAAAAAAGAGTTAGTAGAGAATTTTGGGGTTAGTACGTAGAAACATAGATTGGAGAAAGGAAAAGGCTAGGAAAACAAGAGCTAATAGAACCTCCATTGTTAGAGCTTGAAGGTGTTTTTGCTGAAAAATCTAAGATAATGGAGGATTACTCTTAATATGGTGTAGATTGCATGATTGGGTAGAGGCAAATCCTTAATCCCATTAGGTTTTTCCTAATTTTTAGTTTTGAATAATGATTGATGAAGATGAGTTGAGTTATGTGATAGCATGATTTATGTGATGTATTATGTGAAATTCGTGTACAGTTTTACCATGAAAATTGTGTGTTCTTGTTAATTAAGTTGGTAAGAATTAGTGGTAATATGTGTGTTGTGGTTTTGATGAATAAACATGTAAAACCATGGTTAATCCTTCAAAATGCATGTTAATTGATAGATGAGTGATATATTAATGTTAGATATTAATATCCATGTTGTTGTTATTGTTTGATTTGAGGGATGAGAAAGGAAAATCAGAGTTCTCAATTGAACTCCATGGCTAATGCGTGTTATTCGCAAGTATACGAAGTACGTCAGAGTAATATAAAAGATTATCGATCCCACAGAGACAATGTCAATCTATCGACTACTATTGTTATGGTTTTTATCTAAAGTTAATGAAAACAGAGAGTAATACGCACAAAGAAAAAAAATTAAGGAATGAATTCAAATTCAGAATAAAGACATACTGGAATGTAATTCTCACATATCAAACAATACTCCTATTGTCTAAGTAGTAATACTTGTGGGACAATGTTTTCTTTCTTGAAAAAGAGTTAATAAAAAAGGAACCATCGTGTTAGCGTAATCGGAACCAGACATGACCTTTAATCTATACCAGCCGCTCACGCTACACCGGTCGCATCTTGCGTTAAAGTGAAAAAGTCTTTTTTTATATAACTACCTTTAAGACTAAGTTAAAATGTGTTTTTGATTGAAAACTTTAATATCAAAGGGTTTCCAGCATATGCTCAGCCAACCGGATCCTAAATTTATAAACACGTCCAAAAATAGTTTTAAAATCACTTTCTAATAATACCAAACTTTCCTAATTAATTAATAAAGCAATTTCGTTGTTTTTACCAATTAAAAACTAATCAACTCTTATCTAAAGTGTCGGTCGACTTTCGATTTTACCTGACATAGTCATGGTTATTACGTAAACAGAAACATGGTTTCGTTCACGTAAATGCCGATCAATTTAAGTTCAGAAAAATTGCATTAAAATCTAAAACAACCCCTAAAGTGTTTCTACAAATATAATATATGGAGTATCATCGGAATGACGATCCTCACATCCCAGCACAACAGATTTAGCTAGACGTGACAGTGATAAACATAATAAATTTATTTGTAGAATAAATCATTTAGGGAAACAGTTACGTGCGTGATTGGTTCTTAAATGAACAAAAGTGTCACTCTTAGGTTTGACTCAGAAAATGAATCCTTTGAAATAAAGCAATATGTAAATGTGCAGAAATTAAATGCGTGATCGGTTTCCAAAAGTAAGACGAAAATGTCACGCTTAAGTTCACTCTTAAAAAACAAATCTTTGAAATAAAAGCGGTATGTAAATTGTGCGAGAAAATAAATGAGTGATTGGTTTCCAAAAGTAAGAACGAAAGTGTCATGCTTAAGTTCACTCTTAGAAAAAAAAATCTTTGAAATAAAAGTGATATGTAAATCGTGCGGAAATTAAACAAATTAAAGCAAGGCGGGAAGTAATGTGAATGATAATAAAAGTGTGAGTAAAATAAAACCTGCTCCAAATCGGAGACTTGAATCTGTTACAATGCTGGAAAATATATCTGACTTGAAATTAAAATGACGACAAGCTTAAAATTCCTATCCTACGATGCTCCAACCTCGGTTACAACAATGGTGCGATAACCCCTCGATGTGACGGATTATCGCTTCTAATAACTAGATATATGCCTATGCTGAGAACTAAGATTGGATGGATCTAAAGTGTGAAAATTAGGTCCTATTTATACTAGTAAGATGCCTTGGAAGCCAAGTAGAAGCTTCAAAATTCGTGGGAGAGAAAATCTCCAGTCATGGCCTAATTCTCCAACTGTCCTTGACTGGACCACCAAAATCAAAGATGGCGCCTGCCATCTAGACATGGCGTCTGCCATGTGTACAAAACATGGGAGGCGCGGTCTTGTGACTATCGGAACGTGAGAGAAATGGTCCAACTCATGGCTACTTCCATGACCAACGTCACGTGGGATGCCATGTGTACAATCTACATCAAAATCTCCGTTTTTCATCTGTTTTGCTTTGTTTCTTCATGAACGGCTATCATTTGGCTACTTACTTGAAAACAAACATAATACGACATAATACTATAAAAACATAATAAGAAGATATTAAATAACATGTGAATCAAGTCGAAATATACAATATATTTTCATGTTATCAATGGCCAAAAATGCAAGTTGTTCTTCTGCTTCAGGGTGACATACGTCACCCTAATGATGACCAGGTCGTCATGGCCTTTGAGGCGCCGACAGGCGTCAGTTGCCTGACGGGTAGATCATCATGGTCCTCAGACACAATTTTATGCAACGAGCGTCATGGTGATGATGTATGAGGTGACGTGGACGGTGACAGGTGTTATATGATGGCGAGTAACCCGTCATTCTACCAGAATGAGTGTCATTCAATAATTTGTTTGGAATTGAGATGTCGGTTGTGATTTTGATGTTGTGTTGTCATTAGGCTACTGTTTGGCCATGATTTGGAGGTATTTTGGTGTTATTTATTATTGAATGTTGAATTAACCAATTGCTATGATGTTATGCATAATTATGGTGATAATTATGGTTGTATTACATGTTGTCGAAAGTTATACATCATGGTGTATGGACTTTGGTCCAGTTTTGGTGATCTAGTCTGATGGTGTGGATTCAGAAGTGGGTAGTCGGTTCCAGATTGGAATCGGTCAAGCGTTACTTATGGTGATAGTGGTGAATTGGTGTTCTCTGGCTCTAAGATGGGAATTCAGGAGCGAGAAGGATCTGTGTCATCCATAATGGTATTGCATGCATGTAGAGTCTTAATGTTGAGTACATTGTATCTATTGTTACATATGTAATTGTTTGATTATGTTGATATTGGTTATTGAGAATACTTATGTGGTTGTTGTAAGTGAATTGTTTTGAATAATTGTTGATGTTTGCTTAGACTATCCTCTGCATACTTATGCACCATTATATATTATTAGTGTATTCTTACCCCTTTGTTGTTTGTGTGGTTCTGTGCTACTTCTTGGGGGTACAAATGAACGTGTAAATGAGTAGCTGCTTAGAGGCTGAAGGATGATATTGAGGTTGTTTTTCTTTTTCCTATTTTATACGATATTTAGATTTCGTTGCTCTGATCTGTAACAGTTGGTGAGCGGGCGAATGTTTTGTTTTATTATTTATTATTTATTATTATACTCATGTTGTTGATGCGAGTATTAGACTTGTAACTCGTTATGTTATGCATTGTTAAGTTACTTTAATTGATTCATTTTCCACTGCAATGAGCCTATGAAAATGTGATAATGTGATGACACATATTTAATTTATGGCATTATTTGAGTAACCCGTGTTACGGAGCAAGTTTATGTTGTGTTTCAGTGGCACCCTATGTGTGTATTTGATTTAATTTCGTATTATTTCGCGTTGGGGTTGTTAGGGTGTTACAACACTCGGATGTCATCTGGATCCAATTGAAGCCTTCAATACTCAATTTCTATCCCAATCGTCACACTGAATCGTTATTACCATGTGATCATTTTCTCGAGGAAGTGTATTAGCGACGTCCTTTCTAGAGAAAGCAATTACAGGTTTTGGCTTATTTCTTAAACCTACTTTAGGGTTAGTAAGTGAGCATTATAACTACAGAACTTACCAAAAGTATCTTTTATGAGGGGAGTTGGATTCTTTGCCTCCCTCCAACAAACTCTTCTGCTATGGTATAAGCGAATGTGGTCACTTTGGTAGATGTCACAGTGTTGCATCGTGTCACCATGTTTAGGAAATGACTGAGGTGACTTGTGAGTTGAAGGTGAATGTGGTCGGGTCAATTTTACCATAGCCCTATGGTGGACGCCAATTTTACTTTCTAAAAGTACAATAGCGAGAGAAAAGAATTTATTCACGTGATATTTGTGAGAGATTATCTATTTTTTCCCTCTAATTTATGGATCTTAGACGCTTCTCAAGTTAATGAGTCCTCATTTTTACTTTAAAGACTATGGTTCTTGTAGAGTTTTCTCAAGGCCAGATTTAGTCCAAGAGTTGGCCATATCTCCCGTATTCAGGGGATTACATGAGATCATGGCAGAGTTATTTCCTCTTTCTTCGAAGAAGTGGTTTTTTCCTCATAGCCTTGTCAAAGCCATTTAGTATTCTAGCACACCTGTAATTTCGCATACGATTAATGATAGATAAGTAATACCATGTTCGGGTCAAGCAGTCCAATTGTATAACTAGGCTCCCGCCTGATAACGTTCACACACTAGACTACCCCTTTTTTTAGGTGGAGCTCTTTTCAGCCTAACACTATATTGCACTATACTAGCATACTGAGTCGTTCCTCAAAATTCTGATGTCTGATTTCTTCTTGCCTAGCTAAATTTTACATATATATATATATATATATATATATATATATATATATATATATATATATATATATATATATATATATATATATATATATATATATATATATATATATATATATATATATATATATATATATATATATATATATATGAGTGGGGATCGACTTACTTCAAGAGTAAATTTTTGTAACTTATTCAAAATCTTAGCCTTTAAATTGAATCTAATCTAAGAGTTAAATTAACATTTTACTCAATTAGTCTTTTGATTAAATCAAATTTAAAGGCTATGATATATATATATATATATATATATATATATATATATATATATATATATATATATATATATATATATATATATATATATATATATATATATATATATATATATATATATATATATATATATATATATATATATATATATATATATATATATATATATATATATATATATATATATATCAATGTTAAAAAAAAACTATTGTTGTTTATATATATATGTTTGTGAAACTAATGAAAATATCAAAAATAAATGCATATCATCTTTAACTAGCATATAATTTTCTCTTTATCACCATAATTTATTTTTGTTATTAATTAAAGTGTCACTAATATTCATTTTACAACAGGAAACTCAAACTCACTACATTGATGTTACAAAAGATTAAACTTTTACCACTAAGCTATCATCCAAATCCAAATGTACAATAGTTTTTTTCTTTAAAGAATGGGAGAAAGTCATATTGGTTAGTTAGAGTCTGATTCAATCCAAAGTTACAACTTCTGGTAGATAATTTCAATGCCCGACTCACACCAATAATTCAGCTGGCAGCGCAACAGTAATTTCAAGATCATGAGCAGAACTTTCCAAAATTGCAACAAAAATTTCCTCTATATGTCTCCACCAACAATATGACCTAGGGTGGCACCATTGTTACATTTGACACTAAATTTAAGATGTAATAGAATATATTTTCTGGTCACTGTTATAAACAATAATTTTTTAAAAAAATTATTGAATAAATAATATATTTGATCATTATTATATATTAAATATATTAATTATTCGATGAATCTAATTTTTTTTGTTTTGTTTATAGTAGTGATGAAAGGGTTGTATTTCCTAAAAAAAGAGGCAACAACCTTTGTGTGACTTTCAGAGATTAACATGAACACTAATCATGTTGATAACGAATTGGCTGAAGTTAATTTCTCATTGAACCTAGTCTAATTACTACAAAATCTTAGTAATGCAAGAAAGAAGCACATTTCTGCATTATAGATCACCTCTATCACAATAGCTATGAGTTTGTCTAGTGAAACTATAATAAGTATTGAATGGATTAAGCATAGCATAAGAAAAAAAGTTAGAACAAAATCTTTGTATTGATTGAATTAGTTCATTACAAAAAAAACATATAAATGGTTAGTATATATTTAGACAAGTTAAAAAGTTAGTTTTTTTTTTTTTTTTTACACAAAAGAGGGCTTAAGTTCAAAAAACACTAAAAATATTAGTCGCAAACTATAGGTAGAAATACCTCTAGAATCTTCATCCAAAATATTTAACAAACTATCCTACGACAAATCAAACTAAACAGAATCCGATCTAATTCTACAATTAAAATTATTTAAGGCATTCACACATCAATTTGCCCCTTTGAAAGAGGGACACATACTCACTTTCTTAAACTTTTCCATCAATTTCTAGATTTGACTAATAATCGACAAATTCTCCCACATGTTCCAATTTCCTTTATCAATAGACTGAACCACTATAAAAGAATTCGCATTAATTTCAACATTCTTTAATCATAACGATAAGATATGTTTAATTCTTTTATACAAACCCGATAGTTCCGCCATAAAGACATTACTCTTTCCAAGAAACTTTGCAAACCCGCAAATCCATATGCCATTCTTATCTCTGATCACTCCCCACAACCTGAAATCATACATGTGGGAGCCCACTCAAACCTGTCCAAAATTTGACGAAGAAAACCTGATTTGATTGAGTTTGGGTTCAGATTTGTGTTTTCCCCAATTATAAAATATAGGAATGAGTCGGGTAATGAGAACACTAGTATCGACCCCGAACCCACCTCGTTTATTTTATTATGTGCTTTATTAATTTAGTTGTGATACTTTAGAAATATTTTGATTTGTATTCATTATTTAAAATATTTCAAATGTATGTAGATATTTTTTGAGAAATTTCTACTACAACAATCCAAGAAGGAACATCAACAATCTAAACATGACAAGGTTGAAAATTTTGATAGCATTGATTTCAGGTATTGTACAAACATGTAATATCTTTCATAATCCTTTCACTTAGATACTTGACTTTGGTGCTTCACATCATGTCTGCCCTTACATTCATTGTTTTTCTAACATTCATGCTATCAACCCTATACCTATACACTTAGCTAATGAAACATGTATTCATGCTAAATTTTTTGGCACTATCAATTTTGATACTAATTTTCATTTGAAACATGTGTTTTACATACCTGAATTTAGGTTTAGTCTCATATCCATCTCTAAACTGTGCAAAACATCTCAATATAGTATTTTCTTCTTACACAATTCCTGTAACATACAGGATGTGTCTACCAAGGAGATGATTGGACCTGTGACTCAACTTCATAATCTTTACATTCTTCACAAGCACCCCATTCACGCTATTATCCATGATACTTCATGTAATTATGTTAGCACTAGGAATCCTAATAGCATTAACCAACTTGTTAGCAATGATATTGCCTTGTGGCATTGTAGACTAGGTCACCCTTCCAATGAAGTTTTGCATCATATGTCTCAACGTTTTTCTGATATTACATACAGCAAGATATCTCCTTGTAACACTTGCAATTTGGCCAAACAATGTAAACTTTCATTTCTTTTAAGTACATCTGTTACTACAAATTGTTTTGATTTTGTCCATATGGACATATGGGTCCCCATTTTTGTTTCTTCTCTAGATGTATTTCATTATTTTCTAACTATAGTGGATGATTGTACTAGATATAGTTGGACTATTCTAATGCACAACAAATCTGACACTAGAGTTCATATCAAGAATTTTATATCATATGCTCAAACATAATTTGATTGTAGAATTAAAACCATTATGAGTGATAATGGTAGTGAGTTTCTCATGCCTTCCTATTATGCTTCCCTTGGACTCATTCACCAAAGGAGTTGTATTGAAACCCCTCAACAAAAATCCATTGTTGAAAGAAAACATAGGCATTTCCTTAATGTTACTAAGTCCCTCTTATTTCAATCTCATTTGCCAAATTTTTTTGGTCATATTCTCTCTGTCATGCTACTTACTTAATTAACAAATTATCTAGTCATACCATACACAACAACACACCCTATGAACTTCTCTTTAAAACACCTCCTTCATTTACTAACCTTAGGATATTTGGATGTCTTGTTTATGCATCCACCTTAACTAGACAAAAACACAAATTAGACCCTCATGTTACTCAATGCATTTTCTTAGGTTTTCCTACTAGTATGAAATGTTTTCTTCTTTTTTATCTCACCACCAGAATTGTTTTCACATCCAGAAATTGTGTATTTCATGAAAACACCTTCCCTTATACCTCTCCTCACCAGACACAACTTAAACCTGCTCTTATATTCTTGATTATGAGCATTCCACCATCCCCTTTCTATTTGGTATGCATTCTTCCCTTGAGCCATCTATTCCTGAACAAACCCCTCAAATTTCTCAGCCCACTACAACTTCTCCCACTACTCCTATTTCATCTCCCATCCAATATTTCCCTCACTCACCTACTGAAACTTCCAGTCATCCTAAATCTTCACCCATTTCCTACCACTAGAATCTCTACCAGAACCAAATCTGCTCCTGCATACTTGAAAGGCTTTGTTTGCAATACTGTTTTTAATAATTCTATACATGATATTGTTAGAACACAGATTGGTTGTTAGTTATATCTCTATGTTTTGATGATAACACTAATTAAATTTTGTATTAAGAAATTATATACTCTAAATTTGTTCAAGTATTTTTGTTGCAGATATTAAATTTAATATCCTTCTGAAAGAAAAAATGAATCTGAACATTGAACAACGCAAGGCTCTGAGCGTCAGAAGCATCTCGTTAGAAGACTCTGAGCGCAGCCTACAGAAGACTCTGAACGCCTACAGAAGACTCTGAAGCAGAAGCTACAAAAGCATCTGAAGTGCAGCTGAAGACTTTGTATGAAGAGTTTCAAGCATTGTTTTTCAGAAGTCTCTGATAGTACTGTTCGCTGCAAGTACTGAGGATCTGATCTCCAAACTCTGCTCTGATTATTACTCACACTGAAGCACACTTGTTGCAACACTCTGATACAACAAAATCTGATAACATTAAGACTCTGATCACTCAAGGCTCTAATGTTGATTGCTGTGAAATAGAAGCTTGTTGAAGAAGATTATTCAAAGTTATATCCGTTGGAATATTCCAAACGTCTCTTTCCTCTTTTATGCTAGACACAAGAACTCAGGCAAAAAGGATTTCTCTGAACGTTCTACTTCTAGGAAAGGTCAAGTCATGTGAAGACAAAAGGCTACAACTACTTTGCAGTACACGGTCTTCAAGCTTGCAAACGTCTTGGACTTCTTTGTCTATAAAAGCAAGCCTTCAACAACTTTCTTCAGTTAACGAACAATTGACGAATATTGACTAATATATTGAAAACTCTCTCAAAGCTCTCATACAAATTATATTTCTCTGTTGAATAGTTTCATTCGTTCTTAAACTTAAGTGTATAAATCACAGTTGTGATATAGCTTTCATAGAAGCATTCAAACACTTGTTTAGTTTACATTTGATTGTAAAAGTTCCTTAAGAAGACCAAGTTGTGGTCAGTAGTTCTTGAGAAGACTAAGACAGTTGTTCTTAGTGTTTGACACTGTAATCAGTTTGACTATAGTGGATTAAGTCCTTGTGGAGAAAGGCAAATCACTCTTGATAGGGTTGACTGGATTAGTTGAGTTTAACGAACCAGGATAAAAATCATTGTGTTTTTATTGCCATAATATTTTCAAAACCCTTATTCAACCCCCCCCCCCCCCCTTCTAAGTGTTTTCTCACCTTCAGATATTTCTAAATATGTTTCATACAATGCATTATCTCATGCACATTTCACTTTCATATCTGCTATATCTACTGCTTGTGATCCTAGATCATACAAACAAGCCAATTTTCATCCTCAATGGATTCAAGCCAAGAATAATGAGATTCAGGCCCTAACCAACAACAACACATGAAAGTTCACCACTCTACCTCCAGGTAAGAAAGCTATAGGTTGTAAATGGATTTACAAATCCAAATTCCATTCGGATGGGACATTAGAAAGGCACAAAGCAAGGTTAGTTGCTCAGGGTTTCAATCAAATACAAGGTATTAATTTCTTTGGCATTTATTCTCTTGTTGCCAAGCTCACTACTATAAGAATTATTCTTGCCATTGCCTTTTCATTAAATGTGCATCTTCATCAACTTGATGTCTATAATGCTTTACTCCATGGCGATTTAGATGAATAAGCGTAAAGTCTACCAACAGAGTATGAGAAGAACAATCTTATTAAATGTTATATCTCATACTGTGTATGAGAAGATTACCAACAGAGAAACAACATTTGATTTGTTTGAGTCTTTGAAGATGACTCATGAAGGGAACTCACAAGTTAAAGAGACCAAGGCTCTGGCACTGATCCAGAAATATGAAGCCTTTAAAATGGAAGAATCTGAATCTATAAAAGCTATGTTCTCTAGATTCCAGATCCTCACAGCTGGATTAAAAGTGCTGGATAAAGGCTACTCCACTGCTGATCATGTAAAGAATATCATCAGAAGCTTGCCAATCAGATGGAGACATATGGTCACTGCTCTGAAGCTAGCAAAAGATCTGAACAAGATCACATTGGAAGAACTGATCAGCTCTCTGAGGAGCCATGAGATTGAACTTGAAGAAGACGAGCCTCAAAAGAAAGGTAAGTCAATTGCTTTAAAGTCTAGCAAATCTGTTAAAGTGTTGCAGGTGTTAGAAGAAAGCTCTGAAGAGTCTTCTTCTGAAGAAGAAGATGAACTGTCCCTGCTGTCCAGAAGGATCAACAAACTCTGGAAGCATAAACAGAGGAAGTTCAAGAACTTCAGGAAACCATAGCAACGCAAAGAGTCTTCTGGACAAAGAAGATCTGGAAAGAAGGAGGTTGTCTGCTATGAATGCAAGGAACCTGGGCACTACAAGAATGAATGTTGAAAGTTTCAGAAGGAGAAGCCATGAAGGAATCCTGAGCATAAAAAGAAAGTTCTGATGGCTACATGGGATGATTCAGATGCATCTGAATCTTCATCAGAGTTAGAAGAAGAATGTGCCAACATGGCACTGATTGCTGGCGTGGAAGATCAGGATGAAGGAACATCTGGATCTGAATCTGATTCTGAATCTGACTCAGAAGAGGTACTTTCTGATCTCTCTAGGGAAAAACTTGTTAAGGTTTTATCAGAAGTCCTGAAAAACTATAACCAGATTAAGCTCAAATGCAAGAAGCTTAAATGCAATCTTGGATCTAAGAATAGTCTGTTAAAGTCAGAAGTTGCTGAGCTCAAAGAAAACAATTTGAAAATGAAAAACAATTTTGAAAAAGCTCAACAAGACTCTGAATCTGAAACTAAGTCAAAATGTAAAAATATTTTAGAAGAATATGACTATAGTTTTCATAAGTTTCTGGCTAAAAGCATCGATAGAAGCAAGATGGCTTCAATGATCTATGGAGTTAGCAGAAACAACAGGAAAAGAATTGGATATGAATCTTCCTCTGGAAAGGATTTAAATCCAATACCTGTTGATAAACTTATCATTAAGAAGACTCCCTTATATTCTCATTTTAAGTTTGGTCATCTGAATGATATTAAACACACACGTTTTGATCAGAACGTTCCTGTGTTTAAACCGAAAGTTAGTCAGAACAAACCTGTTGTAAAAAGACAGAAGTTCAGACAAACTTTTAAGGCAACTAACCCAAAAGGACCCAAAAAGATCTGGGTACCTAAGGATAAGATAATACCTGTTGCAGATGTATTTAGCAGCAAAGTCAAGACGCCAATCATGGTACCTGGACTCTGACTGCTCACGTCACATGACGGGAGAAAGGTTTTTGTTCCAAAGCCTGGAGCTTAAATCTGGAGGAGACGTCAAATTTGGAGGGAACCAGAAGGGAAAGATAATTGGTTCTGGTACTATTGGCAATGGTAACCTTCCCTCTATATCTAATGTTTTACTTGTAGAAGGATTAAAACATAATCTATTGTCCATAAGTCAATTAAGTAACAATGGTTATGACATAATCTTTAATCAAAAATGTTGCAAGGCTGTTAGTCAGAAGGATGGCTCAATCCTATTTAATGGAAAGAGGAAGAACAACATTTATAAAATTAATCTTTCAAAACTTAAGGTTCAAAATGTAAAATGCATTATGTCTATTAATGATGAGCAATGGGTCTGGCACAGAAGATTGAGGCATATTAATATGAGACGTATATCTCAGATTAATAAATTCAATCTGGTCAGATGACTTCCTAAGTTGAAGTTCAACTCAGATGCTCTTTGTGAAGCATGTCAAAAAGAAAATTTTCCAAAATCTTCTTTTAAAAATAAGAATGTTGTTTCAACTTCAAGACCGTTAGAGTTACTTCACATTGATTTGTTTGGACCAGTGAAAACTGTATCCATCAGAGGCAAGAAGTATGGATTAGTCATTGTGGATGACTATAGCAGATGGACATGGGTGAAATTCCTAAAACACAAGGATGAGTCACATTCTGTGTTCTTTGATTTCTGCAAACAAGTCCAGAATGAAAAAGGTTTTAAAATTATTAAAGTCAGAAGTGATCATGGTGGAGAATTTGAAAACAAATATTTTGAAAAATATTTTAATGAAAATGGCATTGCTCATGATTTCTCCTGCCCTAGAACTCCACAACATAATGGAGTTGTAGAGAGGAAAAATAGAACTTTGCAAGAAATGGCCAGAACCATGACCAACGAGACTAATCTGGCAAAACATTTTTGGGCAGAAGCAATAAACACAACTTGTTATATTCAGAACAGAGTGTCTGTAAGACCTCTTCTGGAGAAGACTCCCTATGAATTGTGGAGGAACAGAAAGCCCAACATTTCTTATTTCCATCCTTTTGGATGTATATGTTATATATTGAACACCAAGAGAATCTAAACAAGTTTGATTCTAAAGCATAGAAGTGTTTCATGCTTGGGTATTCTGAACGCTTAAAGGCTACAGAGTATACAATACTGAAACACAGATTGTGGAGGAATCTATACATGTTAGATTTGATGATAAGCTTGGCATTCAAAATCCAAAGCAGTTTGAAAGTTCTCAAGATAGAGAAGTAATTCTCACAGACTCTGAAGGTTCAGAGGCAGAAAAGGTTCAAGTGAAAGAGCCAGAAGCAACGCCAGATACAACTCCTTTAGCTACTCAAATGAACAACTTGAATATTTCTGAAGAATCAAATGTTAAAGAATCATCCAGAATCAAGTTTTCCCATCCAGAAGAAATGATCATTGGAAAGAAGGATGACCCTATAAGAACAAGATCCTACCTCAGATCATCTGAAGCGTCATTATTTGGTTTGGTGTCAGTTATTGAACCAACTTCTGTGGATGAAGCTTTGCAAGACAACGACTGGATAATTGCCATGTAAGAAGAGCTCAATCAATTCACAAGAAATGGTGTTTGGGATTTGGTTTCAAGACCAAAAGGATTCAACATTATTGGAACTAAATGGGTCTTCAGAAACAAGTTGAATGAAAAAGGAGAAGTTGAAAGAAACAAAGCAAGGCTTGTTGCTCAAGGTTATAGCCAGCAAGAAGGAATTGACTACACAGAGACTTATGCTCCTGTGGCCAGGTTAGAGTCTATTCGTTTACTCATTTCTTTTGCTGCACAAAATAACATCACTCTATATCAGATGGATGTTAAGGGTGCCTTCTTAAATGGAGTTATAGAAGAGGAAGTCTATGTTCATCAACCTCCTGGTTTTGAAAGTGATAAATTTCCAGAACATGTTTTTAAACTTAAGAAATCTCTGTTTGGTTTAAAACAAGCTCCCAGAGCTTGGTATGAGAGATTAAGTAATTTTCTTCTGGAGAAAAATTTTATCAGAGGCAAAGTGGACACAACTCTCTTCTGTAAAACATTTAAGAAAGATCTGCTAATTTGTCAAATATATGTGGATGATATTATATTTGGATCTACCAATGTTACGCTGGGAAAGGAGTTTGCTCAATGTATGCAGGCTGAATTTGAGATGCGCATGACGGGAGAATTGATATTCTTTTTGGGAATTCAAGTCAACCAAACTCCAGATTTCACTTACATTCATCAGACTAAATATGTAAAAGAGCTTCTGAAGAAGTTCAACATGATTGATAGTAAGATGGCAAAGACTCCTATGCATCCAACAAGCACTCTTGGTAAGGAAGAGGTAAGTAAAAAAGTAGATCAGAAACTCTACAGAGGTATGATTGGATCTCTTCTATACTTAAATGCTTCTAGACCTGACATTTTATTCAGTGTATGCTTGTGTGCAAGATTCCAATCAGATCCTAGAGAATCACACTTAACAGCTGTTAAGAGGATTCTAAGGTATCTGAAAGGTACGTCGAATGTGGGTTTATGTTACAGAAAATCTGATGAATTTAAACTAGTTGGATTCTGTGATGCTGATTACGCTGGAGACAGAGTTGAAAGAAAAAGTACTTCTGGAAGCTGTCAGTTTCTAGGAAGAAATCTAATCTCCTGGTACAACAAGAAGCAACCTACAATTGCGCTGTCAACTACAGAAGCAAAATATATTGTTGCTGCTGGATGTAGCACACAAATGCTCTGGATGAAAAGTCAACTAGAAGACTATCAGATCTTTGAGAGTAATATTTATATATTCTGTGATAATACTTCTGCTATATGTTTGTCTAAAAACCCTGTTTTACACTCAAAGGCAAAACATATAGAAATTAAACATCACTTCATTAGAGACTATGTTCAGAAGGGTATTATAAACTTAAGCTTTATTGATACAGATCATCAATGGGCTGACATTTTCACAAAACCCCTTGCTGAAGATAGGTTTAAGTTTATTCTGAAAAATACTGGTATGGAATTCTGTCCAGAATAATATTTATCAGAAGCAACTTTCTCAGATGCAAAATGTTTAAACTCTGAAGTATTTCATCTGTCATTTAATTAATTTCTTGAATTATTATTTCTGTGTGTATCTGAACTAACAAGTCGCAGAGGATCTGAGTGTTGGCTAATATTTCATTTCTCAAAGAGTTTTCAGAAGCACATGCAAGCAAACACGTGTAACTCAGAATCTGAAAAGATGGAGGGCACAATACTGAAAAGACGTTGGAGGTACTGTTTGAATATTTGGTTTCTCGTTTTCCCCCCAAATTGTCAGAATCATTAATGCTTTGAAATGATTATATTCTTTTCATTAAATGCTATTAAATGCTAAGTGCAAGCATGCTGATCGTGTGACTTTTGTGTGCCCTAATTGTTCTTCTATAAATGCCACAACTTTACACACTTCACATTTTTCACTTTCACGAACACATTGTATGCATTTCTTCTTGTTTCATTGCTTTCATCTCTCTCTCAAACCCAAACATCTCAGAAACCCTAAACCTTTAAGAACTTCCATGGCTACTTCATCTTCAATGTATGCTCAGTTCCAATCTTCAATGGCTGTTGTTTCTTCCTCGAACATGGGTGTTGTTGCATTTAAGGAACCTATCAGAACATTACTCACACCTGTTGACAAGTTGGAAGTTTTGTGTGAATCCATTGTTAGCTTTGAATCGTTTGCTGAAAATGGGTATGATCTTCGTCCCATTGTTGATGCACAGTGTTGGACCAAGTTTTTTGACAGGTTGATGGGACCAGTTTACCCTCGTCTGGTAAAGGAATTTTGGATACATGCTTCTACTTACCCTAAGTTCATAGTTTCATTTGTTCTGGGTAAAGAAATTATTATTACTGAAGACTTGATAAGGAAATCATAGGATATGAGGAAACTGATGGAGTCACTAATCTACCATCTGGGCATATGGATATGACTGATGTGTATAGAGAAGTTTGCTCATCTGGAGTAGCTTCTAACAAGGTTAAGGATTTGAAGCCAGTTTACATGATCTGGGCTAAGATTTTCATGAGCTGCATTCATCACAGAAAATCTTCCAATTCTCCAGATTATGTTAACACTGATCAGCTATACTTCATGTATTGTCTGTGTCAGAGTCCCAAGGTGAATCTGCCATATCTTCTGTTTAATCATCTGTGGACACATGTTAAACAGTCAAGGGAAGAGGTCAGAACCAAACATCAGAAGCTGAGGAACTGGATTCCAATGGGAAGACTTATCTCAGACATTCTGACTGAGAATGGTCTTGTTGGTCATCTGGTAGAAGCTGGAATGAAGGAAGAATTAGTTTCTACAGTTGGAAAACCTCTGAACGGGAAGAGTCTTCAGAGGATGAAAGTTGTAGGAGAAGTTACTTCTGCTCCAAAGAAATTAAACACTGAAGACGTCACTCAAAGAAGAGTTCCAGTTGAAAATTTTCCTATGTTCTTTGCTAATGAACCAAGGGAGATTATTTTGGATTACATTACAGTGTGTCTGAATGAGGGAATTCCTCTACCAGCAAATCTGGTTCAGAAGGCAGGTGAACCTGCTCCAGATCTTTATGAGGCCAGACACAAGAAGAAGAGAAAGGTTGATACAGAAGAACCTTCTAAACTCAAGAGGAAGGCTACTAGTGAAGCTGCTGCTGTCAAGCCTAAAAGGGTCAAGAAGTAAGAGGTCAATCTTCCAGAGGCAAGTCTAGACGAGATTCTGGAAACTGTCAAAGAGGTATTAACATCTGATCAAACTCTCCATGAACCTATACCATCACCTTCACCTTCTCTTCCTCGTGTTTCTAAACCTAAGAAACCTTCTGTTACAGCTTCTTCTGTACCCTAATCTCTAGCAACTCCATCTGAAAAGTATACATCTGAACTAACACATTCTAAACCATATGATATTCCCCCATCTGATAAACAAACACCTGCACCACAATCATCTGAAATTCCCCCACCAGAACCACAAACTTCTAATCCACCAGAACCAACTCCACAAAAACCAGAACAACAAGAACCACAACCTGATTCTGTTGTCCTATATATTCAACCCTTGACTACTTTAGTTGAACTCTCTTTCACATCCTGTCGTTCACCTGAATCATCTGATTCATCTGAATCTGACCTACCATCTGAAGTTTATTCACCACCCTCTCTCCGTGGCTATGAACCCAGAACTTATGAGTTTGTATCTGTTACTTATTTTAAACCATTTCCCTCTGATCCCCTTCCTTTTGGTTTAAAAACTTAAAAACTTTTATATCAGAAGAGAACCCTTTGCACCTACCATTCCACATAAACCCATTTCTTCAACTATCCTACCATCTGTTCTTCAAACCTACCTAAAACAACTACCAGATATCATTCCATCAGAACCTCTGCTTTCTCATAACTCTGTTTTACCCCCTACACTTCCACACCATTTGATGTCATTCCCCCTACATCAAAATTCAAACCATTTATGTTTCCCACTTCATCATCATCCAGATTCAAAACTGTCACCTCATCATCTGAACATCCCTCTTCACCCTCTTATCCTCGTCCTCTGTTCATCATCCCAACTTTTACCATACCACCTCCACCAGAACAACCCAAACCAACACCTCTGGAAGCCTACCTTAAACCCAAATCCAGATTAGATGTTGATGCCTTATTTGCTAGTTTCAAGAAAGAAATAAGGATGAATTTGAATTTTGTTCAAGAGGAATGTCTCTCAAGCATTAATCCAGAAGTTTTTGAAGAATGCTGGAATAAGTTCATTGCCAGATTCAACATTGTTGCTTCCAATCTGAAGAGTGTCTGCTCTGATGATGCGAAGATCATATTCGCTGAGATTATCAGAACCATGCTATGGAATGTGAATAGATCTCCAACTTTACTTCTTGAGGATGCACCTTCTACTTCTAGAGTTACTGCTACCTCTGAGACTCTTGAAGGATCTGCTCCTGAAGTCATTCTGGAAGAAAATCCTTTGGCTCTGATGATTAATGACCAACCATCTGCATCTGTGCCTCTAGAATCTGCATCTGTAATGGTAATTGACTCTGCTCCTACTCCTGCATTAGAATCTGCTCCGTCTACTTCTTCTGAGATTAAGAAAGAGAATCCAGACTTAGAAGACAAGATTGTTGTACTGGAAGCTGGTCAATTTGAGATAAAATCCTGGATGGCAAGGCAAGATTAGAAGACTGACAATATTGAGAAATGGATGTCCAAGCAAGAAGAATCTTCCTCTGAGATCACACACCTTATGAAGATGCTTCTCTCCAAACAATCTTAGCTTTATGTTTTCTATCTGATGTTTGAGCACTTGTTTACATTTCTCATCTGATGTCTTTTCTATTTGAATATTTTAATGAATGAATCTATCAATGATTTCTCTATATGATTATATCTTTTCTCTCTGTTTCCTTTTATTTGTCTTTAAAATTTTCTTTTTGATTATGACAAAAAGGGGGAGAAAATGAAATTCTGATTGTTCAAAAAAACTTTACCTGAATGGAATTCAGACATATCAAATCATAACTAACACGAATTTTTAGTCTTTCAGAACTAATGATAAATCTGACAAAATTCATTAAAGTAACTCTGAGATCCCCAGATCAAGTTCTAACCAATCAGGCTCTGATTCTGAAACGTTCATCCAAATCAAGCTCTGATTCTGAAAAGAATACTCATGCAAAAAAGGAAGTTTTTATTCTTTCTTAGTATTCAATTCAGGGGGAGATTCATAATCTCAGAGGGAGTTATATTTATCTCTTTATTGAACAAAATTTCCTATGTTTTTGTCATCATCAAAAAGGGGGAGATTGTTAGAACACAGATTGGTTCTTAGTTATATCTCTATGTTTTGATGATAACACTAATGAAATTTTGTATTAAGAAATTATATACTCTAAATTTGTTCAAGTATTTTTGTTGCAGATATTAAATTTAATATCCTTCTGAAAGCAAAAATGAATCTTAACATTGAACAACGCAAGGCTCTGAGCGTCAGAAGCATCTCGTTAGAAGACTCTGAGCGCTACCTACAGAAGACTCTGAAGCAGAAGCTACAGATGCATATGAAGCGTAGCTGAAGACTTTGTATGAAGAGTTTCAAGCATTGTTTTTCAGAAGACTCTGATAGTACTGTTTGCTGCAAGTACTAAGGATCTGATCTCCAAACTCTGCTATGATTATTACTAACGCTGAAGCACACTTGCTGCAACACTCTGATATAGCAAAATCTGATAACATTAAGACTCTGATCACTCAAGGCTCTGATGTTGATTGCTGTGAAATAGAAGCTTGTTGAAGAAGATTATTCAAAGTTATATCTGTTGGTATATTCCAAACGTCTCTTTCCTCTTTTATGCTAGACACAAGAACTCAGGCAAAAAGGATTTCTCTGAACGTTCTACTTCTAGGAAAGGTCAAGTCATGTGAAGACAAAAGGCTACAACTACTTTGCAGTACACGGTCTTCAAGCTTGCGAACGTCTTGGACTTCTTTGTCTATAAAAGCAAGCATTCAACAACTTTCTTCAGTTAACGAACAATTGACGAATATTGACTAATATATTGAAAACTCTCTCAAAGCTCTCATACAAATTATATTTTTTTGTTGAATAGTTTCATTCGTTCTTAAACTTAAGTGTATAAATCACAGTTGTGATATAGCTTTCATAGAAGCATTCAAACACTTGTTTAGTTTACATTTGATTGTAAAAGTTCTTTAAGAAGACCAAGTTGTGGTCAGTAGTTCTTGAGAAGACTAAGACAGTTGTTCTTAGTGTTTGACACTGTAATCAGTTTGACTATAGTGGATTAAGTCCTTGTGGAGAAAGGCAAATCACTCTTGATAGGGTGGACTGGATTAGTTGAGTTCAACGAACCAGGATAAAAATCGTTGTGTTTTTATTGCCATAATATTTTCAAAACCCTTATTCAACCCCCCCCCCCCTTCTAAGTGTTTTCTCACCTTAAGATATTTCTAAATATGTTTCATAAAATGCATTATCTCATGCACATTTCACTTTCATATCTGCTATATCTACTGCTTGTGATCCTAGATCATACAAACAAGCCAATTTTCATCCTCAATGGATTCAAGCCAAGAATAATGAGATTCAGGCCCTAACCAACAACAACACATGGAAGTTCACCACTCTACCTCCAGGTAAGAAAGCTATAGGTTGTAAATGGATTTACAAATCCAAATTCCATTCGGATGGGACATTAGAAAGGCACAAAGCAAGGTTAGTTGCTCAGGGTTTCAATCAAATACAAGGTATTAGTTTTTTGGCATTTATTCTCTTGTTGCCAAGCTCACTACTATAAGACTTATTCTTGCCATTGCCTCTTCATTAAATGTGCATCTTCATCAACTTGATGTCTATAATGCTTTACTCCATGGTGATTTAGATGAATAAGCGTAAATGTCTCTTCCAAAAGGAATTACACCTTCTTATCCTAACCAAGTTTGTAAATTTCTCAAATCCATTTATGGTTTAAAACAGTCTAGTGGACAATGGTTTGAGAAATTGTCTAAAGTTCTTTTAGAAAATCATTTTACTCAATGTTCTTCTAATCATTCTCTTTTCATACTGTAGCACCCCAAAATTTTCCCACCCTTTTTTTAATATCTTGGCTTATATTTCATATCATTTTTGCATTGTCATTTGTGCATAGCATTGGCTCTAGACAGGGGATCAAGGTATTTTTGTTCAACACTCAAGGGAAGAGCTTCATCTTCAAAGCTCAAACAAGGGTTAATTCTCAAACTTGTGGCATTCTCAAGTCATAAGGTTCTCTCATCATCAAGAAAGGCATGCCTCACAACCATTTGAATCAAGGTTACAAGCATTGATGACCTCCTCCTATCTTGTGTACAACTGGATTAGGGTTTTGGTTCAAAAGGCATATGTGGCTAGTTCTTTGGGAAAGACATGATTCTAAGGCTCAACACACATCTTTAGGGTCCTCTAAATGAATTATATATCATCACAAGTCATGACAAGATCTTCAATCAATGGAAAAGATGTTAGGGTTTCATCTGGTCAACAAAAGTCAATTGTGGCTCAATGGGGTCAAAATCTTGGATTTCAAGGTCAACCAAGGGTATTTTATGTTTTTTCAAGTGCTTTCATATGTTTGGAACAAGAAAAGTCAATGGGAAACATAAAAGCAGGAGTTTGGTTGGATTAGGGTTTGATTGAGATATTTTCTAAGTGAAGAAAACCCTAATTCTAGCTATTTTGCAACATCCATAACTTTCTCATCCTTGATCCAATGGGAGCAAACTTGTTATCAAATTAAAGAGGACATCATAAAATATAGGGTTGTAGAAGAAATCAAGTCAAACAGATCCATAGTTTGAGAGATATGGGGAGCTAAATTTGAGAAAATGAAGATTTTGACATTTCAACACTTAGAAACTTTTCTAAGTATGGAAATTCAGCTTGAAGTACATGATTTCAATCCCATCTTATATGATGATACAAGCTTCAAATGACTTTTCCTTAAACATGAAACTTGTAGATCATCCTCTAAGCATTCTTTTGAGTACTAAAACTCCTCCATTGGATGTGTAGAGCTCAAGTTATAATCTCTCCAAATTAGGGTTTCAAAGTTGTCAAGATTGGACAAGTTTTAGGAAAAAATTTTGGGCAACTTCCCAAGGCACTTTTCACCAAGTTCTTGACCTCAAATCAATTTCCCTTGAACATGAAAGTTGAATATCATTCTTCAAGATTTCTATCCATTAGTAGATCATCTTCGTTGGATCAAAACTCCTCAAGATATGTGGCTTCAAAGATAAGGTATCAAAGATGTCAATGGTTCAATAACTTAGAATTGTTTCTAAGTTACTTTGGACAGTTTTGAGGACACAACTTCCACTCAATTTTCCCCATTGATCCAAGGTTTGTCTCAAGTTTCCAATGACATGAAAGTTGTTCTACTATCTCCAACCTTTCCGACCATACAAGTTCCATCATCATTGGATTATTATTAGTCAAGTTATGATGATTCAAAGTAGGCAATATGAAGTTGATTCAAGATGCATAATTCATGAGTAATCTTGTCAATTTCTTAACATATTTATGCAAAAATCCTTGTGTGTCTAATTCATGCACATTATGTCACTTTATGAATCACAAAACCTTACCTCATTCAAGACAACATATCTTGTACTAGCCATGCACATTCTTTTCACATTTTGCCATTTTAAGTAAACCTTCAAACTTGCATAATAAGTTGTTCCCTCCACCACTACCTTATCCCAACATTTGCAACCACCAAAATGACCAACAAAAAGCCACTAAAACTTTCACTAAGTGGCAAACCCGTGTTTCACTTTTCCATTTTTCAAAATCACACAAATTCCTTAATAACATGTTTCACCACAGTAACTTTGGTTTTACTCACTAAGACCATCATATAAATACTAAAGAATGAACCCTAGGGCAAAGCAGAAGGGATTCAGCAGCCAAGAACCACAAAAGCTCTCTCACTTTCAAAATCTTTCATCTCTTTTTATCACCCCTTTTTGAGCATCTTTCTCTATTTCCTTGTTCATATCATCATCCACAAAGCCCAAGAAGCCCATTGGTGGAGTTTGGAGAGAGCTTAAGTCAATAATAGTAGTCGATAAAAGCTTCATTTTAGGTAACCTTCATGATTCTTTTTCCTCCATCTTAGGGCTTATTTAGGGTTTATATTCATTTAGTTGAAGTCCTCCAGTGATGGAGGCAATGTCTATGGTTGTTTTGTTTTGTTTTGATTGAGCTTCATGTTTCACGTGTTTTATTTTTCTCCATTTCTCATGATGTTTAAGCTATTTTAAATAAAAATGAAGGACGGATTTGAGATCCTCGTGATTTTCTCTTCAAGATGGTATATGATTTTGTGAGTTTTGATGTTGTTTGGCCTGAGCTCCGGTGAAGCTCGTCGAGGAAGATGATCGGAGCTAGGGCTCCGCCATCTCAGATGTCATGTTGATGTGTGATACGTGGACTCCTTGACTGGCCCATGTGTCTCCTTGTGTGGCGCTGACAAGGAGCCACCTTGTTTAATGAAGTCCACGTGTACTCTTATTTTATTTCTCATTGTTCAAATGGACTGGGCCATGCTTGATTTGCTTCTCACACCCACCATGTTCTGGCGCATCACACATTTATAATTGTTTTTAGTTCAAACCCAGAATTGCTCATACACCCTCATTGCCTTGTCTTTATTTCTCATTTTATTTTTCTTTCATTTTTAATTTGTATTTTATTTTAATTGATCCCTCCATATAAAAGATTGTTAAAAATATTTTTATACACTTTGACATCTCTAGAATTTTGTCATATTTTTACTTTTATTTTTAAAATTATTTTCCTATTTTATTTTTTTTTATTATTTGTGTAAGGTGTTTACCAAACTACCCTTGGATTAGGGTTTTGACTTTTGAGGTTTTGTGTGTGCTTTCTTGAGCCATATTTTTCACCACATTATGACACATGAATAAGCTATGTTTGGTTGCTAGTTTGGTACTTTTATGATCATTTGTTGGTTGCTTTTTATTTGATTTCGTTTGGTCCTTAGTTCTTGCTCGATTAGTTGAATATTTGACCTTGTTTTATTCATTTGATGATGTTTTCTTGCAACTCTTGATGTGATGATTTTCCATTTGATTCATAACAAACATGACATGAGTTTGAGAATTTATTTGGATTTTAGTTTCTCTTGTTTCTATTTTTGGATGAAGCATCAAAATGTGTTTGTTTTAACTAAGAGTTGTGCATGTATTGCCATAGTCTTTTGAACTTGATTCTTGAATGATTCAATGAGTATTTGATGATATTTCTTGGCTTGCCTCAACATGTATTAGGTTCTGGTTTTCATTATTATAGGTCCATTATATTCCCATTGTATTTCATTTGCCTTACATGATCATATACTTCTCTTATGAACAACTTGAGTTTATGTTTGCTTGACTTTGGCGTTTTAATTTGTGTTTGCCTCTTCTTGACTTTGATTGTTGATTTGAATGTTAACATGATGCATATCATTTGAGTTTGCTTCTAATCATGATAGATTGATGCTTGGTTATGTATGCTTTTGTTTGAGTGCCTCCTATCTTTGATTGACTTTGGTGTATGAACTTGGTTTTTGAGACATGTTTTGAATTCAAGCTTTGATGTTTCCCATGTATGTTCATGGATGAACCTTTGACTTGATAACCATGTTGTTGTTGCTGCCCACACTTAATCCCATTCCCTAATCTCATGTCCTTCCCTTTAGGGTTATATTTTGTATGTTTGTTTTGTGTAGCATTTGCTTTGCTTGTGAATGGAATGCATGATTTAGCTCTATGTGTTTCTTCCTTGATCATTGACATGGTTGGATATATTGTGATGTTTCTACTTACCCATCTTGTTTCTCATCTCATTTGACCTCATTTTACTTTGCTTTGTGTTTAATTTTGTTTCTTTTGAGATGTTTGAGTGATTTGATTGTGTTTGGGTACTTTGTTTTGACATTGTGTTTTGATCTTGTGACATGGTTTGACATGTAATTGCTCCTTTATTATTTTGACATGGTGTAAGTGTTCACTTTGTATGGGATTGAGATGTGTGTGTTGGATACTTCTTTGTCATTGAACTTCCATGGTTGTTCTTCTTGATTGTATCTTCCTTCTTCTCCTACTTTCTTTCTCATCTCCTCTCCCTTTGAGACTTGTTTAAGTTTCAATCTTGTTTTCATTTTGTGATTGAATTGGATAGTGTTTACTTGTGCTTGCTCACATAATCCCTTTGGATTCTTAGTCCCACTTAATTTTTGATTAAAGGTGGGAGTAGGAGAGACATTAGGCTTTCAATCATGTGCATGTTAACAATTAGGATAGTCATTTCTTTGACCTCAACTTTAGGTCCATCATTTGTATGATAACATTAGGTAGAATTTCCTTTTATCCTAACTTTAAGGCCATTTGTATGATAACATTAGGGTTTTCAGTTTCCCTTTAGTGTTTTCCTTTGAGTCTTCTCTTCTCATCTCAAAACAATTCAAAATACTTAATAAAGACGATGAACGTTATGCGCCACGAGCCTTAAGCATATGGGAAATAATGAGTGGGGGTTTCTCCTCACTTGTCTAGGGTGTTTAGTGTATGCCCCTTAGGCGATATGCGAAGTGTAACACCCCACTTCCCAAATTAAATAAAATATAAACATTATAAATAAACATCAGAGTTTTCCCCAAAATAGTGGGATATCACATCACCAAATTTTTATAAAAATACTTTATTAATTATTCTCAAAAATAATACAGCGGAAAACATTATTCCAACATTCTCGGCCATCCGCCAAATTTCGTAAAATCTTTATTATTATAATTCACAAAAAAAAAAGTGATACGTCACAGGATTACAACAAGTTTGACATAAAACAATTAAAACACCCATATCCCGTGTTACGTATCAGAGCATCCTAGACTCGACTGGCACACCACCATCCAAGCTATCTAAGTACCTGGATTATCTGTACTTCCGGAGAAGCACAGACACAACAACAACCAAGGGGTGAGAAAACAAGATCAAAAATATATTGGTAATGTAATACATGTAAACAAGGTAGTAAAACACACCAACACACCAATATTCACCCCAACAACTCCATATAACGAACCTACTGTTCAAGTTACAATATAACATATTATAATGCAAATATGCAACTCAACACCATGCATGCGGTACCGACTCATTGGTTCATTCAATCGAACCTGGATAGATCACTTACGCTCCTCCTGAGACATGATCTATCCCCCACCATTCTCCACCAAGGAGTACGGATGAATCACTTACGCTCCTCCTGAGACATGATTCATCCCACCAAAACACCATGATATGCACACACCAATGCATAACTATCATATTTAGGCACACTAAGTGCACACGATCCTCCTGATCATATCATCATACATCAATGCATATATGTGTAGATATATTACACCAACACCATATAAATCAATCAGATAGTAAATAAATTCATACTATAACACCATATATAACCACATCCCAACACTCGGGAACACACGATCCTACTGATCACTACATACATATACGTTAACCAATTGTTCACCAACAATATCAAGGAAAACGAGTACCATCACCAAGTAAACAAGTTCATACTTTATCACCAAGATATAAACACGTCCCACCACTCGGGAATACACGATCCTACTGATCACTACACCATGCTCCGCATGATTCATACACCAACTAATTATCCATTTAAATAATTAGTAACGGAAATCACATACTATCACCGAGTACTCACTCTATAACACTCAATCATCTCCCCTATAATCAACAAAGTCCAAGGGCACTACACTCTTAGCGCACACAGTATAACAGCATAGAAAAACCCCATTCTGCTACGCTCGCTACACCCTCGCTAGGCGAGCTCCCAGCGAATGCTCACTACCTGTTCGCTTAGCGAACCTCCTCGCGAAGGCAAACAGAACCTACTAGACTCACTCGCTACCTCACTCGCTAGGCGAGCACCTAGCGAACGCTCGCTGCCTTCTCGCTAAGCGAAGTGCTAGCGAGTTGCCTGCGACTTCTCAAGTTCTCACAGTTCAGAATTCTCACTCTTCTCTGATTCAAGCCTATTCTATAACATCCACTTTCTATACTATCCGTATTACGACCAATGCATATTAGGCTTATCAATCTTCCTATAATTCTACTCCAGATCAACATTACGGTACACTACCGACACTTTAGAGTTACTCTGAACCTTACTCAAACCAAACCAACACCAACAGTCAATCAACAATGGCAACATCAAACATCCGTACATCATCATATACATATTATTCCAAAGTCATCACTTAAACAATCTATTGACACATCAAAAAGGTCACACAGAACTTCCCTAAAACCGTAAACCCAACCTATACGCCAAATTAACCAAAAACAACAATTCACCAACACTCAACATATTTCAATCCATCAACATCAACATAACTCAACAATCAATAGCATGTCAATATAAAACTTCATCAACGATACATTCCTACGGGGTTAAGGAATCCCCACTACCCTATACATGTATATACCATTCCCAATCAAGTTTCTCCCCCCTTACCTTGTTAATCGGTTGATCGATGAAATTCTTCCTGGATTTGGTCTTTTGGCCTCCTCTTTTCTTTCCGTTCTTCGTTCCCTTTTTCCTTCGTTCTTCTCACTTCTCTCGTTCTTTCCTCTTCTCTCTTTCTATCGCTCTTTCTCTCTTCCATCTTTCTATCGTGTTATTTTCTCTAATACTTCCCTCATCCCTTCATATTCTATTTTCCTTTTTATTTCCTATCCCAATAATAATAATAACTAATAAAAATAATATAATAATAATAATAATAATAACTAATAAAAATAACATAATAATAATAATAATAATAATAATAAATAATAATAATATTATTATTATTATTATCACACCAATTTCCCACGATCTATGGTAATCTCTTTTCTCTCTATTCCAACTTTTCTAATATCTCCTTGCTACCCCTTCATATTTCCTTCCTCACGGTTTCTATCATGACTTTTCATATTTCCATTCTAACTTCCCAATAACCCTTCCACCTCTTATTTTACTTATTTCAACCACTAATATTCCCAATAATAATTCTAATATAATAATTATAATAATCATTATAATAATAATAATAATAATATAATATAATACTATTATAATATTATAGTAATATTCAACATAATAATAATAATAGTAATACACCCAACAATAATTATAATTATAATAATAATAATACTAATGATAATAATAACAATTATATTAATACTAATAATAAAATAATATGAATAATAATAATCTTAATATTAATAATACTAATATAATATTACTAATATTAATAATACTAATCATAATAATACTATTAATAATAATAATAATAATAATAATAATAATATTATTATCTCACCAAAATAATAATAATAATAATAATAGTAATAATATTATTATCTCACCAAAATAATAATAATATTAATAATACTAATAAATATAATAATATATAATAATAATACCCCCACCAATATTACTATTATTCATTATATTATCATATTCACACCAAAAATCATAATAATATAATAACTATATTAATAATAATATTATATTCTCCATATTAATAATATTACTACAAATATTAATAATAATCATAAATATAATAATAATAATAATAATAATAATAATAATAATAATAATAATAATAATAATAATATTAATACCACCACCAATATTACTATTATTTCTTATATTATTATAAACTCACCAAATTACCACCAATGATCTCCCATCTCAGGGACACCCACCAAACATCATCAAATACACCCTACCAAAGGCACATCAACATATAATATTTAAAATAATAATAAAATGGCTAAATAATTAAAATGGGTGTTACAACTCTCCCCCACTTTAATTATTTTCGTCCTCGAAAATTATCTGATGGAAATAATTCCGGATACGCTCCCCGCATCTTTTATTCCAATTCTCAGGTCACACTGCCTTCTGCAGCACCTCCCCATACTACTTTCACCAAAGATATCTCCTCCCTTCGGAGTTGTTCCTCGCTCGCCAAAACGAACTAGCAATGCCTCAACAATCGGAATATTTTTCACTTGTACATCATCCACCTGGTTCAATGTACTTTCTCGACTAAGACACATGAAACATATCATGCCAATTCATAGCGACAACAGAAAAACAGTCTAACATGTTACTCCTCCCATGCCTCCGCTGCGCCACTCTGATACAACTACAGAACACGTGCGAACTTCTGAGATTTCGAAGCTCGGCCAACACCAGTCACCGGCGTGACCCTCAAAATACATATTGCCTCGGATCCTCTCGATCTTCTCAGCCATCTCAAGCATAATCTTCAAGTCTGAGTATAACACTCTCACTCGATTTATTTCAACACAGGAGAGTCCTACACTCCCTATCTCAGCAAGCCACATATAGTGCCATTCCGACACTAGGATGGTAACCGTTATTATAGGTAACTCAATCAACGATAATTAATCATCCCACGCTCCACCTTGATCCGACACCCAAGCTCTCACCAATTCTCTACAGACTCAATAGTCCTCTCTGACTGACCATCAGTTTGCGGATGATAGGTCGAACTCAGCTTCAACTTAGTACCCGAAGCTTCCTGTAAGCCCCTCCAAAATCTCAATATAAACCTCAAATTTCCATCTGACACAATATTCGTCAGTATCTCATCCAACTTCACCACTTTCTCAATATGCATCTTGTATATCCTCAACACGGAATAATTAATCCACTCCTAACAATTCAAATTAAAATTATGTCTTTACAAATTCTTTGGAAATCTCAACACCAATTTCGTGAAAATACTACCTGATTTCCACTCTAGAATATTTAACGACTACATCAGACTCAACAGTCTCTGATGTTCACTCTTCGAATTCCAACAATTCTAACTAGCATATTCCACCTCTCCTTATCCATGGTCTCAAAAACAATCTACTCAAGTTCGGTTACTTCTTCATAGCACCGAGATGGATACTCCATCTACCTCAATGTATTTCTTCACGAGTACTCCTACTCCCTTCAACAACATCTGATATACATACTCTATCATAACACCTCGTGGTATTATTTCCACAAACCCGACAATCCACTCTTCGACTCTAATTTATCAATTTCAACTAATTCACTATTCAACCCAGATTTCTGACTTTCTCGATTCTTCTCAAGGATATCACTAGTCAGATCTTAATAATAAAAGCTTAACTCCATAAGAAGTATCCTTACTCATAAAACGCATATTATGAAATTTCTCAATCAGTTCTAACTCTTTTCACCATCATCTTCGGTATATGCAAATATTTCTAACTCACTGCATCATCTACCATGTCCGCTTTACCCGAATGGTAATTCAACTCGAAGTCGTACTCTTTTCGAAGTCCCAATTATTTCCTATGCCTCATATTTGTCTTATTCAAATTAAACAAACACCTTAAACTCTTAAGATCACCAAACATCTCCGATCTCATTCTGAACTTTTGAAGACTCTGACTCCAGTACAATCACAATAGTAACCAACTCTAAATCACTGGTCGGATGATTTCTCTTATACACTTCAAGTTGCCTTTTGCATAATTGAAACTCGCTAAAGTTGTCTTTAGCAAATCCCCTAATTATATCAACAAGCATCACAAACACCACAATTAGTTCTATCGGATTCGGCAGAACTTTCCTTACGGAAGTATATCACCGCTCTTTTTTCAACACTGATAACTCTAGTTCCTTATGCTCAACATAATCCTCTATACGCTTCGAATACCTTAAAATATCATTTATTAACACAACCATTGCCTTATATAAATAATTAAAGAAGATCCCATGCCAAGTGGACAAACAAGTTGTGAGTTATAGCGGGAACACATACCGTACCGCCCGTCCTTACCACAAAATTCAAACACACTTCATCAATAAATAGCTTAAATCTATGTCAATACTTCACCATCTCATAGATAATTTGAATAGCTTTCCAACACTTCGAACCGCGCGTCATTCCGAGTTACGGTTCTCCCGTTACGGCAAAAACACCAGAATAACATTTTCTGCCCAGGACCCCTTCGCCAGGCGAACACCGCAACGAATATGGACGTTCGCCAGTATGCTCGCCAGGCGAACATGACAGTCCCAAAATCCTCTTTTCGACCGTTACCCGACTTCCGAGTGTCCGATTTTGATTCCGTAAAAAGCTGCGATCTCGGAATTTAACGTACAACAACAATTTTATACTTAGGAAGCCATCCAACACATTTTAAATCTATGAATAATTTAAAACTCAATTACTTCCAATCTCAACAGCAGATCTTTGAGCCTCCTAATACGATAGAACTTTTGACCTTCGTCCCATCCACCACAAGAACTCTACTCGAGATCACATGACCAAGGGACTCACATCCCTCGATCAATTGTTCCATCAAATCATTAACTCTTGGAAGCGAACACCTATCCTTGATAGTCACCCTGTTCACTTATCTATAGTTCACCCAAAGCTTCACAAAACCTCCTATCTGTCTAACCAACAAAATTGGTGCACATTACGGTAGCACACTCAAACAAAAGAACCTCTCTCCTAGAAGGTCTTCAAGTTGACTCTTCAACTTCTCCAATCCCAACGAAAACACACCATATGGAGTCACTAATATCGGACTCGTTCCAACAACAAAGTCAACGTGTGAGCTTTACTTCACACTCCGATAGTAAATCACCTACCTCATCCGGAAACCTCCGGCAATCGCAATTAATTGACAAATCCCAATTTTTCTCACTTTCCTTCTCATTCCAAGTTTCAGTCAAAATAGACACTTCAACACCGTCTTACGCCAAATTCCTCAAAATAATCCCTTAAGCACTTAGCTTAACTCAAGACTATACACTGCTCACGCCACCCAAGCTTGCAAGATACGTCTATCCCATCCAACACAATCCCGTCCACTATTAACAAGAGATTAAGGGTGATCAGTTCCTCAATTTGTTAATAGACAGCCGAAATCATGATGGGGTACAAACCATCTTTACCAAACTATAATATCACTCCTCAACACACTAAGCCACCACACTGTAGCTTTTCGGAGAAATACAACTTCTCCCCCACTGGAATCATTCCACTTCTACCAATGAAGTTAACCAACAACATGTACCGACAGTGTTTTTACACACATGTCGCATACCAGGAAACAATAACACTAGACAACATTGGCCGGACGGACCGACCTGCTCTGATACCAATTGTAACACCCCACTTCCCAAATTAAATAAAATATAAACATTATAAATAAACATCAGAGTTTTCCCCAAAATAGTGGGATATCACATCACCAAATTTTTATAAAAATACTTTATTAATTATTCTAAAAAATAATACAGCGGAAAACATTATTCCAACATTCTCGGCCATCCGCCAAATTTCGTAAAATCTTTATTATTATAATTCACAAAAAAAAAGTGATACGTCACAGGATTACAACAAGTTTGACATAAAACAATTAAAACACCCATATCCCGTGTTACGTATCAGAGCATCCTAGACTCGACTGGCACACCACCATCCAAGCTATCTAAGTACCTGGATTATCTGTACTTCCGGAGAAGCACAGACACAACAACAACCAAGGGGTGAGAAAACATGATCAAAAATATATTGGTAATGTAATACATGTAAACAAGGTAGTAAAACACACCAACACACCAATATTCACCCCAACAACTCCATATAACGAACCTACTGTTCAAGTTACAATATAACATATTATAATGCAAATATGCAACTCAACACCATGCATGCGGTACCGACTCATTGGTTCATTCAATCGAACCTGGATAGATCACTTACGCTCCTCCTGAGACATGATCTATCCCCCACCATTCTCCACCAAGGAGTACGGATGAATCACTTACGCTCCTCCTGAGACATGATTCATCCCACCAAAACACCATGATATGCACACACCAATGCATAACTATCATATTTAGGCACACTAAGTGCACACGATCCTCCTGATCATATCATCATACATCAATGCATATATGTGTAGATATATTACACCAACACCATATAAATCAATCAGATAGTAAATAAATTCATATTATAACACCATATATAACCACATCCCAACACTCGGGAACACACGATCCTACTGATCACTACATACATATACGTTAACCAATTGTTCACCAACAATATCAAGGAAAACGAGTACCATCACCAAGTAAACAAGTTCATACTTTATCACCAAGATATAAACACGTCCCACCACTCGGGAATACACGATCCTACTGATCACTACACCATGCTCCGCATGATTCATACACCAACTAATTATCCATTTAAATAATTAGTAACGGAAATCACATACTATCACCGAGTACTCACTCTATAACACTCAATCATCTCCCCTATAATCAACAAAGTCCAAGGGCACTACACTCTTAGCGCACACAGTATAACAGCATAGAAAAACCCCATTCTGCTACGCTCGCTACACCCTCGCTAGGCGAGCTCCCAGCGAATGCTCGCTACCTGTTCGCTTAGCGAACCTCCTCGCGAAGGCAAACAGAACCTACTAGACTCACTCGCTACCTCACTCGCTAGGCGAGCACCTAGCGAACGCTCGCTGCCTTCTCGCTAAGCGAAGTGCTAGCGAGTTGCCTGCGACTTCTCAAGTTCTCACAGTTCAGAATTCTCACTCTTCTCTGATTCAAGCCTATTCTATAACATCCACTTCCTATACTATCCGTATTACGACCAATGCATATTAGGCTTATCAATCTTCCTATAATTCTACTCCAGATCAACATTACGGTACACTACCGACACTTTAGAGTTACTCTGAACCTTACTCAAACCAAACCAACACCAACAGTCAATCAACAATGGCAACATCAAACATCCGTACATCATCATATACATATTATTCCAAAGTCATCACTTAAACAATCTATTGACACATCAAAAAGGTCACACAGAACTTCCCTAAAACCGTAAACCCAACCTATACGCCAAATTAACCAAAAACAACAATTCACCAACACTCAACATATTTCAATCCATCAACATCAACATAACTCAACAATCAATAGCATGTCAATATAAAACTTCATCAACGATACATTCCTACGGGGTTAAGGAATCCCCACTACCCTATACATGTATATACCATTCCCAATCAAGTTTCTCCCCCCTTACCTTGTTAATCGGTTGATCGATGAAATTCTTCCTGGATTTGGTCTTTTGGCCTCCTCTTTTCTTTCCGTTCTTCGTTCCCTTTTTCCTTCGTTCTTCTCACTTCTCTCGTTCTTTCCTCTTCTCTCTTTCTATCGCTCTTTCTCTCTTCCATCTTTCTATCGTGTTATTTTCTCTAATACTTCCCTCATCCCTTCATATTCTATTTTCCTTTTTATTTCCTATCCCAATAATAATAATAACTAATAAAAATAATATAATAATAATAATAATAACTAATAAAAATAACATAATAATAATAATAATAATAATAATAATAATAATAATAATAATAATAATAATAATAATAATATTATTATTATTATCACACCAATTTCCCACGATCTATGGTAATCCCTTTTCTCTCTATTCCAACTTTTCTAATATCTCCTTGCTACCCCTTCATATTTCCTTCCTCACGGTTTCTATCATGACTTTTCATATTTCCATTCTAACTTCCCAATAACCCTTCCACCTCTTATTTTACTTATTTCAACCACTAATATTCCCAATAATAATTCTAATATAATAATTATAATAATCATTATAATAATAATAATAATAATATAATATAATACTATTATAATATTATAGTAATATTCAACATAATAATAATAATAGTAATACACCCAACAATAATTATAATTATAATAATAATAATACTAATGATAATAATAACAATTATATTAATACTAATAATAAAATAATATGAATAATAATAATCTTAATATTAATAATACTAATATAATATTACTAATATTAATAATACTAATCATAATAATACTATTAATAATAATAATAATAATAATAATATTATTATTATCTCACCAAAATAATAATAATAATAATAATAATAGTAATAATATTATTATCTCACCAAAATAATAATAATATTAATAATACTAATAAATATAATAATATATAATAATAATACCCCCACCAATATTACTATTATTCATTATATTATCATATTCACACCAAAAATCATAATAATATAATAACTATATTAATAATAATATTATATTCTCCATATTAATAATATTACTACAAATATTAATAATAATCATAAATATAATAATAATAATAATAATAATAATAATAATAATATTAATACCACCACCAATATTACTATTATTTCTTATATTATTATAAACTCACCAAATTACCACCAATGATCTCCCATCTCAGGGACACCCACCAAACATCATCAAATACACCCTACCAAAGGCACATCAACATATAATATTTAAAATAATAATAAAATGGCTAAATAATTAAAATGGGTGTTACACGAAGCATCGTTCCTATATCATAGTCTTTAGTGCAACGTGAATCTCAAACAAATTCAATTCACTTCATTAAAACCCTTAGACCAAATTCAAATCTTTTTATCCTTCGGAATTTGTTTTAAAATCATTTTCAGAAAAGAGTATGTTACTTTTCCGTTTTATCGCAAACAGGCGTCGACCCTAACTATTGGAATGAGAACTTAACATCGCTTATAAAAAAACACTTAACCCACCTGTGGTTTAGTAACTCGAACTATGTTTGCTCAGATTTCTCATACCAGACGAGGATACGCAGGCACAAGACGAAGATGTCTTGGCGAGCAACCTTCCTCCCATAACCCATAGTTTTCTGAACTACGTTGACTCTGACTTTCCCATTACACGAGAGAATACGTAGGCGTAGGGCGACGATGTCCTATCGAATCTCCTTTTTCTTTTCTCGTCCCTGTTTAGTAGTAGCTTTTAGATAACTCACCCTTTGATTAGACAACACTAAAATATTTACTAGGCCTTGAAGTAGCAAGAAACAAATCAGGCATTAACATCAATCAATGCAAGTATACACTTGACCTTCTCTCCAACACAGGTTTGCTTGGCTGGAAATCAGCCTCCACACCAATGGCTCGTGACACCAGATTAAAGACTACTGATGGTACTCCAATGCTGGATCCTACTAAATATCACTGACTTGTTGGGAAACTTATCTACTTATTGAATACAAGGCCTGATATCTCATACTCTGTGTAACAGTTGAGCTAACATATGAGCCAACTAACAACTGTTCATTATAACGCTACTTTTCGTGTGCTCCGGTATCTCAAATCATCTCCAGCTCAAGGTCTCTTCTTCCCCAGCAATTCCATCTTACAACTCAAGGCTTTTTCTGATTCGGACTGGGCCACCTTCCTTGAGACACACAAATATATTACCGGTTTATGCATTTACCTGGGTGATTCATTGATATCTTGGAAATCCAAGAAACAAGCTACTGTCTCTTGCAGTTCCACTGAAGTCGAGTACCGATCCACGACCTCTACAATTTGTGAATTACAATGGCTAATCAATGTCATCACTGAGCTTAAGATACCTTTCAAACGTTCTGCATTATTATACTATGATAATGCCTCAGCCATCCACATTGCCAACAATTGTTCATTCCACGAACGAACTAAACACATCGACCTCGATTGACATATTGTTTGCGAAAAACTTCAGCAACGCCTATTCCACTTTCTTCCTGTCACATCTCTAACAATTAGCGGATATTTTTACTAAGCCTTTAAATGTTTCTATTTTTCTGTCAAATATTAGTAAGCTTGGTCTACATTCCATATATTCTCAAACTTATGGGGGTATTAGAGGTATAGTTTTATTGGGCTTTCCTTTTGTCTTGTTAGACCTTATTGTTTATGGTTAATGGGCATTTTGTATATAACTCTGGTTTATCCACTTTTCTAAGGCAAGATGGGAAAATCACTTTTGAATTCGACTTCTTTCTTGGTGGTCCATAGCGGCTACCAAGAAGATTCACTAATTCTAATAATTTATAATGTAATTTTATTTTAGAAAAAAAATATTTTTATTAAAAAAATAACTTCATTAAATAGATGGTGGTGGGACAGGGATACCCAGATCTAACCCGAACCTATTTAAGACGAGTTTGAGTTTTAATTCTCAATCCCCAATAAAATTTGAGGCGGAAAACAAATATTATTTTAAAATTCAAGTTTGAATCCGTGAGAATTTTAAAAAAAATCTCAAACTCAACCCATTGTCATGCCTGTTCATCTAATTAGTTATTCTAACTAAATTTCATGTGTAAAAAAAAAACTTAACTGCTTTAACGAATCCTAATCAACTTCCTAAAAATAGTTATTCTACTTAATTTAGTTATCTCCAATAAGAAATCAAGTTAAGTTTTAGCAAGCAACCAAGCCAATCCTAAATATCCTAAACAAACCAGCAAGAAAAAAAAAATAGAATTACCACTAGAATATATTTCATGGTGAAAAAATTCACACCTAGAGACCAACTAACAAGCTCTAGCCATAAGATTCTCATCAGAAACACTTGTTTATTTTAAAAATTTTACATTTTCTTATTCACGAATTAAAATAAATATATTTAAAAAATAAAAATAAAAATAAGTTTAAGTGTAAACTAAAATAATGCCCCCTCTTTTCAGCGCGTAGATGTCGTGGTGTTCACAAGACACGAAATCCACATTTTAGTTTTCCATTTAAAGATAACGAAGGTGACTTACATTGACGACGACATTACTATAAACATCACACACCCTTCTCTTCTCTCTCTCTGGGTGCCACCAATCATTACTACAATTATCCAAAAATGAATCGGACAATTTTTTTTTTCTTTCTAACTTGCAAAAATTGTACCAGTGATATACTAAATGTTAATGAAATCTCTAAACGGCTAATGCATGAAAAACATGTTTCCACTTAACACCGTCCTCAATTCAACATATTTGACCTTTTTTTAGATTGTAAATCGAAACATTAATCCTATCCTTTATTAATTTTCATTCTTCCTAAATTATAAGTTGATTTGAAAAAGTTGTCTCAAATTACGATATCATTCAAACATTTTTTTTTCTATTACCAAAATAGGTTGTATCTAGAGTTAAAAGTTACTTTCTCTCTTATAAGTACGGACGGATGATTCATTTGAAATAAACAATATTTTAAAATAAATCATTTATTTTAATTTTATTATTTAATTAATATCTTTTTAATTTTAAATATATAATAAAAGTATTTTAGTAAAATATCATTCTCTCTTATTCATTTTTTTAATATGCAGGAAAAACTCAATTAGGTCACTCATTGCAGAACAGAGTGAATATTATTTTATTGTGTATGATTTTCTTTAAATTAATTATTTAAGTTAACTTTATATATATATATATATATATATATATATATATATATATATATATATATATATATATATATATATATATATATATATATATATATATATATATATATATATATATATATATAAAAGCAGACACATTTGTAGCTCCTTTACCGAGTGTCTGGTTCCATTTTACGAGTATCTGTTCACAAGAATATGATTGTGGTTGTTCTTTTTAAATTTGAGGTGGTAATCTTGAAATACTTGAAGGTTGCTCTCTTCTGGATTCATCGTTATGTGTCCTAGACTTATCTAATGGTATTCCAGTTATAGGTTAAACATAAGTCTTGGAAGTCTTCCTTCTGGATGTTCTTCGACTTGTTCTACGTCATGTGCACCTCTTAAAACTACGTCCCTGATCAAGAGCTTATTACATTTCACCTGAATGATCCTTCGTTCAACCCTTTCACCAACTACTAAGACAACTTTCTAAGGTGTTTCGTACTAGTGAAACCCCCACTTCTAATGTCTTGTGTTATGACCCGACTGAATCTTCTCGCTTATATAAGAGTATAGTCTTGAAGTATTGGTATTAACCTCACTTGTGTTCTACAATCAATTCTTACCGCCTCAAATTAAGTTCCCTCTTTGTTCAAGAGGTTACGATTAAAGATGATTTTCATTCCTTGTTTCAAAGACTTGGCTATTTAGAAGATTTTTACCCCAGTGAAGTGCGTTCTTCTATGCAAAAGAAGTAGTGAATTGATATTCATGTTATCATAAGTGTGATCAGTCGTATTGAGAGGAAATAGATCTTTGGTGAGGACGATATAATATAGTTTTTTGACATGTGTGATTGTATCTTCTAGGTAATATGGATCAATACCGTTTTTGTAGGTCGAGCAGTCACGCCTCCTCATACGATCTCTGGCCCTTCCTTTGCAGTCAAGGCTACTTCCCCCTGGGGTCGATCAACTTACATTTATGGTGATTACTCTATTTGTAGAAGATTTGCCACAATCTCTTGCTCCGTTGAAGAGAGTTCGAGATGAGGGCCAACATTACTTTTTTGAGAAAGGTTCTCCAAAATGGACCAGAGTGTCTCAGGATGCCGCTTCAGGGTTGGTCACTCCTTTCCTCCAACGACCTTCTATTCTTCCTTCTCATTTTCCTTACACTTCTAAAGAGGTTGCTTTTGTTGTGACTACGAAGGACCAATCCTTCGTATATAATTTATCTAAGGCAGAGAAGATTGAGCTCCTTTTTTAGGTCGCCTTTCAAACTTACTGGGTTGCTTCCTTGTTCTCCCTAGTCATTGTTGGAAGAAGGGACGTCATGGTTATAAGTTCCTTCAAAGGATATGGACATTTGGAAGGGAAAGTGTGAAACCTTGGAGCAGGAGCGTTATTCCTTCCAAAAGGAACTAACTGACTTGTAAGGGAAGATCTAGCTTGTAGAGGCTCTGCTAGAAGAGCCAAAGGTCCAAGGCTCCTATTCAACTCCGGCTGCCTGGATCCTTGAGTAGAAATTGTAATGCCCTTAACTTATTTAATTTTTTATATTTAATTAATGTATTTTATAAATTATTTAATAATTTATTTATGTGATGTTTGTGTGTTTTTAGGTTTTTTATGACGTTTTAGAGTATTCGAGGGTATTTTAATAATTTCATAATTATTAAAATATTTGGGTGAGAGTAGTATATTTTATTTAATTATTTAAAAGTAAAGATAATAATTATTTGAGGTTTATTATAATAATTATTTAATTATTTAATTTGATAAAGATATAATTTTTGTAATCTGTATGAACATGTAAATGAGTTGCTTCATAAAGTCCCGAGCTATTACTATAGTCTCGAATTGCTTCATATTTTTGTTTATTATTTTGCTTATATATTTTATTTTGGGTGAAGTAGTTTAATAGAATTCATAACCTTTTAAATGTGAACACATAAAATTTCACTAATTTGAATTCACACTCTTGCACCTGATACAATTATTAACTGAGCTTACTTAATCTAATTTATTTTACTTACATATTATTATTTAAAAATTATCCAACCACAATAATTTAAAAATTATCCAACCACAATAATTTTTAAAATAAAATGATGATTAATTAGATGATCGTACTTGACAGATAATAAAAATGAATTGTTTAAGAAAATTCAAATTCAAATCGATACTAATTTATCTTTCAATTATAGAGTTAAGATCTTACATGATATTTTGTTGGTTACTTAAGATCTTATGAAGTCATTAAATGATGATTGACCACCTTGATTTTTTTTCTTCCATATCTTAGTAGGTACATATGCCGCCGATAAATCTCATTGGTCCCACTAAAAGTATTTAAAAAGAACTCCGACCAAAACATTTGAAACAAAACAGAAGTTGGACCGTTTTAAAAAGATATTCAAATCTATATAATATGAAGGTCAAAAGGTTGGAAAACAAATATATGTTTTCATAGTCAAATGCCACGGATTCCATATAATACTCAATGCCCTTTCTTCTATAAATACCACCAACACTTTGCACTTTTCTTCCAATAACAAATTAAGGCAGACATTAACAACAAGCTTAAAATAGAGAGACACAAGGAGAGAGATATATAGAAGCTTAATACAATTATACAATATACATATATAGAAATGGAGTTTATATGGCTATGTGGCATTTTTGTTGCTATGTTAGCAACACTTTGCCTCTTGTTGCTCTTGATACTAACATTTTCTTGGTGGGTTTTCCCTATCCAAATCCACAAGAAGCTTATAAGAAATGGGTTTCAAGGGCCAACTCCAAGCTTTCCACTTGGAAACATTGAAGAGATGAAAAGAAAAAATATCATAAAATCTTCACTTGAATCCTCAAATCTCACACATGATATTCACTCGAAAGTTTTTCCATACTTTTCTTCATGGCAAAAATCACATGGTAAGTCTTCCCACTCAAATCTTTATATTACACCAAATGCATGCAAATATGTAGCCTATAAGCACGATATTGCATACTAATGTTATATATTTTGATCTACAAATTTGATCTTAATTATGATGATTTTTTTTCTTGTTATAGGTAAAGTATTTGTGTATTGGCTAGGGACGGAACCGTTTTTGTACATTGCAGATGCAGAATTCTTGAAGAAAATGTCAACAGAAGTGATGGCAAAGAGATGGGGAAAACCTAATGTTTTTAGAAATGATAGAGATCCAATGTTTGGAAGTGGTTTGGTTATGGTAGAGGGAAATGATTGGGTTCGTCATCGTCACATTGTTGCACCAGCATTCAATCCTCTTAACCTCAAGGTATATCTCTCTCAATATTTTTTTCTTGGGAAGTAGTATGGAATTTGTAGGAAAAATTGTCCACATTCAGCATTTTGAATGTACAAGAAGAAAAATTTGAACTTGGTTGAATATTCAACCTTTTTACTCTTTCCATTACCAACCCATTAAGTAAGTAATAAGTAATCGCACATTATCAATAGGAAATTAATAATATATATAAGTAATGCTCCACCAAACAAATTGATAAAAAATAATTAATATTTTTAAAGAAGTTTTGATCAATTTTATAGATTTTAAAAAATGGGAATTCGAAAATAATTAAAAATTGTTTAAGAGAATCTGTTTTGAACAACCTTCTTTAAAAATGTTATGATTTTCATCACAAAATAACATTTATTTTAAAAATATATATAAATTATTGTTTTTTTTTACAAATCTAGATTATTAAATTTTTTTTTTGTATAAAATGTAATAATACATGGCTCTCAATTCCTTTGTTAGTCAAAATTTATAGTTTTTTCTTTGGCCACAAGCAAATTCTAATTAATTTTGCATTATATTTTGTTTAATGTGATATAGGTGATGGCAAACATGATGATTGACTCCACAAATCAAATGATAAATAAATGGACTAACCAAATAAACTTTGGCAACCTTGAAATTGATGTGGAGAAAGAAATCATAACAATAGCTGGAGAGATTATAGCAAAAACAAGTTTTGGTGTGGAAGATGAAAATGCTAAAGAGGTTTTTACCAAATTAAGAGCCTTACAAATGACTCTCTTTAACACCACTCGATATGTAGGTGTTCCCTTTGGCAAGTTTTTTAATGTAAAAAAAGACATGGAGGCTAAGAAACTTGGCAAAGAAATAGACAAACTCTTATTGTCAATTGTAGAAGCTAGGAAAAGTTCAACTAAAATGAATTCTCAAAAGGATTTATTAGGGTTATTGCTACAAGAAAATAATCATGTTGACCGATTGGGGAAGACATTAACATCAAGAGAAGTGGTTGATGAATGCAAAACTTTCTTTTTTGGTGGACATGAAACAACAGCACTTGCTATCACATGGACTTTGTTGCTTCTAGCCATGCATGAAGATTGGCAGAATCAATTAAGAGAAGAGATTAAAGAAGTGGTGGGAAATAATGAGATTGATATCACTATGCTTGCTGGTTTAAAAAAGGTAATTAAGTTGTTGATAAATAGTTTGTAATTTTTTGCCATCGATTTTTTTTCTATAAATAAGTTATAATAACTATTAGAAACTAACACAGCATCAAAATTTGAACTCTGATGACTTAACCTAATAATAGTTATTTCTGCCGATTGAACAAATATTTGCAAACTTTTTAAAAAATGCTTTTTGTGATATCATTTACTACCAGCAAGCATGTGAGTTTTTTAAAAATACAATATTTCATTTAAACTGAGGCGGCAGCTATTGTAACAGTGCCATGGTACGTGTTTTGGAACTTAGTACAAGATTGACTTTCCTCAATATCTTTCTTGCTTTTCATTCATTTTCTAACTTAATTAAATAGAGCACACAACGCATATATAATTAAATATGAATAGGATAGGCTTAACATGTATACATGTCAAAAGTTTTACAAAAGATGTTTGGATTTGATTTGGATTAATTGAAAATTTAAGTTTGTTGAATTTTTTTGAATGTGTATGAGCTTATATATATGTGTGTGCTATTCCAATATGCAGATGAAGTGGGTGATGAATGAAGTTCTAAGACTATACCCACCAGCACCAAATGTGCAGAGACAAGCAAGAGAAGACATTCGAGTTGATGATGTAACAGTGCCTAACGGAACAAACATGTGGATCGATGTTGTAGCGATGCACCACGATCTTGAATTATGGGGAGAAGATGTGAATGAGTTCAAACCAGAGAGGTTCATGGATGATGTGAATGGTGGATGCAAACACAAAATGGGGTATTTGCCATTCGGATTTGGAGGGAGAATGTGTGTGGGTAGAAACTTGACATTTATGGAGTACAAGATAGTATTAACAATACTTCTCTCTAGTTTTACTTTTAAGGTTTCTCCAAGTTACCAACATTCGCCAGCCATCATGCTCTCTCTTAGGCCTACTCATGGACTTCCACTCATTGTTGAACCCCTTAATTAGGATGTGCTATATATTCAACTGAACTTTATAAAAGGGAAGGACTCAGTCAAATATTGAATCCTAGAGGTACAGTTTAGATGAGTCTAGTTTTGGTTATTGAGAAGCCAATTTTTTAGCAACAATCCCTTTGCTTCTCTAGTACATGTATGCTGGAAAGTACTTTAGTAAGATCCATGATTTTTTCCTATTCGCATTCAATGACTTTGATAGATCTGTAAATAGTATCATTTTCTATGATACCTTATTTGTTTAATATCTCATCTGTAAAAAAAATCTCTACAATAAAGAGTATTCTTCCTTACCAAAAAGTACTTAATATAACCTTCAATTTTTAAAATAATAGATAAATAGTATTAAAAAAATCTAAGAAATGGAGACTTGAAAAAGAACAGAAGGGATATGCATATGTAGATTTTGTATTAATATTGTCCTTACTACTGGTATGCAGTATATACAATATTGTCCTTACTACTGGTATGCAGTATGCAAAGGATATGGTAGGAATTAAAATTCCAATCACTACTAGTATGCTGTATGCAAAGGATATAGTAGGAATTAAAAATCCAATTAGCAGTTCCCAAAAATGATCCCAACAGATGCTGGATTCTTAACTAAAAACATTGAATATCAAGAACTATCATGAGAAAAGGAAATAATGAAATCCAAGTTAATTCTTCTTATTATATCGATGTCAAATGGGATGGCAATCCCTAGATGCTGTTATACCAGAAACTCCAACAAAGTCATGATTCGATACTGGAATGCCATCCCACAACAAATTGTTTCACAGATGCAAGACCTTAGAAAAGAGGCAAGGTAGGGGGGAAACGCACAAGCATCCATTGTCTCTCATATGTAGTTAAATGAGTCCATCCAATTTCTTCAAGCAGCGAGAGCTTTAGTTCATACAGTTTCTTCTTGGCAGGCTCTGTGTCATCTTGAATTATGTCAGTTAGTACCTGCATCCAGTTGAAAAACAAGGTTCTAATAAGATTAGTATCACCATTTATTTAAGCAACCATTTCTCAATACTCTTTGATCATCAAAATAGAAAAACACTTTCAGAAACAAGAAAAAGAATAGAGCTGCTTCATATAAGTGGTGGAAAAGTGACACATTGGAGAAGTACATAAGACGGTTAAATAGCTAGAGTTTTAGCAGATATACTGGTTCAGAATTATTATTATTATTATTATGATAGTGTTGAACTCTAATTAGAACTAATCCACGTTCTCTTTTCTTCCTCCAACTTTTTCATTTTGATTAAAAAGTTCTGAGTACAGTTTTTCAGGATTTGCTTCCTAGACTCTGTTATTTTTGCACAACACTATTCTTTTAAAATGGTTTTTAATTTTTTTTCTAGAAAACTAGAGAATCCTAAACCATTCAGGTTACTCCCTATTGCTATTCCAGTGGCTTTGTAAATTGGCTAGAGAAATCTCTAGACTCAAATATATACAAAAACGCTCATAGTAGGTGGACCAAAATATAAATAACTTCTAATATTTAATGCTATAATTCTCAAAATATCTTTCGATAAAACAAGTTTTCATGCAAAATTCAATGAAAGAAATAGTGGTCTAAGAAATACAATTGTTTTTTATTACATCAAGAAATTAAATAAGGTTAATCACTATTCTTACTCTGTGCAATTGATTTGTTTTGCTTGGAATTGAGTTAGGAGGGAGTATATTGAGTTTGGAGGGAGTATATGATGAAGGGAGAAAGGAAAAAAAGATTCTGTTACATAACAAGACTTTGCAGAGAAAAATACCTTCAATGCTGTCCCAAGCCTTTGACTGCGCCTCTCGTGTGTCACCAACAGGATCCCATACTTTCTGCACTTAACATCAACCCACTTCTTCAGTTCCTTAAAGTTCTCATCAAACGAATCTGTATAAACGCCATTGTCCTTCGGTTGTTTGTCAGGTTTTGCACTTTCTGTTGCAGCCAACGCTAGGGAATTTTCTACTTCCTTTAACAATTTACAGGTCAAGCTGTTAGCTTTCATTTGAAAACCAATAAATGTCACTAATATCATTGTGAAAAGCTTTTAATTGTTTTAACACAGTAATACCATAACACCCAGATACTCTTCTGAATTCTACATAGCACAAGCAGGCAAAATCATGAAAACTGAAGTTAGACTAAGATATGATCTAATGTGATTTCAAACTCATGAAGATTAATATCTATTAATGTCTATGGTTTGTTTTCGAGAGAGGGAAAAAATTTGCCTCAGCATACAGGGATATTTCCTAAATTTGGAGTTACAAACATGTAACAACAACTAATATTTTACAATATCATACTGTTGAAATTTCCGCCTTCGTTGCGGTCCGCCCCTAGTCGCCTTAATTGCAGCATTTGGCTTGCCTTCATTTCAGGCTCCAACACCTTCACTATGTTGGATTTGAAAGGGTGAATTTAGTCTCACATTGCTTAGAGATATGGCATATTTTGTATTTATAAGTAGGGACAATCCTCACCCTACAAGCCGGTTTAGTACGGATGAGTTAGACCCAACCCAAATTCTAAGATGATATTAGAACCTATCTTAGATCACTTGTGGGGCTACCCGCATCGTTCACGCTTTGGCCTGAGCGTGAGGGGGGTGTTGGATTTTCCGCCTTCATTGTGGTCTTCCCCTAGTCGCCTTAATTGTGGCATTTGGCTTGCCTTCATTGCAACCTCCAACACCTTCACTATGTTGGGTTTGAAGAGGTGAATATAATCCCACATTGCTTAGAGATATGGCATATATTGTGTTCATAAGTGGGGGCAATCCTCACCCTACAAGCCGGTTTTGTAGGGATGAGTTAGGCCTAACCCTAATTCTAAGACATACATTGATTTGAATAATATATAAAAGTTCTAACCTTTAAAGACTCTATTTCTGCCAGTGCAAGGCCTTTTTGGTAAAGTGCCTCTGCTAATTGATCCCGGGTTGATTCCAGGTTTTTCTTGGTTTTCTGTTGTGAGATTAAAATATCATCAATTGCCAACAAAATGCAAACTGAAAAACCATTGTGTAAGTATTAAATGCCGTACCGAATTTTTTTTTTCCAAGCAGAATGACGTTGCATAATAAATTTAGCCAAACAACTATTGTTCGAACATCTTACACATTTTTGGTGTATAAAAATGTTTAAAGTATCATGTCATTGTTTTCAGAGAAACTGTTGCATGACAATCTTCTATACTGTAATTATAATAAGTCATGAACCAAAAGTCATAGTTGCAAAATCTTCTGAACGAATATCACTCACTCAAATGCGGAGTCAATTTATGCATTAGAATCCTCGAGTTATAAAATTAACTGCAGATAATCTGAACCATAAAGTATTGTATTTTAAACAATTAAATAAAAAACATATATATAGTAACACATATTCTAACCATTGATTTAACTCCATGGGCGTGCAACTACATAAGATCTGTTTCCTGATTTTAATTTTTCTTCTTTAAATTTGTATAAATAGATAACTAATGCAGAAGAAAGTGGCATGGATAACTAAAAGAACAGGAAAAGGAGATAAGCACCTCTGCTTCCTCATCGTCCGAATCATTTTTCAGTGCAAAAGATTTTGCCAACTCTTCTCTATCAATACTGCCAATCACCTCATTTGCAGCGTTAACTATCTGCAAGGCATATTCATAATTGTCTCAGAATCAGTGTTTTTTACATCATTCAGACGTTACTAAATTTAACTATTTTATCAACACTGATTTTATCAAAATCCAATCAGAAGATTGAATGTTCAAACTAGTGAATTTCAGAAAAATTAAAAGTTTACTTGAACTTCTTTTGTAACAGCTAGGATGGTAGTATTTCACATTTCATTAACGAACAAAATGCTTTCAAAATATAAATGTCAACTATTAAAGAAGATACTAATGAACATTCACTTCTAAATTTTTAATTATGCGAAAAAGATAAACAGCAGTATAAAAATGCAAGATTTACACTCTTGGGAGTTACTAGATCCCCACTCTCCGTGTTCACATGTTTCATGATACATTAACATAAATATTGTCTCGTATATACACATTAGATAACTTTTATGGAAATACACTTTTCAAGAACCCAACGATGGATCAAGAGTTCAGATCATGCTCTCAAAATTTAATATTCATTAGGCATGTGAAGGGAAATAATATCATATTGAAAAATGATGTTAAAAATAGGAGTTAGGAAAGAAAACTAGAGACCGAGAGAAGGGGAATAATATCAAACATTTTATTACAGCAGTGTGTACCTCTTTATTATGATTGAATTTGTCTTTGTTATTTTTCCTTGAAACCAAGCCTTCCAAAATCTTTGCAAGCAACGGAGTGTACTTTGGATATTCCGACTACAAGGAAGTATAATAGATTTTGCTGTTATTAAGTTTTTATCTAGAATACACAGAATATACAGTTGACTGAAGTTTGAATACGATTCAAATAAAATAGCAATTAAAAATATTGAAAAAGAAATGCAAAATCAATATAATTTTTAAGAGTACTGAAACAAATAAATGGTGATTCAAACACTAAAACTAGGAGTTCAGGTCAAATTATATACTCTGAGCAAGGCAGATAACTTGCTCCATTCTAAGCGATCTTCATCACTTTCTTGTTCTATGCCTTCAAGCACTTTTACTTTTGCATCTCGTACCTGATAGACAAGTCAAAGCTAACTTAAGATATCATTAGGACAAAAGATATATAATCTGAAACCTACAGTATATAATCTCCATTGACACAATTAAGAACTGTAAGTGAATGTTTTTGTATATGGAAAGAGATGGAAAAGAAAAACAAAATTACAATCCTCAACAGTAACACTGGATAATCTGCAGTGTGTGTTGTGTGTGCGTGAACTGTTTGGACATATAACAAAAATGTACACATCTTCCACGCATGATAGGCAAGGTTTATCTAACTATTCTTTAATTAAAAAGAATCTTAAGAAATGTGCTTGAGCCTAACTCATCCCTACAAAACCGGCTTGTAAGGTTAGAATTGGCTCCACTTATAAACACAATACATGCCATATCTTTATGCAATGTGGGACTAAATCCACCCCTTCACACCCAACACAATGAAGATGTTGGGGGCTACAGTTAAAGCAAATCAAAAGCTGTGATTAAGGCGACTAGGAGCGGACTGTAATTAAGGCAGAAATTCCAACAAAGATTATTGCAGAGAAAAGCGAAGTACAACAGCAGGATAAAGCTTCCTATAAAGCATATAAAATATAACTCGAATTTGTCCTTTTTGGATTAAATTATTAAATGATTTTTAACTGTATTTAGATGATATGGAAGATTATACAAAGATGGGTTTTTGATAGCAAAATCAACAAACTCAACACGTTCGTTCTATAATATTTTTGACTGAAATCCATAAAGATAATCATACAAAATGTTTAAGATTTTTATAACTCTTTGGCAAATAAACACAAAAGAATGCAAATTCCATCATGCCAAAAGATATGGATAGAAAAGAAGGAAGTTCTTGTGCCGAATACGACTAACCTTTTCTTCTAAACGTTCAGTGACAGTCTTTTTGGAAGATAAAGAAGTTTTTCCCTTGTCCTCATCAATCTTCCGACAGAAGGTAACAAAACAATGTATAGACATTAATGTATAGCATATATTTTATGCTAGTTTATACATCAGCGCACCTCGCTCAGTGCTTGTTCAAACCAGCACCAGAGTGAGATTGAAGAAAATTTGAGCATAAGGTAGAGAATGAGTGATAACCTTCTTTGGGGGAACTATATAAGAAATTCGATATGATGCAGGGTGTTTCTCTGGATTTTTATGCTCCCCCTGTCCAGCAAATGAGAGTTTTCCATATGATATTGATCCGACCAATACAGATCCTTGTAGAGAGTTCTGTGGAAATACTATAAATGTTATTACATATTAACTATGGTCTAATGGAAATATCTAAGAGGCTAAGAAAATAAAATATACCTTGGGAAGCTTGTCTTTTGGTGGTGGACCAAGATAAAATCCTTCTTTTATACTATCAATAAGCAAGCGTCAACATCATAGCAATGTGACATTTAAAGCTTTAGGAGGTAATTAGAGCTATAACCCGGTGACATACCCTGGAATTAATGTTGAGGACTTGAAGGAACCATTTCCCATCAGTGGACCATCTGGTTGAGAGAAAAAGCTTAACCGAATGATGTCCTGAATATGAACACAAACATACAAATGATAATTAAATAAATATATAGGAGTATAAAAAATTACCTTAGTTTTAACAATGTATTTCAAATTTATATCCTCTAAAAGTATTGTAAGATGTGTACGTTAATTGAGGGATTTCAATTTTAAGAAAAACAATTGAATTCAGAAACAAGTAATCAAATGAGACACTTAATTTTAATTCTCCCTGCTTCAGTTCATCTAGCAATACTTCTATTTGGAAGTGTGATAGGTTCCTGGAATTTATTAGTCATAGGGAGTGCCCGATAGGACTCTGATCTTTTGGCTATGTGGGCCAATACCCACTTTAGGAGAGGAGTATGTACTCGGGGAAAGTTAGTTAGAGGTAAGAAAAAACAGACAGATCTTAGATCTGCTTAAAATAAAGACAGGGAAGTGCAGAAAAGAAGAATATATGTAAATTTCATAATAATTTTCGGGCTATAGCTTGGGTCATAGGTGTTTGTGATTACTTGGATTCGTTTCTGTATTCTCCCTTCTTTGATAGGATTGTTCAGATCAAAGTGACGTGCAGTTTGCAGTTTACATTTAATATTTTAAAATCAGTTTTTCCAACAAAGATTTATGAAAATATATCAAGGTTACCTTCTCAAACTTTAAATTCATTTAATATTGTTATGAGAGAAATTCTACTACGATCTTTTAATCAATATTCGGTTCGAAATTTTCAAGTACAAATACATTTCATACAAAGTAAAATATGTAATTCTCATTTGTAAAAACAATTTGCCATCCAAGTATTTCAAAAGGTTGTGGAATACAAAACAACTGAGCATTGGCATACATTACAAACCAGAGATTTAGAATTTGAGTAAAAGAAAGATACAATTGATACCATAAAGTTGTCTTTCAAAAATACAATATACTACCTTGTCATCCAACTTTCGCTGAATGAATAACACCAGATGCTTCATCTTTTCCAAAATCTGCAAGTCTTCATGCCTGAAACAATAAAACATCATGAGTATAAGACAATGTTTAATGTCTAGAAATATTCCACATGTTTTTACAACTCCAACTTTCTTACTGCAGGCTTTAACTACAAACCAAGCTTTCAAGTCCTTAAAACCACAAAATTACTTTTTAGTAACCGATGTAAAATTTCAAATTTAGTTTTTGAAATATATAGAATGAAAAGCAACATAAGGAACAAACAAGCATGTGTTGTGTTGTTTTCAGTATATGTGCCAAGGAGCTGTACCTTACATATAGCTGTAAATTGTATTCTCCTTTGGGGAGTTTTGTAGAGTTTGGGTAGGCATCTCCACTTGAATATACTCGCTATTATCAGAATGTATAAATATGAAAATAAACAAGCAACTTATTATTCACTAACCCAAGAAATAGTATCTGAAACAACAAACTATCCACCCTTTTCAATCCCCCTCTTTAAAAGCATAAAAAAAATTATATATCATAATACCTTATTTGAATCGGAAATCATATAAAACTGAGACTCAAACTTAGTATCATATATCCGACCATTTAGAAATGGTATTTGAGGTTTTATTTCAGCTCCATCGTCCAATTTGAACTTGTATCTGAAATCATAACCTTGAGAACAGGCCATCTAAAGATCATAAAGATAAATGAAACAGATAATGGAATTTATAACTATTCACGTTAATGTCAGTGCTAGCGTCTGCTTTCCAGAGGGGAGTTTGTCACGATCATTTGAAAGTGCGCTGATCTTAGCATCTATAGGTCGATATGGGACTCTAATCTGCACGTTAAACATAAATAGGGAGACTAGGTTAGCCTTATTACTGTCCCACATCACCAGCATAAATGCATAGGAACAAAAAGAACCAAATATTACAAGATAACCTTATTTAGATTTGCTACAAGTGTAAGTTTCTCAGATGCAAGTAGTGCTTCAGCATCAACTCTGACAGGTGCTTCACTCCCATCAAGTACAATTTCCTCTTGACTAGGTTTTATACCATGAAATACAATCTGGAATTTTATATAAATTAGAAAGATCATAGCATTAGTGAAAAGTGATAAAATTCCTACTATCTTAATTCTTCTTTCACCAGAAATTGTTAATGAGAGAAATTAGAGACACTCGCATACCCAAATACCTAGGATGGGAGAAAAAATTTGTCATACAAACACAAATTGTTACCTTAAGATCCACATTGGTACTCTCATGACTCCCTATTCCACTTGACCAAAACTGAGCTATGACTAGCTCCAATGTCTGACCACCTACTACCCTAAAGGTAAAGCTTTTGGAAGCAGGAGAAGAAAAAGTAACAACACTCCGCCATTTCAAAGGCCTTTGCAATGGACATATCTGGATATAAAAGTGCATCAAAAATAGGTCTATAGTTAACCTTAAATAATCTTAGGCTGTACAATTTACCTGAACTGTATCCACAAAAAATCTTCGAGGTGTATCAAAACTTGAAATATTCATGGTTGCTTCAACCCAAGAGGCACCATGAGGCACTTCTATATATTTCCTTTCTATACGGCCTAATGAAGCAAATAATTAAGACAATAAGCATTGGTTTTGGACTTGCAACCAGAATTCTAAACACAATTTGGTAAAATATAATTACAACGTAAATTTCTAAAAACATTTTGGCATGGGGGGCAAGAGATAAATCCCCAAGCAAATAGCTCAAACATCAAGGTTGGAATGTATAACATGTAGATGTAGATCCAAATTCCAAACTTAGCGTGGCACCAGAAGAAAGAAGCATACAGATTAACTTGATTGACTATGCACACCTGACTGGAATAACATCTTTGAAAATGAAACTTGTGGAGGTCTATCAATTACAGCCACAGGCTTGGTTATAGTAATTGGAATTCTGAAAAGAGGACCACGCCATGGTGCTTTGCAGTCAATACCGTATACCTCGTAATAATGCAGACCATCACATAAATTCGTAGGATCCACTAATATGCTGAAAGTAAAAGAGGATAACTTGTAAGTTATAATGAAACAAACTACAGATTAGGATTATCGAACAGCAACTCAGTTGAAATAAAAAGAAGAAAAGAAACAGAAACTGCTTATAGAATAACAGTTTCATAGGAGAAGTTTGAGGATGATGGATGTGGAAGATTAGAGATTATAGAAAGACAATTTCCAGGATAACAAAAAGTCTGGATGATCAATCTGCCCTTGAAAGTACAGACATTTTTTCACAAAAAAATAACACTATCTAGTTTCTATACTAGAAATGGAAAGTTCATGTCACCTGATACAATATTCAAATTATGATAACAATAAATAACACTTCACAAATATTTGCCATTAAGGGAATACCTAATGAGCAATACTTCTATTACAAATACATAACTATATACGCAACATCCGTAACTTCAAAATTTTACATACTTGTAAAACATTGTTAGTATTTAAGAGGTGGTGGTAGTGGAATATAAGTTAATTTAAGATACACGTATCAAATGTAAATAAAATAAACTGGTTATCCAAAACCATCAAAACATGAGATTAAATATCTAAACAATGTTTACAATATTTATCGATTGCTACCCCCTATACACACCAAATGTAGTCCATTCGTCCAATCCAATTCTTAAGTTTGATTATCTTAATTTATTTAGCTTATATAAATAAAATCTTCAGAATTTAATTGGCTCATCAACAAGAGTATTTTCCCATGTACTTAGACTACAACTTAATCATGGACTTAAAGATAAATTTTAAAAACTTTAGGTAAGTTACATCGTAAAAAATAGTAGGTCTAACCTATATATACACTGATATATTTTCAATCCTATATCATAGAATTTCAATAAATTTATAGTTATGATCCTGTTGAAAAAACAAAACATGATAAGACCTAATGATTTACTAAATTTCCAAAACTATATAATAAAGAGGGTTTTTCAGCATATGCTACTGCTATGTTGGCAGAAGTATCAAATAAACTGGATGCCTGTGGATAAACTAATTTTTAGCTGAAAACTTATAATAGAAAACTAATATCTAGAAAGCTAGCTAATTGAATTTGATTTATTTGGTTAAATTTGTTGTCCAACGATTTGATAAATATAAATACATAAAAGAACATGTTTATATATAATATATCATAGCATAAATTATATATTTGTTAAAATGATTATAACATTTAATACTTTAACTTATTTTAAATTATTTATCATCTCAACAATAGAAATATTACTTTTTAAAAATCATTCACTTTTGTAAATATCTATATTGAATGCAATAAAATCATATAAACGAAAAAAGTTTAATTTTGAAGTATTGTCCGGTAAGAGTTTTTCACATTGTCAATAAATCATTAATTTCCACACTATTAAAGATGCTATGATTAATCCTAACTATCTTAAAAGTCGCACTCAAAGTTAATTTAGTTCTTAAATATATATATTTTGTTAATTTCATAAGTTTTTAAAAAATGTGGGAATATATTAATAGATATGTATCTTTTTTAGATTTCAAGTATCTACTTACTAATCTTTGTTTTTCTTTATTTAGCAGAGGATAAAAGAGAAATTCAATTAAAACATAAATATAAAACAAGAAAAAATAATAATAAGCTATAAGTAACAAAAGAAAAAACACTAAAAACAAAATATGATAGACTCTGTTTACCAAAGACCTCTGCTTTGGTTAAGCAAACTTTAAGCAAGTTAAATGAGCTATAAATTAGTACAAAGGTCTTGCCAAACAGTGACTGAGAGAAGATGATGAAAGAAAACCAACTAACTTGAATGTACGACCGTTATGAGTGAGCAGTAGATACTCTGGAGCTTTCACAACTGTGCTATCTGAAGAGTGTAACTCAATGCACTCCTCAAATACAGCCAAATCTTCAATCTTGTCGGCATCTTCATGGAATTTGGGATCAACTTTCACTGTCCACTGTCAATATGTACTACAAATTATAAGAAAATCGCCAATTGAGAGCACACAGGGATTCCACTAAAATTTATCGTTAACTGATGATAAGATTAGAATATTCATAGATTTGAAAAAATATATAAGCAGAAAACTGACAAGATTAGTAATCTTGTCGGTTGAGAGGTAGGGCCCTCGGGAATATGGAGATGCAGACCCTCAAAATTATGGAATACAAACTATACTTTAATAAGTGGAATTCTTCTCTAAATCTTGTAATAAGGATGGCAGTTCCTATCAAATTAATACAAAAATACAAATTAATCTTAAATCAAAAGAGATGGTTAATATTCAAGTAGTTAGAACGAGTCATTTTAGATGCAATACAATATTATCTATTCAACTATTGTGATATTACCATCTTAATTGATACCGGAATTCAAAAAAATACAAAATATTTAAAGTGTTTGTGAGGTGTCTGATATAAGGACTTGTCCTACATGAGGACGACACGCCACAACTACTATTTTTAAGTATCCATGTTTTCTTGTTTATTCCTTACTACCAGCATAAAATCAATTGCAAGAGAGTTATCATGCTTCATTATAGATTTCAACAATTTTTCTATTAAAAAACCTGGTGAATACTACTAGGGTTCTTTTATAGTCACCCTAGAAAGCAAGGTAAATGTTTTTATTTTTTTATAAGCAAAATAGGTTAAAGTGAAGTAAAAGATGAAGGCTATTAGAGTTATATCTTAGGATATGAAAAATCAGCACTATAGAATAATTAAGGTCAGCCTTAATTTAATAGAATAAGAAAAGTCATCCTTAAATGTAGAGCTTGAATGATTCAACTCTTGAATGTTCAACTCCACTTGTATAAATAGAGCATCATGCTCCATTCCAATTCAATATAATAACAGTATCAGCTTTCTCTCTCTTCTCTCTCATATCTCATTCTATTATGGTATCATAGAGCTTCGGTTCTATCCATGGCAGCGACTCCGGCCACCGCAGCATCTATGTCGTTCCAACTCAAAATCACAGAAAAACTTGATAAGAAGAATTTCCTACTTTGGCGCCAACAAGTAGATCCTTTCGTTAACGCGAATAATCTTCAAAACTACCTTTACCTTCGTGACATACCGAATCAATACCTAACTGATGAAGATCGTACAGCTGCTCGTGAGAACCCTGCGTATCGCACCTGGATTACGCAAGATCAGTGGCTTATGACGTGGCTTCAATCCACGCTTTCACCTTCGATTCTTTCACGCGTTCTTGGATGCGTTCATTCCTACAAGCTCTGGGAACGTATTCTTGCGCATTTTCAAAAGCTTACAGGTGCGAAAGCAAGACAACTACGTGCGGAACTCAGATCTACAACACTTGAAGACAAATCTGTTGGTGATTATCTGGTTCGCATCAAAGTTCTTTTTGATGCACTTGCTTCAGTAGGAGATCCAGTTCCAGATTAGCAACACATTGATGTAATTCTTGAAGGTCTTCCTCAAGACTTGGCCTCAGTTATTTCAGTCATTGAAAGCAAGTTTGATTCAGTAGAACTTGAAGAAGTTGAAGCTCTTCTTCTTGCTCATGAGATGGGATTCAACAAGTATAAGAAACACTCTCAAATGGAGGTGGCTGCCTCAGTGAATCTCACTCAAGCCAATTCTCAGCCTGAAACTGATAACTCCAATAACAAGAACACTGATAAAGTTGTGAATTCAATCTTTAATCTAATCAATTCAAGAGGAGCTCGTGCATTTGGCCGTGGTGGTGGACGTGGCCGTGGGAAAGGTAGGTTCAGCAACATTCAATGTCAAGTTTGCTTCAAATATGGTCACCTTGCTGCTAACTGCTATCACAGGTTCAATCAACAGTTTCAACCTAACATACCTGTTGATTTTCAAACAATTAACCTACAAAATTTCTACAATCCGTATCAACCAATTGGTGGACCTCAGTTTGCTCAGCCCATGGTTAACACGTGGTCACGCCCAAGCTATCAACCAAGACTTGCTCCTCCCCCTGTTCCTCAATCACAGATCACTCCCAATGCTATGATTGCTAACACAGCTTCAGTTCCAAGCAGTGCCTGGTTCCCAGACTCAGGAGCTTCTTATCATGTTACCAATGCCTCTCAAAACATACAGCAGACCACACCTTTTGAAGGTCCTGATCAGATCTTCATTGGTAATGGTCAAGGTTTGCACATTCACTCTTCAGGCTCTTCTTATTTTCCCTCTCATTCTAAACCCAACACTCCATTAGCTCTTCATAATTTACTGCTTGTTCCTTCTATTCATAATTTACTGCTTGTTCCTTCTATTACAAAGAACCTGATAAGTGTCAGCAAATTCTGTCTTGATAATAGAGTTTTCTTTGAGTTTCATGCTGATATGTGCTATGTCAAATCTCAGGCTAACAATGAAATTCTGCTCCAAGGTCGTGTAGGAAGTGATGGCTTGTACCAATTTTCCCATCTTCAACTTCTTAAGTCTCCTTCAACAAGTCAAGTCTCATGTCTCACCTTAAACTCTAACGCTCCTGTTTCAAGATCTGATTCCAGCACTAGTGATAGGATTTCAGTTTCTAATCAAAATGTATCGGCTAATAACTCAAATGATTCTCAACATACTTGGCATTTACGCCTTGGTCATCCAAATTCTAATACTATGAGACTTGTTTTAGCTCAATGTAATATTCCTTATTCTAATAAAGCTGAATTTGTCTTTTGTTCTGCCTGCTGTATGGGAAAGGCACATAGGTTGCACTCCCCTCAGTCACAAACTCAATATCACTCTCCTCTTGAATTAATTTTCAGTGACCTATGGGGTCCTGCCCCAATCAAATCCTCCCAAAACTTTACCTACTACATCACCTTTGTTGATGCATACACTAGATTTACTTGGATCTATTTGCTCAAAAATAAATCTGAAGCCTTAACTATCTTTAAACAATTCAAAGTCATGGCTGAATTACAATTTGTATTTCCTATTAAATCTGTCCAAACTGATTAGGGTGGTGAATTTCGCCCATTTACAAAGTTTCTTTCTGATCTTGGCATTATTCATCGTCTAATTTGCCCTCACACTCATCACCAAAATGGTGTAGTGGAGAGGAAGCGTAGACACATTGTTGATCTTGGTTTAACCCTCTTGAGTCGTGCCTCTTTACCTCTCAAATTTTGGGATCATGCCTTTTTAACTGCTGTCTACCTAATAAATAGGTTACCAACCATGTCTCTCAATCAACATATACCATATGCTGTCCTTTTCAATCAAAATCCTGACTATAAATTCCTCAAAGTCTTTGGGTGTGCTTGTTTTTCTCTCCTTCGCCCATACAACTCTCAGAAATTTGACTTTAGATCCCATGAGTGCCTTTTTCTAGGGTATTCTACAGCTCACAAAGGTTACAAATGTCTCTCTCCAAGTGGTAGAATCTTCATCTCTAAAGATGTTCTTTTCAATGAGTCCAAATTTCCTTACAATGATCTTTTTTTTTCTAATGTTTCTCTCCCCTCATTAACCATTCCATCCTCCTCCTCATCTAAAGTAACCCTTAACACACAAGCTCTCCCTAATGTTTTTCCCGTTCCTACTGCTTCCACTACCTTACACTCCTCTTCTTCTTCTCAATCCAATTCCAGCCACACACCTACTGCCTCTATGTCAGCCACCCCGGTAACACAAACAGCCAGCACTAATCCTACTTCTTCACCCTCTTCAAATGCCAACAATCAGCCTACTACTACCACTTCACCATCCTCCTCCTCTATTTCTGCTCCTAGGGATACTAACCTTCAACCTCTCCCCACCAATACTCATCCTATGACTACTAGAACTAAATCTGGTGCACCCTTACCTCGTCTAAATCCTTCCATTTTTCTTGTCAATTCTGAGCCTAAGAGTGTTAAAACTGCTCTCCAAGATCCTAAGTGGTTTGCTGCTATGCAAGAGGAGTATGGTGCCTTGATAAGGAACAACACTTGGTCTTTGGTACCACTGCCTGCTAACAGGAAAGCAATAGGTTGCAAGTGGGTGTTTCGTGTAAAGGAAAATCCTGATGGGACAGTAAATAAGTACAAAACTAGGCTTGTTGCTAAGGGGTCCCATCAAGTCCATGGATTTGACTTCAATGAAACTTTCTCCCCTGTTATTAAACCGGTCACAATTAGAATTATTTTGACTCTTGCTCTCACTTACAATTGGCCTCTGCAGCAGTTGGATATAAACAATGCCTTTTTGAATGGCATTCTTGAAGAGGAGGTCTATATGATGCAACCCCCTGGATTTACTGCCCCTAATTCATCTCTGGTTTGTCACTTGCACAAGGCCTTGTATGGCCTCAAACAGGCCCCAAGGCAATGGTTTGAAAGACTCAAAACCACTCTTTTATCCTTTGGCTTTCTGAACAGCAAGTGTGATACTTCACTGTTGATCTACAAGCATCACAGTGCTGTCATTTATATGCTGGTTTATGTTGATGATATAATCATCACAGGAAACTCTCCTCCTCTCATCAAGCAAGTTACTCAACAACTAAATCATGTGTTTGCTCTCAAACAACTTGGTGACTTGGATTATTTTCTGGGCCTTGAGGTGAAGAAACTGTCCAATGGTAATCTCCTTCTCACTCAATCTAAGCACCTAAGGGACTTGCTAATCAAAACTGATATGGAGAATTCCAATCCAGTTGCTACTCCTATGGCATCCACCACCAAACTCATCAAAACAGGGTCTGCTTCCTTGTCCGATGCCTCTCACTACAGGTCCATTGTAGGGGCCCTGCAGTATGCAACAATTACACGCCCAGAAATCTGCTATGCTGTTGACAAAGTATGTCAGTTCATGGCACACCCCTTGGAGTCCCATTGGCTAGCTGTCAAGCGTATTTTGCGTTACCTTAAAGGCACTATCACCTCTGGTTTATTGTTCACTCCTGCCTCCGCTGTTCCGTTCTCGCTGCAGGCCTACTGTGATGCTGACTGGGCTGCTGACCCAGATGATAGAAGATCCACCTCTGGGTCAGCGGTGTACTTAGGCCCTAATTTGATCTCTTGGTGGTCCAAAAAGCAAACTGTTGTTGCTCGTTCTAGTGCTGAGGCAGAGTATCGCAGCTTGGCTCACACCACAGCTGAAGTTTTATGGGTTCAAACTTTGCTAGCTGAACTAAATATTCCCTTGACAACTCCAGCCATCTATTGTGACACCAGAGCACAGTTGCTATGGCTCATAACCCTGTTCTTCATGCAAGAACAAAGCATATGGAAATTGACCTCTTTTTTGTAAGAGAAAAGGTCCTTAATAAGTCTCTCACTGTCTGCCACATTCCTGGTGCTGACCAAAAGGCTGACATCCTCACTAAGCCTCTCTCTAGTTCAAGATTTATGGAGCTCAGCAGCAAGCTCAACCTGTCTGCTCAAGTCAGCCTTTGCAGCCACCTTGAGCTTGTGGGGGAGTATTAGAGTTATATCTTAGGATATGAAAAATCAGCACTATAGAATAATTAAGGTCAGCCTTAATTTAATAGAATAAGAAAAGTCATCCTTAAATGTAGAGCTTGAATGATTCAACTCTTGAATGTTCAACTCCACTTGTATAAATAGAGCATCATGCTCCATTCCAATTCAATATAATAACAGTATCAGCTTTCTCAGTATCAGCTTTCTCTCTCTTCTCTCTCATATCTCATTCTATTAAAGGCACATAAATTCTAACTAAGTTGGCACCCCTGCACCTACCACAACCAAACTGCTCAACTCGAACTAAATATCATTAAAAGAAAATAAAAAATAAAATAAAATAAATGTTTGAGACTAGGCCAAAACCCAAGGTTACAACTATACAGACCAAAATGATTGGCCAACTGCCTTATTAAAAACCTTATCAAGGAAAACTCAGTGGGATAAAATTTCAATGAGGGAAAAAGAGTGCAGTTAGAAAACAAATTCTTATCATTCAAGCCCAGCACAAGAGTTGGATACAACTGTCAGTCATCAGTCTATTGTTTTCCCACAATCTAATCTTTAATCGAACATAAAAATCATACTTTTCAAGGATCTAACTCAAAATATGCTCTGATCATCAACACACACCAATTTTAAGAAGGATCTCACCTCAGTAGGTTGTCTGCAAGCATTAGCCTCTCTGAGGTAGATGCCCCGTGATGAAGGATCTGCCATCAACAATTATATACAATGATATCATTTTTTCAATTTTGATGATTGTTATTACTTTAATATAAGATTCTCCTACAATCTAAATAAATGATTTTCCTTCAATAACAAGTAAACAATCTTCATTTTATATTATTTACTATTCTTCTCAATTTGACTAAGCTCTGATTCTGTAACTCATCAAATTTTATCACATTGCTTAAACATGATTAATGTATCACTTAGGCAAAGGCCAAAGAAATATTCTGTTTAGAAATCAGCTAGAAATAGTTTTACCTGTGCAACATTTATGAATATGTTGGGCTGTACTAGTAACAACTTAGCTTTTATTAAGAATTATTCATTTTTGGCTCATAAATAGTTTTCCTACTGCTACAAATGGTGAAAGGAGAATGGTGAGGTTTGTAGTCCTTTTAGCACTCAGAAACTTTCTAAGTATTCCTCCAAGTCCCCAACGGAAACTTTCTGAAAAACTTTTCAACACAAACACAGAATTTTGTTTTTCAAGTCAATTCTCTTTATTTTTCCCTCTAATCTAGGGGTAGTTGGCTCAACAATTTAAAGGGAATCAATCATCACAATTAGAACACATCTTGAATTGTTTTTAACTCTTTTTTTGGTCTGTATATAAAGGGGAATAGAACTCTAAAGAGTCTGAGTAGACTCAATTTGAAGCCAGACAAAGTTCATTTTGCACGTGCTACATACATATTCTTATTAGGCAAAAAGATCGCCTTCATAACAAAAAACAAAATGAAGCAACCATTTATCCCTAAACAATTTGGCCATCTATAATGCAACAAACCATGCTTTATAGAGTTGTACAAGCATGACTAAATGCATACTGGGAAGTCAAAAAATACCAATTTCCTATCTCTTGTTTTTCAAAAGAAGGCAAAATGTCCAGGAGTGAATGTGAACATACTTGTTTTTCCAGGTTGACTGATGTTTATTTGATACCAAACATATGGAATATTTTGAGACTGCTGTATATATTCATAACACCTGGCATTAATAATTTGATTCAAGTCAATAACAAGTCTTATAATATTATCATTTACTATAAATTTCTTTGAAGACTCGAACAGGGAAAATATCGAACTTGTCAACTTGCATAAGCCCTTGCCCAGTGGATAATTTATCCTCCGGCAAATTGCCAATTGGAACACTTGTATTCTCCAGGGCTTTCCTCACACCATATGGACTCACAGAGATTCCCTCTGCCTGCATGCAGATCATACACATCAGAACATTATGGAAATGTATGCAAAGTACCACTAACTAAACCATAAAACCTAAATAAGAATCAAATCCTAGAACCTTCATTGCACTTATGAGCAATGCAATTCCCCCACAGGCTGATGGAGATGACATTGATGTCCCGTTCATGAGCATACGCCGTTGAAGGGTCCACTTAGGAACAGGAGCGATAGCCCCACCGGGAGCACTTACAGAGACACCAAGATCTCCGTCAGCCGTTGGTCCTCGGCTAGACCTGAAAATAATTTTCATCAATCACCCAATGATATCAATGCAAATCCAGAAGAACCAAGTGCAGGATATGTTTAGGAAGTCATCCACTTAAAATGTTTCCACAAAAAAGCAAACATACCATGTGTATTCAAGCCCCTCAGATGGAGGTTCAACAACACAATGAGCACCAGCCGCCATAGCAGGAGAAACATAAGCGCCAACACCTATGATACTTGAAGAGGTACCACCAGGTGCACCAACAGTGCTTAACGCTGGCCCACTATTACCAGCACTGCTTACAAATATCAGACGATGTTTGTTTACCACCTAGATATAAATAACCCAAGGCATCTATACAGCTCAGAGAATGGAAAATAACACAAAGGAAAGATATAGCTGGCCTAGTTAAAACTTAAAATGGAAAACTCAGAAGATACCTCATTCACGAGGTCAACAAATCGACCATAATCCGGTAAAAATGTTGGCTCCCCATAACTCATGTTTATAAGATCACATTTATGCTGCAAAAGAAACAGGAATATAATGAGTTATTCATGTCAAATACCGCATAATATGAAAACAAAATAAGAAATGGCAAAGTGGAATCTAGCCCAATAGTTGAGATGCCAGATATTGATGCAATGAGGACAAAGAGTCATCAGAAGCACCTCCACGGCAGCTATCAGTGCCCGAGTCAAACCAGTTCCAGTTTCCATTGAACCTAAGCGAGAGTCTCCAATTTTACAAGATATTAATTGTGCTCCAGGTGCAACTCCGTTCAACAAAGGCTCCTGACAGTAATACCATACAATACAATGAATAGTGTTTTTCAAAGGATTTTCACTATGGATAAAATTATGTTCATACCTCTGGGTGGAACGCAGTAGCTATACCAGCAACGTGGGTGCCATGAGGAGAGCAGTCTGTTACAATACTCAAGACATTCCCATCACTATAGACATTCACTACAAATGTACAAGCATCTAATTTGCTGAAGACACCATACTTCCTCTCAGTCCTGGAGAATTAGCATTCAAAACATTTAAAATTTAACACCTAACACACTTATTAGAACCAAAATTATAACAGTTTCAGAAATTCAATTAATATTTTAAGCACTGGTACAGTTAGTTCATGATATGGTATCAACGCCTATATAACCAAGTGGAATTTCAGCACAAGATAGATGAGCCTGTGTGTTGTTTATACTTCAAGCCAAAGGACTCTTCAGTGAGGGGGGGGTGTAAGGAATATAATATAAAAATCATTCCAGTGTCTTAGCCTAACTGCTTGTGCTTTGAGACAGTTGTCTCCAAAATGTAAATACTAGGAGGAAGTGTGTGCATAACATAAAGCTTCAAGTGTTTCATAAGAAATAAATGATTCAAAAGTAACACAAGAACTCCATGCAAGTCTTTATTCATCGTTCATTTCGGGAAATAATTTACTCCTACAAAAAATTTAAAATCAAAGCAAAATCAGCAATACTTCATATATTCCTTTATGTCCTATTTAAATGTGTACATTACTCTGCTTCTATATCCTTCACGGTCCAGTTTAAGCATTTCTTTGAAGTGTGAATAACACAAGAAAACCAAATTCATAATAATTCAACTGGATAACATGGTTTTGGATTCAACACACGAGAAAAAGGTGAAAAGACAACTTAGAGAGGCTTATATGTATTGACAAACAAGAAGAAAGATGACTAATTTGTGGTGTGTATGGCAGAGGGGAATGAGACGTAGGAATTCCTTTGTCCGAAAATGAGTATCTTCCAATTTCAAAAGACTTATATGCACGAAAGCAATCAACTAAGAACAAAATTTAGAGTAACACCAACAATCAAATGTACTTGCTACCTATAATTAGTTAAGGGTACAAAGTTAGCAAGCTTCCCACAATCTGAATCATCCTCAAGACTCTGTGTGTCAAGAGCAGCCCTCCAAACCTCTCCATCATACCAGACAACAGCATCTATGGCAGGTCCTTTATCATCGTAGCTCTGAACCATAAAACAACATTGTCTTTCAAGTAAGAAAACTCAATTGACTAAACACTAAGCAGGATCAGGAGGCAAGTAAACAAGCACAATGCAATATAAAAGTACTTTTTTAGTAAGAGAGAAACGGAAATTTTGAGTTTCCACCAAGAATGAATTGTGTCCCAACATTATTTTGCACAGCAACAGCCATTTTTTACAAAATCTTATCATTGCTACTACTTATGAGCATAGTTAACAGTAGCAGAGCTACTTATCAGAACAGAGAGGAGTAGTTCTGTTGGGTTTAACATTCATGACAATAACAGGCCAAGGACAAATGCAATTAATTACATTAAAGGAACTACACAAGTAATTAGGATGTAAGTCAGCTCATAATTAGCTTCTAGTTAGTCTCCTCATTACTATGCTCACTTGGTTGTAATCACAATAAGAGATCCCTGTGCAGCACACAACACACAATATAATTTTAACTTCATTGCAGCCCCCCAATTCCCCCCTCTACACCAAATTTAGAAGCTCAAATAAAAGAGTAGGTTAAGGACACTGTAATACATTATTCACCATGACAACTCAACCATTTTATCCACAATATTATATTTCAATATGAAAAATATGGTGGGGACAAAAATAAGTTGAATATCAAAATATTTAATGGATGCATAAATTAATAGCTGTGTTTCAAAAAGTGGAAAAAGGAAGCTACAACATGTTCAGCCCACCTCAGATTGCTTTCTAAGAAGATCAAGCCTATTCTGGAGATCTTCACGAGCCTTCTTGAGTTTAGCATCCTCCACCTTGCGGTGTTGCTAGAAAATGCATCACATTTCAAGTCACATGAAAAAGAAGGTATATTATATGTAAACAAGAACATTAAATCTGCAGAAGCATAAAGTTATTGGCAAAATTAGGAAAAATATATAATCTGCAATTTCATAGTCTAACTAAAATCATAAAGAAATCAAATAAAACATCTATATATGAGTAGCAAAAAGGAAATGATAATCACACATCTCAGAATACTAATTTATGTTCATAGGCTCAATTAAAAAAATATTTCATTTTTTCCTCTTTTTGTGCTCTTAATGGTGTGAGACGGTTTGTCTTTTCAGCAAATACAAAAATAAACCAACAATTTATGTTTAGCAAAAGGGAAACGATAATCATTCATCTCAGAATGCTAATAGTAATTTATGTTCATAAGTTCAATTACAAAAAACTCTTTCATTTGTTTTGTTTTGTACTCTTAATGGTATGACACGATTTTTCTTTTTAGCTCATGCAGAAAGAAACTAACAATCGTAGATTGTTGATATATGATAGAAAAGGTACAATTGTCACCAAAGAAAGGAAGAAATTCTCGTTCTTTTCCCAAAAAACAGCAATTAGCTTATGCTTGCATATAAATAGGAGAGAAAATGAAGATAATACGAGAAACATGCAGTAGCTTGCCTCTGTCATATGTGACCAGTGCCTACTAGACAAATTGTTAAACAGTTGTGGGTAGAGCATATATGAACTAAGGTGGTAGCACACATTAATATAAAAATCAAATAAATTTTTTACTTTACCTGATCAAAATCATTAAGTTGTTGAACAGTCTTAGCAATTTCCTCCTGGTTTTTCTCATCCCACTTCTTCTTTCTCTCTTTCTGAAGATAAAATTTTAGGAGGAGAAAAGGGGAAATTTGATTGATTAACCATATTAAGTCTAAAGAGCAACTATAACATGTAAGAAGATTATACTGCTACCTTCAAACGAGAAGTCAATTTTTCGGTAAAAAGCTCATAAACCAATTTATAACCCACATGCCATTCCCCAGAAGGATTTTCCCATGAAGTATTGATAGCCAAAGATGCACCTGTACAAATTTTGTACTAACGCTTAAAGCACAAACAAGAACTTACTCTCACATTCTTTGATTAGGAAGAAGGAAGAGAGAAAAGTAACAGGAAGCAAAAATGATGCGAGGTTATAGAAGAAAAAATATTGAGAGGGGGAGGACAAAAGCAAAAGGAAAGAAATGCTTATCGAAAAACTTCAGAATGGTTGAAGTGGGAAAACCTAAACTCATGATTTCATACATCATTCAGGGTACTGAAAATCAAGTATTCAAAGCACATAAAAATAACATTACGGTAATAATTTGACTTCAGATAGTGCTACTCAGTGTAACTGCTTCAAGATTACTTTATCTATTCTTTTCTCGTTTGAATACTAGAAGTGCAAAAAACTAACAATTGTGACTTCACTCACTCATTCAAGTAGAAATTTAAAATTACTAAGTAATAAGAAGCATGCATTCATCACAACTAGTCCATGTAGAGATATTAAGTTTTATTATTCAAATATCTACAATGTTACAGACAATAGCAAAGAATAAACAGTATGACCACAATTTATTCCCTCTCACTGACCTGATGCCCCAGAAATACAACCATCATCATCAGCCTTCACCACTTTTGATGTATCAATATCTCCACTCCCAGTACTGATGATTCAATAAAATGTATCACATACTTATCGGTAAACAAACAATGCATATATCAAATAAAAATCTAAAGTCAAGTTGCTTTATTACCAATCAAGAATGTCTACAATTTTTGGTTTCCCATCTGAGGTAACCTGTAATCCAGCAGCAGCTGGGTCTACCCCAGAATCTGAAAAGGGAAAATAAGCAGATCCCATGATTAAATATATTCTCCATATGAACCAGTATGGTGGTACCAATTACAACATGTTTAAAAAGAAGCAAAATAGATAGGCACCAAGCTAGGTACAGAACACAGTGGTCCAAAAATATTACAAGTCTGTCTTTACGAGTTTAGTGGAAAGTTCGTTTTCTTATATTTTAGCAAAGCACCAGTAACACATTCTTTATTACTAGTCAAACTTTATGCGTATCCTACTAAATTATTTGGGATCCATTTTCAAAGTGGTGAGACTTGTGATTTTGAGCCTATAATAAAGAATGTGTTGAAAGGAATTCATTCCTCTAAAGAGTTAAGGTTGATATTTCAACACACTCATGATTTACTTATCAATTACTAACTATGATGCACGGATAGCGGAAACACAACACTTACACTGACATGTCGACACTGCTAATAATTTGAAAAAATGAATAAATTAAATGTAATCACAAGTGTCGGTGTCGGTTTGAGACACAGACGGACACAATTTTTTTAGAGGTATTGGTGCTACACATATTACTAATAGTACTCCCTTTAAAGGACCCGAATCCATGTCGAAAAGAGTTTGTCATATAGTGAGATACTTAGCTAGCATTTCTCTATATTTTAATCTACCTTCACCTGGCAAACAATGATATCATGAAACCTAACCCATCCAAACAAAAAGAATTCAGACACCCGCCATATCAACAAATCCAACCACCAAGCAAGGAAATGGTACAATTCAAGATTGGAGATGTTTGAATTGACTTCTTTGAGCTTATTTGCCGGCATAAGTACTTGTGATTTTGTTTGGAAGAGCTTATAACATATTAGCGCAAAATTAGTTTGTTTATCGAAGAAGATGCAATCTCCGTTTTCAACAACAACAACAGACGAAATTGGAAGAGTCTTAAGAAAAAAGAGTACCGAAAATAGCGATTAGAACACCGCGTCCATCGTAGTGTGGATAAGAATGCAGAAACCGATCGACACCAATCTCCGTTTTAGGCATAAGAGAAGCTAGAAACGTGGACTGATTGAACTTGAAATTGCGAAAAGAAGCGGTGCCGTTGGCGTTGTTATTCCCGTCGGCACTGTCATCAGCACCGCCGGAGTGAGAATTGAAGGAAGAGCAGAGCATTGGTATGGGAATTGAGAAGTTCCGATTGCCTCTTCCGATGAAGTTTGGGTTTGAACGGTGAAGGTTGTTGAAAAAGGGCGAGGGGAGTGTGCGGATGAATGTTAGTTGGTTGTGCCTACGGTGGTTAAGGGTGTTTTGGTAATTTTGAGAGGGAGTGTGGTAGCGGTGTGAGTGTGAAGAAGCGGGATGGAATTGGATAGGTGGATTTGATTTGAGTGGCAATGTTTTATGAATTCCCATGCTTCTTCCAATTTCCTCCAAACGGACTCAACGTACTCCTACTACTAAGTACTTAACACACGTAAGGTTTTGGTTATGTGAGTAACAATATACAAATTTATTTAATAAGATTTAAGATATATTTAGATAGACGTGAAAATTTAAAATGATAAAATAAATTTAGAGAAAAAAAGAAAATTTTCATATTTAAAAATAAATCATTTATCTATTAATTAAGTTAATGGTTGGTTAAAATAAAATATATATTGTTTTGATAATAATCCGTGAAATGAAAAGTTAGTAGTATGTATCATTATTTGTTGGAATTAATTTAAAACTTTAAGAATTCCGAATCAGTTTTGATGAACAATATTCAATCAATCGATCGAAATCTCTTCTTCACTTTTCACTCGAGTGAATTAATCATACTTGCAAGAATGATTCTGCACAGTAATTGCTAATGGATGAAGAAAGAGAATTGAATAAGAAATAAGTTTAAGGTTTAAAAAAATTTGGGGAAGAAGAAGATGATTTCTGTAGAATCTCTCTGCCCACAAACTGTGAAAATCTTATTAATTTTGCAATTGCAGATGATTACAATACTATATTTCAAAATAGGAGTTACTCCATCTATTTATAATTGAGATATCTTGCTCCCTAAGTTAAAGGCAAAAATATACAAAAGGTCCAAATTTTCTATTTTTGTCTAAGTCGAAATCAAGTGTCAAGCAACCTGCTTCGACACTTCGACATCTTATACAATTCTACGCAACACTACAAATTTCGACACATCCTTATTTCTGTCGAGCACTACCTGCTTCGACACAAGGAATTACAATCTCTACATTATTGAGTGATATTCAATTTGATACAATATAAAGTGTTTTTAGATACTGATCTGGTATGATCAGAATGGATCGTCGTGATCTTCAATGTAGGGCAGCAACAATGGTTGTAGGATAGAAGGGGGTGTACCTGCAAGACACTCTGATGCTAAAGTAAGTAACAGGGAGAGAAACATGGCAAGTACAAAGTGTTTAGGTTTGTGTTAGAATGAATAGGATACATAACCCTCTCAAATGAGAGAGAATTTATAAGAATCCCTCAGCGCAGGGCCAAGGTCTCCAATGTGGCCGAAGTATCTGGTCGACCAATGGGAGACTGCTAGGTAGAAGATCTAGCGCGTGATCTTCGACCTGGTCCAACTGTCTCCGTGAACTCCAGAGGGGCAGTTGGTCGCATGAACTGTCAAACATGTAGGAGGATATCCCTAATGGTTATATTCTTCTCAACGGATATATTGTGCCCAACGTATAGATTGTCTTAATCTCCTTATTGGGCCTTGCCTAAAGCTGGATGGATTGGATCTGGCCCAACCGTAGGACATCTGCCAGTCCAGTCTAGAATAGGAGCCCCTAAGTCGTTGTCCTTGTATGAAGGGACAATGATTTGAACTAGTTGTGACTGTCGAGGAGGAACGATGACACTTCATGATTGACTGTTGGGCAGAAGGAGCATCGCAAGGACGCCTTCGTATTTATTCTCCAAAGTTCGTCGAAGACGTACTTGTAGAAGTTCCTTGCATCATGTTGTCGACGAGGTTGTCGTTCATGGTACCGAAGGTGCTTTGGGTTGCGAGGACCTGTCAAGGTAAATCTGAAGGGCGCTTAAAGTCGAGCAGGTGCCCATTGATATTTTGAGAAACTTGTTTTGAAATACGCAGAGTTTGCCTTTAGGAAGGTAAAACGTTTGATTCCCTTTTGACAAATGACGACGCAATTAATGTTTGTTAAGGCCTAGGAAATCTAGGCTAGCTAGACAATGATGGCTTCTACCCTTTGCGCTTCTTCATGCGATAAAATGTTTATAAAAAGAGAACAGACTGATTCATTTTTATACTTCACACGAATTTCTCTCCCCAACAATCTTTTGCTCTGTAACTCGTGGTCGCTTGTCTCTCGTTGGAGTTCTTCCTGTCGTCGTCCATCTTCGTCTCTAACCTTTAGATCCAAGTAATTCTTCATCTTCAACCTTTGAGTATCAATCAGAATCTAGGGTAGTTTATAGATTTCTGGAAATTAGGATGAATCTGACGTGGATGTTTCGGCGGTGCATGAACTTTCCGGTTGAAGTTCATGTGTTCTTCGATGAACACATGAATTTCTAGAAAATTAACAAAGATCCTGAGAACATATGAATCTGATGGTGAATGTTAGGAATCAACGTAGGAGAAGTCCATGGATCTTCCTAGGTTTTTGTTAGGAATAACTTATGTTTGTAGTCGGGCATTAGGCCTCTCGTCGTCGAGAATTTATTCTCGAGTACTTGATAAGTGTTAGTTGCCGAGGAGACTCGTCCCCGTAGGAATTTTTCTTAGAGTCGCAGAGACTCGTCCCTGTTTTTCAAGAAGAAGCTTACGCTACGTCCCTATTGTGTCAACAAGGGCTCGAGTCGAGGGCACATCCTCGTACTTATTTCTTGCCCTTTCACTTGATTTACAGTAAAGGTGTGGATTTGATCTTTGTCGTCGAATTCACTTTTGCTTCCTCTACTTTTTAGGTAAAATGGATGGCAGGAACGAGGAGATCGTCCTCGACGTAGAAATTACTAATGACGAAAATGTTGGGAGAGCCCCAAACATCAAGAATGCTAAGGCCGAAGAAACTACGCCGCCTACTGTAACACCCCAAATTTAATTGGAATATTTTAATTTATTTATTTAATTGAGAATATTCATTTTTCGGTGATTTTCGGTGGTTTTGTGGATTATTGAGAATTGTGCTTTTTGGGGTTATTTATTTTGAATAATAGTATGTAATATGGATTTATTAATATTATTATGAATTAAAATAAATATAAGATGAATAAGGGCAATTGGGACAATTCAGAGGAGTTAGTGAGGGTATTATGGAGAAAGCCCAATTGTGAGGCCCAAGATTAGGTTTAACAAAAAGGAAATTAGAAAGGGATTAGGATTCATTTGTTAGACCGTGAAAAGTATTGAGGTCAGAGCTCTGAGGAGAGGATTGGAGGCAGAAGCTTCGAGAGATTCCCTGAAAGATTTGTGAAGGCTTTGAATCGACGATTAAGGTATGAGGAGTATTACCTTCATGGTTTTCCTTGTGTAACTTTCAATGTATTTAAGGTCGATTTAAGGTTTAAGGGATTTTGAGGGTGGATATGAGAAATAGTGATCTTTGGCCTTCGTGGCCTAAATTTGTTATTGTGAATCTAACCGTGGAATTCATTGGGGAAAAGGAAAAGTTAGGTCTTCGTGGCCAAAACCATGAATTGTTATTTGTCTAACCCTGAAGGAATAGTAATATTATATAATGAGTAACTATAATGGCTGGGGATAATTGTAGGGAAATTTGTGATTTAGGGCATGAATATGATACGGGATTGGCCTAATAAACCCTAAATTATGTGTCTTTATCGCCGTAAGACCTTAGGGATGATTTAGGGATGATTTAGGGATGTTTTAGGGGCATTGGGGAAGTGAATCGTGTGGACATTTAGGTGGATTTAGGTTCTAGTGCATAGCAGAATTTGTTGTTATCGCACTGTTCGCCTAGCGAACCATATTGTTCCCATACTCGCCTAGCGAAGAAACTCGCCCCAGACTCGCCTAGCGAACGTAGCAGAGTTTAGCGAATGTTGATCGTGTGCAGCGATGCCTTGATGTTTGATTTTGTGATTTCTTTTACGAATTAACATGAGTATGACTGTGAGTTTTATGTGATGTGTACACGATTACATGATGACTTCTATGATGTATTGATTGGAAAACCATGATGATATTACCATGACTTTGATTAATTATATGATGACATAAGATATGATGATGATTGTGATGATGATGAATATGATGAATGATGATGCACCATGCTGTTATTATGAGGATGACTATTGATGTATGCATCATGCATTCATGTGCATCCGGACTTCGGTTCAGGACCTCGATTACTTTGGCTTCAATTCCATTGTGCGGATGTGAAGTGTTTTGATGTGCTCTGGTTCTCTAGTAGAATAGATCCTATTGATGGGGATCTATGGGGGGTTGATGGCCCAGTGTCCATCGCATTGTGACGATTGGTACCACATGCATTGAGTCTTGTTGCATTTGCATTTATGAGTCATATGGAATAACTTATGATGTTGTGGCCTTTGAGGCCTATTGATGAATATGATGATGTTTAATATAACTATGACGCCATTTATATGTTGATTTTTATACATTGATTATTATGAATCATTTTACTCACCCTGCATGTTTGAATGTTACCTCCACATGGGTAACGTGCAGATGACCATGTTTAGTCGTGGACGCCGTCGAGGATATTTTTGAAGTCTTTGAGTTGTTAGCCTTTTGGTTAACTTAGAGGGTCTTGCTCTGATATGTAACATCGGGTTTGGGGTCTTTTGAGTTAAACTATGTTTTATTTGAGTTTATTTTGATTATCTTCCCGTATGAGGAAAACCTTGATTTATGCCTTTTGAGTTCCGTTGCTTTGTGCAATTTGATGTATTTTGGGAAAACCCGTTGCTTACGGAGCCTTGACCTATTTTGTTGATTTAGGAAATGTACGCCCGTTTGCGTGGCTTTTTGTTGAAATTTAATAATTACTTTGATATCTGTGTTATTTTGCTTAATATTTGTGGGGTAGAAAAGGGTGTTACATTAGTGGTATCAGAGCAGGTTGGTCCGTCCGGCCAAGTTTTTATGTTGTTAGTCCTCTGTCAGTCAATAGTGTGAGAACACTATTGATGAGTTGTTTTCTTCTAACCCTGTTGGTGGTTGCAGATGGCTAGAAGGAATGGTCGTGCTATTGCTGATGCCCTGGAATCACTTGCCCAAGTGATGGCTCAGAATGGTGGACCTCCAGATGAGTTTCGTGCTTTTGGAAAGTTGCAGAGGAACAATCCACCAACTTTTGTGGACACTCATGATCCTGATGGTGCGCAGAAGTGGATAAAATTGATTGAGAAGATTTTCCGAGTTATGGCGTGCACTGATGCTCAACAGGTGCAGTTTGGTACGCATATGCTATCAGAGGAAGCTGAGGACTGGTGGGATAACACTCGTCAGAGATTGGGAGATACTGGCATTGCAATAACTTGGGTTGTGTTCAAGGAAGAATTTTTGAGAAAGTATTTTCCTGAAGATGTTTGGGGCAAGAAAAAGGTGGAATTTCTTGAGCTGAAACAAGGGAATATGACTGTGGCTGAGTATGCGGCAAAGTTTGAGTCTTTGGTAAAGTTTTGTCCGCATTACAATCGTGCTGACGCAGAGATGTCTAAGTGTCTCAAGTTTGAGAATGGATTGAGACCTGAGATTAAGCAAGGAATTGGGTACCAGCAGATTCGTCGGTTTTCGGAACTGGTGGACAAGAGCAGAATTTATGATGAGGATAGTTGAGTTCGATCTACTCACTACAAGCAGCTGAGTGAGAAGAAAGAGAAAGGTCAGTATAAAGGGAAGTCGTATGTGACTTATAGTGATAAGGGGAAGAAGAAGGCTACAGATGGGAAAAAGTCAAGTGGGGGAGCGACTAATGCTTCAGGTAAGTATTATAAGTGTGGCGAGCAAGGTCACCGTGCTGAAGCTTGTAGAGCGCTGAGATGTCACAGTTGTGGCAAGAGAGATCGTAGAGCTACTGACTGTAAAGACGAAGCTCCAACTTGCTTCAACTGTGGAGAGAAGGTTCATAGCAGTACCCAATATCAGCAACCGAAGAAGATTGCTACTGCTGTTCAGACAAATGGCAGAGTGTTTGCTTTGAGTGGTGTAGAAGAATCCAAGACAGATAACTTGATCATAGGTACTTGTTTTATTAATGATGTTGAATTGATTGCTATAGTTGATATTGGTGTTACTCATTCGTTTATTTCGCTTGAATTTGCTAAGAGGTTGAATTTGAAATTATATTCGATGATTTGGAGTATGGTTATCGATACCCCGACTAATGGTTCTGTGACTACTGCATTAGTCTGTTTGAGCTGCCCTTTAACCATTTATGATAAGAATTTTGTGATGGACTTGGTCTATCTACCTTTACATCAGATTGATGTTATTCTTGGAATGAACTGGTTAGAATACAACTATGTTCATATCGATTGCTACAGCAAGACTGTGAGGTTCCCAGAGTTTGGTGATGGTGGAAAGCTGATGTTTGTATCTACCAAGCAAGTAGAGGAACTGTTAGAAGATGGGGCTCAGATGTTTGCATTGTTTGCATCACTTCAAGTTGATTATGAAGTAGTGAGTGTGGAGCTACCAGTTGTTCGGGAATTTCCAAAGGTGTTCCTAGGTAACGTGAGTGACTTGCCTCCTGAGCGTGAGGTAGAGTTTACTATTGATGTGATAGCGGGCACTAGTCCTGTGTCGATGGCTCCTTATCGGATGTCTGCATCCGAGTTAGGGGAATTGAAGAAACAATTTGAAAATTTGCTTGAGAAGAAGTTTATTTGACCGAGTGTTTCTCCGTGGGGTGCTCTTGTGTTCTTGGTGAAGAAGAAAGATGGTAGCATGAGATTGTTTGTGGATTATCGGCAGTTGAATAAGGTAAAAATTAAGAATAAGTATCCACTTCCGAAGATTGATAATTTGATGGATCAATTGGTGGGTGCTTGTGTGTTTAGCAAGATTGATTTGAGGTCTGGTTATCATCAGATTCGCGTTAAGCCTGATGATATTCCGAAGACAGCTTTCAGAATGAGGTATGGACACTATGAGTATACTATGATGTCATTTGATGTGTCTAATGCACCTGGTGTATTCGTGGAGTATATTGTTGCACCCCAAAATTTGCCCAACCTTTTCTAACCTAGGTTTATGTTTCAATTGCATAGTCATTTGCATTGTCATCATGTACATAGTGTATTCATCTGCATTGCATAGCATGAGCAAGCTATCTTAATCAGGGGATCAAAGTGCTATTCTTATCTCAAGAGGCATATTCAAGGGTTTCATTCATATTCAAGACTACTCAGGTCATCAGAGAAGAATTTGAGTTTTGAAGAGCTGCCAGGTTGATCAGTGAGTTCTCTCCTATCTTGAGGTTAGTTGGGGGATCATCAGAGGGTGTGGGAGCTATGAGCCAAGAGCATGAGGTGTGTATGGATGTTATGAAGAGCCTATGTAATCATTTTGAAGAAGAACCAAGTCATTGGAATGATTGCAAGAGCCTCAGTTGAAGTCAGTCAACTAGGGTCAACACCATGTCAACACTAGGTCAAAGAAGTGTTTTGAAGGGGCATCAAGGAGCATTTGAAGAATGTGGAATTCATTATTTGCTATATGGATATGGATATGATGTTGTGCTAAAGAAAAATCAACAGGAGTCAAGGAGAAATGGAGTTACTAAATTAGGGTTTCAGTGTAAAATCCTCGGATTTAGGTCAAACTTCAAAGCAGTGTAACTCAAGATGCAAGCTTCATATGGATTCTTGGCCCACATGAAACTTGTAGAGTATCTTCATAGCTTTAATTTTAGTGGTGGAAGTCATCAAGATGATTTATAGAACTCAAGTTATAGCTCTTGCAAGTTACAGGTCATCTGAGGGCACTGAAATTTGTCTGTGAAAGTTGTCTGTCTTCCAAGCAACTTTTGACCTTCAAGGATATTTCAAATGGATTTCTGGCCAACATAAGAGTTGTTCCTTATTGTCTTATATTTCTATAATGTTATGGTATGCCTTCATATGATTTGTGGAACTCTACTTATGGTCTTGGCAAGCAAAGGGTATTTTGGTCATCTGGTGATTACAGGTCATTCTTAGCCTATGCCTAAAACTCATACAAGGAAGCTTCAACTGAAAAACTTCACAACATAAAAGTTGCTCAAAATGTCATTTTAAGTCTATAAAGAAGTCATGAAAGTTTGGAAATGCATAGAACAAGACCTGACCAAAGTTGGTGAAAAATGACCTAAAAAAAAGGCATATAAGTTGAAAAAGTTGAAATGAAAAATTGGTTTGAGAGATCTACAAATCCAAAATGGGTCATCCAATATACCAAATTGATTCCAAACATAATTTTAGAGACATTGGTTCAGCCACTTTTTTGAGTTAGGGGTTAAATTTTGGACTTGCTTTGTATTTTTGTTACTTGCATAATAAGGCAAGTATGGAAAACTTGGCATAAGTGAAATTTCAAGGCAAGGAGATTGGTTTTTTCACACACACCATGTCAATAACTCATGAGAGGATATTTTGACACAAATATACAAAGGAGGCAAGCATGATATGAGATGATTCAAAGTATCATCACATGAGAATTCCATGAACTTTCCACCACTTTCTAGAATCCTCTAAGATCATTCTACAAACTTCTAGATCTGTCTCTCCTCCTCTATATAATGAACTGAAGCCATTGGTGCAAAGGGTTGGTGAAAAGAGGGAGAGAAAAGAGAGAGTTCCATTGTTGCTTCTCTTGTAAGAAAGTGTGAAATTCCCCAATCTACATCAATTCAGATCATTCTTTCTCTTCATCCATCATCCATTGAAGATTGTGAGTGGGAACAAACAAGCTCAAAGGTGCATCAATGGAAGATTGAAGCTCTAATATTGAAATTGCAAAGATCCATCTCAGATTCAAGCCTCACAATCCAAGCATTTTTCTTCTTACTTTTTGCAAACAGAAACCCTAGCATCATCTAAAGATCATTGGTGAAAGCTTGCAAGTGGTGAATCGAGCTCTTTCTCATTTGTTCCAACAAGAATAGCAGGTTGGTGTTTTCTTTTCTATCTCCATAACTAGGTGTTGCTAGGTTAGATCATTGGTGTAAGATTGTTAGGGTTAGGTAGATGAACATATACCCCATCTGTTATGGCCATCAGAGACAGTTTGATTCATGGTGATGAAACTTTCTTGATCAAGATCTCCTGAATTAGGGCAAGATAATGTTAGATTTTTGGCTCAGAATACTCAGCATAGTCCATAGATCGTTCTAGGGTAGTTTGAGCAAGGTTGATGATCATGCACATCAGGTGTAATTCAGTGGTGTCCAAGACTTCTAGCTATCGAGCTTGATTATATGTTAAGTTTCAGCAAAATCCAAGTATAGGATCTTGTAGAGGGCTTTGAGTAGGCCAATTTTGGTTTTGAGATCGAGGGATTTGGTTAAGTATGGAGGGAGAACGATGAGCTTGATTATGGTTGCATGGAGACTGTAAAACCCTGAAACCCTAGGTTGATTGAAGACGATGACCATTGACCGTTGGATTGATTCTTTTATTTGACCTTTTAATCGCATCGTGTGGCTGACGTTCAAAGAAGAAAATTGAGGGAGCTGACCAGCGTGAAACGCAGCGTTTCACTAAACGTACCTCTGGGCCTGGATTTAATTTTGCTACCCCCACCCCCAATTGGAAGCTCAAGGCAATTTGCACTTGATTTTGTTACTTTCTGCACCGAGGTTTTATTATTTTCTTTTGATTTTTCAATTCATTTTCTGAGGCGCGCTGGGCCTTAGTGCAATTGATATTCGCGCCCCCCTCATCATGGCCCATCTGCAATTATAACTAGGCGTGTATGCTTATAGCACCCCCTCCCATTTTATTTCTATTTTGTGATTTTATTTTCTTTTATATTTTTTTCTCACCTTTAAAAAATCATAAAAAATGGAAAATGGCTTGTTTTTAATTGGTTATTTTTTCTCTAGGTCAATAATTATGTCTAGAAAAATATTAAATAATAAAATTGGCATTTTATTTTGTTTTAATATTTTTCATGCATTTTTCTTGTAAATAGCATTTTGATGAGTTTAGTTTAGTACTCAAATTTGGTGATTTTAGTTTGAATAGATGCTTTAGCATTTTTATTCCATTATTTTTAGGTTGATTGGTTTAGGACTTCAACTTGTATATAGGATTTAATTCATATTTTTAGAATTTAATCTTAGGTGAGTTTATTAGGTGTGAATAACATGATGAAAATTAGGGTTTCAGGTGAGCATATGTGAGATAGATTAGTTCTTTTAGGAATTTTTGAGTTGATTTTGGGGTATGAGACTATAGGGGTTATGGGTATAGGATAGATCCCTTAGAAAATATTAGGATTCCCCTACTGCTATTGGTATATTGCTTATTTGATTGATTGTGTGGTGTGCCCTCTTTAGGGTTATTATTTTGTCTGTGTGGGGTATTGGGTTTGTTTGGGATTTGGGGAGAGCTGAAGACCTGAGATGATGAAGCCCATTTGAAGATCGGAGATTGAAGACCAACTTCCAGAGTTGATGAGGAGTATCTCTTGCTGGTAGCTACTGAAGTTTATAGGATCTAGGAGTTAGGCAGAACTCTAGAGTAGTAAACTTGATTCTCAAACATGGAAGGTCTTGATTGCCTCCATTCTTCTCTGTGATGCAGAGTCTCTCTAAGACACTCACCCCCTTCCTTTGGAAGGTTTGGTGCTAATGTCTAAGGGATAGAACTCTTGAGAGAAATACTCTTTGTGTTGATAGCAGTTTTGTTTGCCACCCTTGGTGGTCAACTAATTGCTTAACACCCAGTTCACTCTTGTGATTGATTCCTCAGCTTGGGGGTTAGGACTTGAAGAAAAGCCATTGGGAGACTGAAGATAGAAGACTGATGTCTGCTTGAAGCCTGAAGATAGTTGTTGATGCTGATGAAAATTGCTTTGCTGTTTAGCTTTTGCTATTTTAATTTTTGATGTATTGTGTGATTTCCTGGGCTGTATTGTTTGCTGTTTAACTTGCTGGGTTGAAAGTGAAGTCTGTTCACTTTTGCCTATTGTTTTCTAGGTTCGAGGTTGAGTGGGACTCCCTTGCCTCGCTTGTATTGTTACATCCATGCATTTTACTGCTTTATTGTATATATATCTGCTGTTGTTGTTTCCGTCTATTCCCTTAGGATCTCTGTTTCTCTCTGCGCAAGAGAGGAGCATGATAGACATTAGGTGTTAACCCATGCATGATAACATTAGGGTAGATTTTTATCCCTTTTTTCAACCCTAGGATTTTAGAGTGTCATCTCTTCTTCCTTCAAAACAACAGAAAAACACTAATAAAGGTTATAACAGAGATTAATTCATTTCTTCCGTCAAAAGATTTGAACAAACATCAACCTTTTTTGCAATAAGAAAACCCTTGTTTAAGGTGAGATTTTTCATAAAAGACACTTGAACAGCTTGTGTCATGCGTAGCCCGAACTACGTTTGCTCTGATCTTCCATGCCGTGTGGAAGTACGTAGGCATAGGATGCGATATCCTAGCGAGCAACCTTTCCCCACCTTCCCCCGTAGTTAGGCGAACTACGTTGACTCTGATTTCTCGTTCCAGACGGGAATACGTAGGCATAAAGTGCGATGCTTTGCCGAGTCATGTTTTCTTTTCTTTTCAGACCTCATCCTTTAGTTTAGATAGAAATGAAATCCGTACAAACAAGCAAGCGGGGATCCCATCGAGTACGATGGACGTGAGGGGTGCTAATACCTTCCCCTTGCGTAACCGACTCCCGAATCCAGGTTTTGGTTGCGATGACCATACCTTTTCCCGTTTTTCGCGAGGTTTACTTCGAGCGTTTCCTTTCCCTCTTTTGGGATAAATAACGCACGGTGGCGACTCTTCTGTTCAGCCGGCGCCGATTTTCGCAGTAGCGACAGCTGGTGACTCTGCTGGGGACCCAACGTCCCCTGGCTGCTAAGGACTGCGATAGTTCTTATGCATTTGGGATCCAACGTCCCTTAAGAGAGTCAATCCTAGCGCTTGTTTGCCCGTCGAGGAATTTGTATGGATTTACATTTCTGTATTTACCTTTCAGCATTATATTATCATTATTATTGTTGTATTGTGGGTTTGATGGGTGTTCCATGATTGAGAGATAAGTCGGACCTGGGCTTGAGTGCACCTAGACTTAGAGTAGAGATTAGTGGGCGCGCACGTGCTTTGCATGTCCTAGTGTCCCGCGAAATCTACACTCAGACGAGGTTCTTCTGGTTGGCCTCCTGTCCCACCCTTTGGGTGGCTCGGGTTGCTGGTTAGTTGGATTGTCGACTCTGGGGACCGATCATTTGGAAGTTGGCTAAGTGAGGCCTCTTCAGGATTTGATGATGCCACTCCTTCTGGGAATCGTATCATCAACCCTGAAAGTCTGTGACACCGACGACCGCATAGGATGCCATACCTTTGTCAGTTGCTAGGACATCCACCTGTGAGAGGGTTTGGGGTTATGCAGGTAACTAGACCTTCAGATACCGGTTATTTCTTGATCAGAGATCCTGGGTATTTATGGATAGTTGTGAGGTCTATCAGAGACCAGATTTGAGGTCTGTCAGAGACCAATCAGGGTTATGGTTTGAGGTCTATCAGAGGCCAGTTGGGGTTATATTATGAGGTCTATCAGAGACCAGTGTTGGAGCTTTGTGTTAGGTCTATCTGAGACCAGGGATTGATGAGTATTGGAGGGTCTATCTGAGACTTTTGATATGGTCCAGGCTTCTCAGCTATAGCACTTGGTCCCCGTTGCATGTTGCTTGCATTGCATTATTTGCATAATCATTATCATTGCATCCCATTAACGTGTGTCTGTGCTGCAAGTGCATTTGCATATCCCCCGGTTCTAGTGTCTGGACTTCTGAGTATTGATTATGGCTGGTTTGAGGATGACAGTCGCTTACAAGCTACCCATTCCTGATGTTGCTCCACTCCTGGGTCTGATTTCTCTCGCAGATGAGGATGTTCGTAGAAGCTTCAGGCAGAGTTACGGACGGTTGTTGAGTTTGGTTCGCAGATCCACTGATGATGAATTGAATGGGCTGTAGACGCTGATGCAATTCTATGACCCGACTTTGAGATGTTTTACGTTTGCTGATTTTATCTTGGGGCCCACCATGGAGGAGTATGTAGAGTTCACTGAGCTGCCGGTGCAGAATGCAGTTCCCTTTATTCACTCTGCTGCTGAACCTAAGTTGGAGGATTTAGCTAAAGCCCTGCATATGAATGCTTCTGAGCTGTTGATGACTTCTTGGCGAGGGGTTCCGGGTTTCTCTCTCCAGTTTCTGGTTAGTAAGGCTCAAGAGTACGCCAAGAATGGGTGTTGGGTGGTCTTTAACGCTATTTTGGCTCTATGCATTTATGGGATCGTGATGTTTCCCAATTTCCCAAACTTCGTGGATATGGATGCATTTCATCTATTTGCTGCTGGTAACCCAGTACCTACACTGATCGGGGACTTTTACCATTCAATGCACTACAGGAATGAGAACAGAAGAGGCAAGAATGTCTCTTGTTGCGTGCCTCTGCTGTCCATGTGGTTTAAGAGCCATCTTCCCCTGAAGGGACCTTTTGTGGATAGTGCGACCACATCTGACTGGCCAGAGCGTATGATGAGGCTATCTTCTGAAGATATTGAGTGGTTTGATTGAGATCTGTTGGGGTCTGAGCTTATTTGCAGTTGTGCTGGGTATCCTAACGTTCCGTTGATAGGGAGAAAAGGGTTCATCAACTACAACCCATCTTTGTTTGTCCGTCAGTTTGGATATGCGCTGAAGAACCCGCCTCAGGAGGAAGAAGTACAGGAATCTCTGTACTTCACCGGTGATGTGAGTGGAGAGCTACTAGCCAAGCTTCGGCATGCCTGGACGCGTATTAACCGAAAGGGGAAACCGCTGCTGGGGAAGAATGATTGCCAGGCGTATGCACCCTACAAAGTTTGGATTCAGGAGAGAGCCAGACAGATATTGATGCCATTTCCAGCTGCTCCGGTCCCCGTTCATATTCCGGTGGAAGAGCCAACCACTGTTCCTAGGGAGGTCTACGAGCAAGTTGTGAAGGAAAAGGAAGCCTTGATGAAGATTAATGAAGAGTTAGAGAAGGAGCTAGCTCATATGCGGAGTGAAAAGAATAAGGCTGTACGTTCTTTCCAACAGCAGAATGAACAAGTGAACAGACTAGGGGCTGAGTTGACTGAGGAGAAGAAAAAGCGCGAACGTTTGGGTCGAGAGTTCAGAAGCTCCCACGACATGCTAGAGGCCAAAAAGAAAGCACTCGACGCCGCTCACCGAGAGATCTCTTCTTGCAATAAGACTTGGAATGCTACGCTGACCAACAACAAGAAGAGGGAAGATAAGTTGAAGCAGCGAATTTCCGACCTCGAGGAGCAGTTGAAGGCTAGCAGTGAGAAGTGCGAAGAAGAGGTAATGACCAGATATAGTCTTCAGAAAGCACTGAACAAGGCCGTCGAAGGCAGGAATGAAGCTGTGTCTCAGAAGCGGAAGTTAGAGGATCGCTTCGGAGCAGGGGCATGGGAGGAAGCTGCTGGTGACGTGCGACGTGTTCTCAAGAGAAGAAACCAACTTGTCGAGGGTCTGCTTACCCGACCAGGTCATCCAGAGACCAAGAAGTTAATAGAAGAGTACCGGGCTCATGAGAGTACTTGATCATTTCATGTATTAGCTTGTATGCTTTATTTGCATTTGTGCTGACCATCACCAGGATTGTTGGTCGAGGTCATGCCTTCTTATACTCTCAGTGATATTGTATTCTTGGATTTCTCTGCAATATACGAGGTTTTCTATGATTCAGCTCCAATCACTGTTTTGCTAGCACTGTCACTGCACTGGCACCTTCACACTAGAATCGGGGAATGATAATCCCTAATGCACAGATACACATTGCATTTTGCATACATACTCATATTTGCATTGCAGGTTTGTGATCCAGGTATCTTATCTCCACCATTTTTCAGGTATTGTTCAGGATTGCAGAAAAGCGGGTCCACTGTTACTCTACAAGAATCAACCAGAAGAAGATCATGGACAACGTGCAGAGTGAAATGCAAGAGATGCGTGACAGGATGGCCCTGCTCATGCAAACCATGGAGACTATCGCCAAAGGGCAAGAGCAGCTGCAGAATCTGGTTCAACCGATAGTCGCACGGGCTGAGAACAACGGGACACCGCAGGGTGAAAACATTGCTGCTTCTCCCCGAGTTGAGAATCGTCAAAGTGCTGACGCTGTTCCCGTAACCGGTTTGAATGCTGGAGAAAATGGTCCTGTAGGTGGAGGCGGAAACACCGGCAATATGAATGTCAATACAGATACTGCTGGGGTATTTGTGGGCAATGTCAACCAGGGTTTCAATGGGGGTGTTGAGAATGTCGGAATAAATGGTATTAATGGTAACCAGAGCTTCAATGGTGTGAACATGGGATATGGCAGCATGGCTGGAGCCAAGGCTGGGTTTGGTGGTTATGGTAATCTTGGATATGGAACTGGCGCATACAACACTCAAGAGATGGGTAATCTGAGGTATGACCCCAGGTACGTTCAAATAGGTCCGGGTCGCGATGCCGATTATGTTGGATACGAAGCAGTACCTCGCTGGGAGGATCGCCAGGAGGATGTGTTCTCTGGTCAGAATGAAGGCTATGAAAGAGCCAGGGGTGACAACCATCGGATGAGATTGCTAGAAGAGAAGGTGAACAGGTTGGCCAACCAGAATGCTCTTGGGTTGGATATGTCGAATATGGGGTTAGTCCCAGGGTTGAGGGTCCCGCTGAAATTCAAAGCACCGTCGTTTGATAAATACAAAGGAGATACATGCCCTAGGGTGCATGTGCGCGCATTTTATAGGCGTATGTCTGCGTATTCTGAGGATGAAAAGATGCTAATGCACTTTTTCCAGGATAGCCTGTCAGGGCCATCGCTGGAGTGGTACATGAGCTTGGAGCCTACTCAGATCAGGAGTTGGAAAGAGCTGGCAGAGGCTTTTGTTCGACACTATCAGTATAATAGCGATCTCTCCCCTAACCGGGTTCAGTTGCAAAGCATGTCTCAGAAGTCTAGTGAGAGCTTTAAAGAATACGCCCAGAGATGGCGGGATTTGGCTGCTAGGGTGCATCCTCCAATGGTGGAGCGCGAGATGATGGATATGTTCATAGGAACTTTCTCTAGAATGTACTATGACCGTTTGCTCAACTTTTCGATGAGTAATTTCTCTAAGTTGATCTTGATGGGGGAGCGCATTGAAAACGGGGTGAAGATTGGTAAAATCCAAGCAGGTGAGTCCAGTTCCGCAGGTGGTAATAAGAAGACGTTCGGTGGTAAAAGGCAGGGTGATACCAATGCTGTATTCAATGCTCGACGAAAGAATAAGGGTCAGAATTGGCGTCAGCAGTCGCAGGTTGCGAGTGTAACCATTCCAGGGCCTCCTCAGCAGCAGAGACAACAGCCACCGCAGCAGGCTCAGCAGCAGCCTAATAGTAATCAGCGCAGATTTCAGAATCCGCGACCGAGGAGAGTATTCGAAGTGCCGCCGGTATCATATGCAGAACTCCTTCAAACTTTGTTGAAATTGCAGCTAGTCGAGAAGAGGACCTTAGCACCACCAACTGGCCAGCCACCAGTCGGATACGATGTTAATGAGCATTGTGACTTCCATTCGGGTGCACCAGGGCACAATATTGAAAATTGCCTAGCTTTCAAGCATAAAGTACAGGATTTGCTTGATAGTACAACTATTAACTTCGGGAAGGAAGGTCCCAATATCACGCAGCAGCCAATGCCCAAGCATGGTGGGGCTGGGGCCAATGCAATCATGGTAGATGACGAGTTGAACTTGGTTTCAGAAGTGAGTGAGCTGAAAACCCCTTTGAGTTTCATAAAGCAGCGCCTGTTGGAAGGAGGAGTCTATCCCGGCTGCGGCGAAGAGTGTGAGGACTGTTTAATTCAACCCGAGGGCTGTGAGAATCTGAAAAGGGGAGTTCAAAGTTTGATTGATGAAGGCACTTTGCAGTTTGACAGGGCTGTGGGGCGAGAGAAGGCTGTTGAGTCAGAACCTGAGAAAGAGCGTAGGGAGATTGCTACGATCACCATTCTGTTCAAATCAGTGACAATTTCGGCATCATCGAAAAGGCTGACCATTACTATTACCAACGCCAAGCCAGTCCCTTTTGAAAGCACAAAAGCAGTCCCGTGGAGTTATGGTACTGAGGTGTATTGTAATGGGGAAAAGATTTACTTGAATGATCCGCCAGCGGGATCCGTGGATAACATAGTGGGAGCGGGAGGTATAACCCGGAGCGGGAGAATTTTCACTTCACCTGAGGTTGAAGCGGAGAGGCTCGCCAAAGGTAAGAACAAAGTGGTTGAGGGGGAATCTTCGGGGAGTAAAGAGAAAGAGCCGATAACCAAAGATGTGGAAGAATTCATGAGGTTAATTCGCAAAAGTGATTACAAGATTGTAGATCACCTGCAGCAGACCCCGTCAAAGATCTCCATATTATCGCTGCTGTTATGTTCTGAAGCGCATAGAAATGCCCTGTTGAAGGTACTTGAGACATCCTTCGTGCCGCAAGAGATTTCAGTTAATCAGCTGAAGGGAGTTATGGCACATGTTAACGCTGGGCATGGGCTTGGATTCACGGATTTTGACTTAACGCCTCGAGGGCGTGATCATAACAATGCTTTGCACATCTCTATCGAGTGCCGGGGCACTGTGTTATCCCATGTGCTGGTAGACACTGGGTCCTCATTGAATGTGTTACCAAAGAAAGCTCTGTTGAAATTAGATACCCGTGGTTTGTTGTGCACACCTAGTGATTTGGTGGTAAGAGCCTTTGACGGCACAAGGAGGTCAGTATTCGGGTCGATAACGTTACCCATTCAGGTAGGTCCGGAGGTGTTTGATACAGTGTTTTATATCATGGACATTCAGCCCGCATATAGCTGTTTGATCGGGAGACCTTGGATTCATGCCGCGGGGGCAGTAACTTCTACGCTCCATCAGAAGTTGAAATATATGGTGGAGGGGAGTATTGTGACAGTGTGTGGCGAAGAGGATATTTTAGTCAGTCATTTATCTTCTTTCAAGTACGTGGAGGTAGATGGAGAGATTCATGAAACGCTGTGTCAGGCGTTCGAAGAGGTGAAAGTTAAAGAAGAAGCTCCGGCGAAGAGTGAAGGGCTAGAGGTGGCCGTCTCCTCGTATAAAGAAGCCAAGGCGTTGGTACAAGCAGGAGAAACTCAGAAGTGGGGGCAGGTTCTGGACATCCCAGTGAAGCAAGACAAGTATGGCCTGGGGTATCGCCCATCTTCCTCGCAGAGTGCGCCTAAGTACAAGGGACCTGTCGTGTTCACGTCTGGAGGAGTTAGCTTTGAAAGGATTAATGTCGTGTCTGATACGGAAGAAGTGGATAGCGATTGCGACATGGACGCATGGATTCGACCCAGCACGCCGGGGCAAAAGCCTATGCAACTGGTCCATCCAGGACGTCATCCAAGTCACCAAACAGTAATGCATTGTTTTTTTCAATCATTGTATGATCACATGCCTTGCCCGGGCATCGATGATTTTGTCTTAAGGCCTAACTGTTTACCTGTATGTTTGCATAATCAATAAATGACGACGTTTTTTACATTCAAATGTTGTGATCCTTTTCTTTCTGTTTTTATTTTATTTTTCACTAAAATGGCAGCGCGGTTATGCATTTTGCTTGTACATCATTTTTGAAGCACTTAACCGTTTCCCTCGCAGGATTCATGAATTTTCAGATGACACCGACCAAAAACTTCCTATGACTCGTTTAGACTTCGAGCATCCGATCTTCCAAGCTGAGGAGGAGATTGTGGAGGATAGTGACTTACCAGAAGAGCTTAGTCGGTTATTGAAGCAAGAGGAGAGAGTCATTCTGCCTCACCAGGAAGAGATTGATATTGTCAACTTGGGGTCTGAAGAATGCGTCAGGAATATCCGTATAGGGGCTGCGTTGCAAGGGGATATCAAGCGAGAGCTTATTGAGATGCTGCGTGAATACAATGATATATTTGCCTGGTCCTACGAGGACATGCCGGGATTGGACACTGATATGGTTATTCATCGTCTGCCGTTGAAGGAAGATTGCCCGCCTGTGAAGCAGAAACTTAGAAGGACTCGTCCTGACATGGCCGTAAAGATAAAGGAAGAGGTGCAAAAGTAATGGGATGCTGGGTTCCTGGCTGTTACCACTTATCCCACGTGGGTCGCTAATATCGTACCTGTGCCAAAGAAAGATGGCAAGGTTCGAATGTGTGTTGATTATAGGGATATAAACAAAGCGAGCCCGAAGGATGATTTCCCGCTGCCACATATTGACGTGTTAGTTGACAACACGGCTCAGTTTTCGGTTTTCTCCTTCATGGATGGATTTTCAGGGTACAACCAGATCAAAATGGCCCCTGAGGATATGGAAAAAACGACCTTTATCACCCCGTGGGGAACTTTCTGTTACAAGGTGATGCCCTTTGGTTTGAAAAATGCTGGGGCAACGTACCAGCGGGCTATGACAACGCTTTTTCACGACATGATGCACAGAGAGATTGAAGTGTATGTCGATGATATGATTTCCAAGTCTCAAACAGAGGAAGAACATCTGGTTAATTTGTTGAAGTTGTTCAAGAGGCTGAGGAAATTCAGGCTGAGGCTGAATCCTAATAAATGTACCTTCGGAGTGAGATCCGGGAAGCTACTGGGGTTCATTGTGAGCAAGAAAGGAATCGAGGTCGATCCTGCAAAAATAAAAGCGATACAAGAAATGCCAGCAACGAGAACAGAAAAATAAGTCTGTGGGTTCTTAAGGAGGTTGAATTACATTGCTAGGTTCATCTCTCACCTAATGACCACGTGTGAACCATTATTCAAGCTGTTAAAGAAAGATCAAGCGGTGGTCTGGAACGACAATTGCCAGAAGGCATTTGAAAAGATAAAAGAATACTTGCAGGAACCTCCGGTGTTGATACCCCCAGTAGCGGGACGACCATTGATTATGTATCTGACGGTTCTGGAGAACAGTATGGGTTGTGTTCTCGGTCAACATGACGAGACAGGGCGGAAAGAGCATGCAATTTACTACTCGAGTAAAAAGTTCACAGACTGTGAATCTCGATACTCTATGCTCGAAAAGACGTGTTGTGCATTGGCGTGGGCTGCCAAACGTCTAAGACAGTACATGCTGAATCATACAACCATGCTGATATCGAAGATGGATCCGATCAAATATGTGTTTGAGAAACAAGCGCTCTCTGGAAGGATTGCTAGATGGCAGATGGTATTGACAGAATACGATATCCAGTATGTTTCCCAGAAGGCCATTAAGGGAAGTGTTCTATCCGAATATCTCGCCGAACAGCCAATTGAGGATTATCAGCCTATGAAGTTTGAGTTTCCTGATGAGGACATAATGTACTTGAAGGCTAAAGATTGTGATGAGTCGTTGCCTGGTGAAGGTCCTGAGCGGAGTTCCCAGTGGCAAATGATTTTTGACGGGGCTGTCAATTCGTACGGTAGCGGGATCGGGGCTATCATTACAACTCCCCACGGGTCGCACATCCCGTTCACAGCCAGATTGACTTTTTCAGTGACGAATAATGAAGCCGAGTATGAAGCTTGCATTATGGGGTTAGAGGAGGCTATCGATCTGAGGATCAAGAATCTGGACGTATATGGGGATTCAGCACTGGTTGTGAATCAGATTAAGGGAGAATGGGAGACGCGCCAACCTAATCTGGTACCGTACATGAATTATGCGAGAAGGTTGCTACCTTTCTTTGATAGGGTGGAGTTTCATCATGTACCTCGAGCGGAGAATCAAATGGCGGACGCCCTTGCAACGTTATCCTCGATGTATAAAGTCAACCGCTGGAATGAGGCTCCCAGCATTGTCATCTCTCGCCTTGATAGGCCGGCCTTTGTATTTGCAATCGATGAAGCATCTGACGGTAAACCATGGTATTTTGACATATAGAATTTCCTGAAGAATAAGGAATATCCGGCTGGGGCATCCAGTCGCGATCAGAAGACTCTTAGGAGATTAGCAGGCAACTTCTATCTGAATCCCGACGGTGTTTTGTATAGAAGGAACCATGATTCGGTACTCCTCCGGTGTGTGGATGAGAAGGAAGCCAACTTGCTCATGGAAGAGATCCATGAAGGAACTTTTGGTACACATGCAGGTGGGCATGCTATGACCCGAAAGTTGCTGCGGGCAGGGTATTACTGGTTAACGATGGAAACTGACTGTTTCAAATTTGCCAAGCGGTGTCACAAGTGTCAGATCTATGCTGATAAGATCCATGTGCCACCAAGTCCACTGAATGTTATGGCTTCTCCGTGGCCCTTCTCCTTGTGGGGAATCGATATGATTGGCAAGATTGAGCCTACTGCTTCTAATGGGCATCGCTTCATTCTGGTCGCGATCGATTACTTCACCAAGTGGGTGGAAGCAGCATCTTACGCTAATGTGACGAAGCAAGCGGTGGCCAGATTTATCAAGAAGGATATAATTTGCAGATACGGTATTCCTGAACGGATCATTACTGATAATGGTTCGAATTTGAACAACAAGATGATGAAAGATCTGTGTCGGGATTTCAAGATCGAGCATCATAATTCATCTCCCTACAGACCCAAGATGAATGGCGCTGTTGAAGCGGCCAACAAGAACATAAAGAAAATTGTCCAGAAGATGGTGGTAACGTATAAGGATTGGCATGAGATGCTGCCATTCGCTTTGCACGGTTATCGTACTACAGTGCGTACGTCAACCGGGGCAACACCGTTCTCACTAGTATATGGCATGGAGGCTGTCCTGCCATTGGAGATTGAGATACCATCTTTGAGGGTTTTACTTGATGTTAAGCTGGACGAGGCAGAATGGGTGAGAAGCAGATTGAATCAGCTGAGCTTGATAGATGAGAAGAGACTGGCATCCATTGCACATGGTAGGCTGTATCAGAGCCGGATGAAGAAAGCGTTCGACAAGAAGATTCGACCTCGAAGCTTTCAGACGGGTGATCTTGTGCTGAAGAAGATTCTCCCACCGCAATCGGATCACAGGGGCAAATGGACTCCCAATTACGAAGGTCCATATGTCGTGAGAAAGGTCTTCTCCGGAGGAGCCTTATTGTTATCCACCATGGATGGTGAAGACTTTTCGTCCCCTGTGAACTCGGACGCAGTTAAAAAATACTTTGCTTAAAATTGAGCCGCTGGACAGTAAAAAGAGAGTCCAGGCAAAAATGGGGCATCCTGGCGAACCAAAAAACAGAATAAAAAGGTTTGGGCAAAAGTTAGGGATATAATTGAAAAAATGTACACCCGCGAAGTCGAAAACCTACACTGGGCGGCTTCGGAAAAAAGGGGTATCCCGGTGAATCGAAAACCCGCAAAGGGCGATTCACGCAAAAGTTAGGGATTTAAGAAGCAAATGACTGCGGTCCAATTTCGATTGTTTAGCGGTTCGGGAGCATCTGGGGGCCAATTATCCAAAGTAATTTCTTCCTAAGACAAAGATCGGGAAAGCGTCAGAGTCCGACGAGTCATAGGAGGATCGGTTCATGGTGTTCGTCTATAACACGTTGCTGACATGTGTACAAATTTTTCTGTATATTTTGTATACTTATGCATTTTGTGTATGTGTGACTACCTCTTTTCAGGAGTTGCATCTGATGTACAAATCTTGCCTATTCTCAGGCCTTTATCAATAAAGTGTTTATTCAGTGAAGTGTGTGACTTTGGTTTAAATTTTTACAGTTTCGTTTGCAAAAAAACGCCGATGTTTTTGATAAACTTACATGCGTGTAAACCGGCAGGCCTCGGCCGATGACTGTTAAAACCAAAATTTACCTGAATGGTTGTCGTGGGTGATTACCAAGATGTTTCTTTTTGCATAGATTGCCTTGTGTTTGCTTGTTGACTTTTGCAGGTATTCGAAAGCTTGCAAAGTTCCCCGCCAGAGTCCATGGCAGGCTGGTACCCTCTCCAGAGGTTGAATGTTGTGTCTTCCCCAGTGAAGTCACCCCAAGAAAGATTGAATGTTATCTCCCCCAGGAGAGCGGAGATTGCGTCAAAGGGAAAGATCAATGTATCTCCAGTAGTTCAGAATTGGCCTACCAAGCAGAGCAGAGTTCTCCCCAGTGAAGGTCGAGATGGATGCGATTAACTTCCCAGAGAGTTCTTGTGCAGTGCAAATCAGAATGTGTAGTTCAATCCCCAGCTCAGTGATAGCAGGATGATTTCCCAGCTCAGTGATAGCAGGATGAGTTCCCCAGCTCAGTGACAGCAGGAGGGGTTCCCACAGAGTGTGATTAGGTGGTTGGAGACGCTGAAAGGAGTCTTCCCGAGCAGGATTGTCCTTTCTTTCCCCAGCAAGTCATTCTTCCTCGTCAGGAGGATCGTCCTCAGCGGATTTTGGAGCTTTGAGTTCGTGAGCTACTTTCCTAGCAGGATGGTTATCCCCAGCGGAGTTAGTTCACCTTTCCAACATTTATTTTGTTGGAAACGTATCGGTAGTATTCCGGTCATCCCCGGCGGATCCAGTGTGTCTTCAACATTTATTTTGTTGAAGCAACTTTTTGCATAAACATGCATCATGAGCATTTGCATTCTACCAAAGCACGTAGCGTTTCCACGCGGTATGGAAGCATTACGTCATTATCAAACATGCATTGTTGAAACATAAACCAGGTGGTTACCTCTTCAGTTTCAGATATGTTATTCCCTGCCAATAAGAGAAATCGTGGTTTCAGGAAGATATGGATTTTGCTGTCAGGCACGCAGTGATCGTGTTGATTTTGAAAGTTGATTTGTGGCCCAAGTGCGCAGTGATCGTATTGGTCCCGACCTTATGGGGTTCATGTTGTAGGACACACAGTGATCGTGTTGATCTTGGTATGTGTATCTGTGGTCGAATGGCGCAGTGATCGTATTCGTCCCGATCTAAAAAGGTTGTGTTGTAAGGCACGCAGTGATCGTGTTGGTATCGTCTCGGGGGTTTATTTGAGCAGGACGCGCAGTGATCGTGTTCACTCTATTGGTGGTGCAGGACACGCAGTGATCGTGTTTACCATATCATGTGATGATGTTGGTCGATATACGCAGTGACCGTATTCGTCCATTATACAGTGGTTATAGATTGACACGCAGTAATCGTGTTTATCCAGTTTTCGTTGGTCAGTACGCAGTGATCGTATTTGTCCGTTTGACACGCGGTGATCGTGTTCATCTGGTTATTTGTGGCCGAAGTATGCAGTGATCGCATTCGTCCCATATTGAAGTTGTGGCACAGCACGCAGGGATCGTGTTTCCTCCAGTCAAGAGGGTCGTGACATGAAGCGCGCAGTGATCGCGTTTATCCTATGTATGGTCAGGATATGCAGTGATCGTATTCGTCCAGTTATGTGGGTTAGTTAAGACACGCAGCACGCAGGGATCGTGTTTTCTCCAGTCAAGAGGATTGTGGCTCAGAACGCGCAGTGATCGTGTTCGAACATGCAGGGATCGTGTTCAAGATACGCAGTGATCGTATTCGTATAGCACGCAGTGATCGTGTTGATAGTACCATGGGAACTCGTGATGCGAAGCACGCAGTGATTGTGGCTATCGTATCAGTTGGTTTTGTTGGTCGGCATACGCAGTAATCGTATTCGTCCTGTTACATGGGTTGGTTCTGTGACACACGCAGTGATCATGTTGACGTTATTTTTGGGGTTTGTTGGTCGAGATGCGCAGTGATCGTATTCGTCCTATTACAGCACACGCAGTGATCGTGTTCGTCGTATTGGTGGTTGAAGTACGTAGTGAACGTGTTCGCCTCTTCTATGTGGATTAATTCCATCTGGCACGCAGTGATCGTGTTTATCTCATCCGGTTGGATTTATGGTCGATAGGATTTTGGTTGTAACGCAGCCCGCAGTGATCATGTTCGTCGTGTTTGTCTCATTATGTGATTTTGTTTGCAGCATCAAGACGCGCAGGGATCGTGTTTCCTCCTGTCAAGAGGGTGGTGGTGTAGAATACGTAGTGATCGTGTTCATCTTGTCACAAAGGGTTGTTGTGCCAGATATGCAGTGATCGTGTTCGCCATGGCATATTCCCCCAGCTGAGTCTTTCTCGGGATGATGAGGCGTCAGTATTAGAAGGTGGTAATATAGATTTTCGGGTGGTTACCCGCAATTCCCCCAACAGAGTTATGTTCTCCAGCAGGGTGTTACTTCAATGAGTCGCTTGGTTAAGTCCCTCATAGTCCCCAGCAGGGAGCTTGCTACAGGAGTTGTTTGGTTAAATTCCTCGTATTTTGCAACAAGGGTACTTGGTTAAGTTCCCAAGTTCCCCAGCAGGTGTTTGACGGCCGTCGTCAGAATTTCCCTCAGAGTTGCTTGGTTAAGTTTCTCATTTCCCCGCAGAGTCGGTTGTTCATGTCTTCGAACAGTGCCTCGTTTGGTTAAGCGTTGGCTCGTTGCTTCAAGATACGGAAGGTTGATCAGTGAAGTCAACATGACAAACGAAGTCAATTTTCTCCCGCTGGTTAGCATGTGCTTGGTTGATAAGTGAGATCAACAGTGGTTGATAAGTGAGATCAACAGAGGTTGATAAGTGAGATCAACAGTGGTTGATAAGTGAGATCAGCAGAGGTTGATAATTGAGATCAACAGTGGTTGATAAGTGAGATCAACAGAGGTTGATAAGTGATATTAACAATTTCTCGTTGTGTGGTGTATGCTCATTTCTTCGGAATGGAGTGGTCTGCGGACAACATCAGATTATTTGACAAAAGGAGTGGCTGGTTGTTGCTGTGACAACAGAAGCCAGTTCCCAGGGTTTTCCCAAGCAGTAGTTGTAGGCGCGATTTATTTTTTGCGGTTGGCAAATTTCCGGGTTCTTTCGTATTCAACCGTCTCGTACCGCGAATGTCTGAAGGTTGCGCGCTCTTCATCCAGTCGGGTCCAAGTCGCTTGAATAGGGGCAGCTGTTGCACCCCAAAATTTGCCCAACCTTTTCTAACCTAGGTTTATGTTTCAATTGCATAGTCATTTGCATTGTCATCATGTACATAGTGTATTCATCTGCATTGCATAGCATGAGCAAGCTATCTTAACCAGGGGATCAAAGTGCTATTCTTATCTTAAGAGGCATATTCAAGGGTTTCATTCATATTCAAGACTACTTAGGTCATCGGAGAAGAATTTGAGTTTTGAAGAGCTGCCAGGTTGATCAGTGAGTTCTCTCCTATCTTGAGGTTAGTTGGGGGATCATCAGAGGGTGTGGGAGCTATGATCCAAGAGCATGAGGTGTGTATGGATGTTATGAAGAGCCTATGTAATCATTTTGAAGAAGAACCAAGTCATTGGAATGATTGCAAGAGCCTCAGTTGAAGTCAGTCAACTAGGGTCAACACCATGTCAACACTAGGTCAAAGAAGTGTTTTGAAGGGGCATCAAGGAGCATTTGAAGAATGTGGGATTCATTATTTTCTATATGGATATGGATATGATGTTGTGCTAAAGAAAAATCAACAGGAGTCAAGGAGAAATGGAGTTACTAAATTAGGGTTTCAGTGTAAAATCCCCGGATTTAGGTCAAACTTCAAAGTAGTGTAACTCAAGATGCAAGCTTCATATGGATTCTTGGCCCACATGAAACTTGTATATTATCTTCATAGATTTAATTTTAGTGGTGGAAGTCATCAAGATGATTTATAGAACTCAAGTTATAGCTCTTGCAAGTTACAGGTCATCTGAGGGCACTGAAATTTGTTTGTGAAAGTTGTCTGTCTTCCAAGCAACTTTTGACCTTCAAGGATATTTCAAATGGATTTCTGGCCAACATAAGAGTTGTTCCTTATTGTCTTAGCTTTCTATAATGGTATGGTATGCCTTCATATGATTTGTGGAACTCTACTTATGGTCTTGGCAAGCAAAGGGTATTTTGGTCATCTGGTGATTACAGGTCATTCTTAGCCTATGCCTAAAACTCATACAAGGAAGCTTCAAATGAAAAACTTCACAACATCAAAGTTGCTCAAAATGTCATTTTAAGTCTAGAAAAGAAGTCATGAAAGTTTGGAAATGCATAGAACAAGACTTGACCAAAGTTGGTGAAAAATGACCTAAAAAAAAGGCATATAAGTTGAAAAAGTTGAAATGAAAAATTGGTTTGAGAGATCTACAAATCCAAAATGGGTCATCCAATATACCAAATTGATTCCAAACATCATTTTAGAGACATTGGTTCAGCCACTTTTTTGAGTTAGGGGTTAAAGTTTGGACTTGCTTTGTATTTTTGTTACTTGCATAATAAGGCAAGTATGGAAAACTTGGCATAAGTGAAATTTCAAGGCAAGGAGATTGGTTTTTTCACACACACCATGTCAATAACTCATGAGAGGAGATTTTGACACAAATATACAAAGGAGGCAAGCATGATATGAGATGATTCAAAGTATCATCACATGAGAATTCCATGAACTTTCCACCACTTTCTAGAATCCTCTAAGATCATTCTACAAACTTCTAGATCTGTCTATCCTCCTCTATATAATGAACTGAAGCCATTGGTGCAAAGGGTTGGTGAAAAGAGGGAGAGAAAAGAGAGAGTTCCATTGTTGCTTCTCTTGTAAGAAAGTGTGAAATTCCCCAATCTACATCAATTCAGATCATTCTTTCTCTTCATCCATCATCCATTGAAGATTGTGAGTGGGAACAAACAAGCTCAAAGGTGCATCAATGGAAGATTGAAGCTCTAAGATTGAAATTGCAAAGATCCATCTCAGATTCAAGCCTCACAATCCAAGCATTTTTCTTCTTACTTTTTGCAAACAGAAACCCTAGCATCATCTAAAGATCATTGGTGAAAGCTTGCAAGTGGTGAATCGAGCTCTTTCTCATCTGTTCCAACAAGAATAGCAGGTTGGTGTTTTCTTTTCTATCTCCATAACTAGGTGTTGCTAGGTTAGATCATTGGTGTAAGATTTTTAGGGTTAGGTAGATGAACATATACCCCATCTGTTATGGCCATCAGAGACAGTTTGATTCATGGTGATGAAACTTTCTTGATCAAGATCTCCTGAATTAGGGCAAGATAATGTTAGATTTTTGGCTCAGAATACTCAGCATAGTCCATAGATCGTTCTAGGGTAGTTTGAGCAAGGTTGATGATCATGCACATCAGGTGTAATTCAGTAGTGTCCAAGACTTCTAGCTATCGAGCTTGATTATATGTTAAGTTTCAGCAAAATCCAAGTATAGGATCTTGTAGAGGGCTTTGAGTAGGCCAATTTTGGTTTTGAGATCGAGGGATTTGGTTAAGTATGGAGGGAGAACGATGAGCTTGATTATGGTTGCATGGAGACTGTAAAACCCTGAAACCCTAGGTTGATTGAAGACGATGACCATTGACCGTTGGATTGATTCTTTTATTTGACCTTTTAATCGCATCGTGTGGCTGACGTTCAAAGAAGAAAATGGAGGGAGCTGACCAGCGTGAAACGCAGCGTTTCACTAAACGTACCTCTGGGCCTGGATTTAATTTTGCTACCCCCACCCCCAATTGGAAGCCCAAGGCAATTTGCACTTGATTTTGTTACTTTCTGCACCGAGGTTTTATTATTTTCTTTTGATTTTTCAATTCATTTTCTGAGGCGCGCTGGGCCTTAGTGCAATTGATATTCGCGCCCCCCTCATCATGGCCCATCTGCAATTATAACTAGGCGTGTATGCTTATAGCACCCCCTCCCATTTTATTTCTATTTTGTGATTTTATTTTCTTTTATATTTTTTTCTCACCTTTAAAAAATCATAAAAAATGGAAAATGGCTTGTTTTTAATTGTTTCTTTTTTCTCTAGGTCAATAATTCTGTCTAGAAAAATATTAAATAATAAAATTGGCATTTTATTTTGTTTTAATATTTTTCATGCATTTTTCTTGTAAATAGCATTTTGATGAGTTTAGTTTAGTACTCAAATTTGGTGATTTTAGTTTGAATAGATGCTTTAGCATTTTTATTCCATTCTTTTTAGGTTGATTGGTTTAGGACTTCAACTTGTATATAGGATTTAATTCATATTTTTAGAATTTTATCTTAGGTGAGTTGATTAGGTGTGAATAACATGATGAAAATTAGGGTTTCAGGTGAGCATATGTGAGATAGATTAGTTCTTTTAGGAATTTTTGAGTTGATTTTGGGGTATGGGACTATAGGGGTTATGGGTATAGGATAGATCCCTTAGAAAATATTAGGATTCCCCTACTGCTATTGGTATATTGCTTATTTGATTGATTGTGTGGTGTGCCCTCTTTAGGGTTATTATTTTGTCTGTGTGGGGTATTGGGTTTGTTTGGGATTTGGGGAGAGCTGAAGACCTGAGATGATGAAGCCCATTTGAAGATCGGAGATTGAAGACCAACTTCCAGAGTTGATGAGGAGTATCTCTTGCTGGTAGCTGCTGAAGTTTATAGGATCTAGGAGTTAGGCAGAACTCTAGAGTAGTAAACTTGATTCTCAAACATGGAAGGTCTTGATTGCCTCCATTCTTCTCTGTGATGCAGAGTCTCTCTAAGACACTCACCCCCTTCCTTTGGAAGGCTTGGTGCTAATGTCTAAGGGATAGAACTCTTGAGAGAAATACTCTTTGTGTTGATAGCAGTTTTATTTGCCACCCTTGGTGGTCAACTAATTGCTTAACACCCAGTTCACTCTTGTGATTGATTCCTCAGCTTGGGGGTTAGAACTTGAAGAAAAGCCATTGGGAGACTGAAGATAGAAGACTGATGTCTGCTTGAAGCCTGAAGATAGTTGTTGATGCTGATGAAGATTGCTTTGCTGTTTAGCTTTTGCTGTTTTAATTTTTGATGTATTGTGTGATTTCCCGGGCTGTATTGTTTGCTGTTTAAATTGCTGGGTTGAAAGTGAAGTCTGTTCACTTTTGCCTATTGTTTTCTAGGTTCGAGGTTGAGTGGGACTCCCTTGCCTCGCTTGTATTGTTGCATCCATGCATTTTACTGCTTTATTGTATATATATCTGCTGTTGTTGTTTCCGTCTATTCCCTTAGGATCTCTGTTTCTCTCTGCGCAAGAGAGGAGCATGATAGACATTAGGTGTTAACCCATGCATGATAACATTAGGGTAGATTTTTATCCCTTTTTTCAACCCTAGGATTTTAGAGTGTCATCTCTTCTTCCTTCAAAACAACAGAAAAACACTAATAAAGGTTATAACAGAGATTAATTCATTTCTTCCGTCAAAAGATTTGAACAAACATCAACCTTTTTTGCAATAAGAAAACCCTTGTTTAAGGTGAGATTTTTCATAAAAGACACTTGAACAGCTTGTGTCATGCGTAGCCCGAACTACGTTTGCTCTGATCTTCCATGCCGTGTGGAAGTACGTAGGCATAGGATGCGATATCCTAGCGAGCAACCTTTCCCCACCTTCCCCCGTAGTTAGGCGAACTACGTTGACTCTGATTTCTCGTTCCAGACGGGAATACGTAGGCATAAAGTGCGATGCTTTGCCGAGTCATGTTTTCTTTTCTTTTCAGACCTCATCCTTTAGTTTAGATAGAAATGAAATCCGTACAAACAAGCAAGCGGGGATCCCATCGAGTACGATGGACGTGAGGGGTGCTAATACCTTCCCCTTGCGTAACCGACTCCCGAATCCAGGTTTTGGTTGCGATGACCATACCTTTTCCCGTTTTTCGCGAGGTTTACTTCGAGCGTTTCCTTTCCCTCTTTTGGGATAAATAACGCACGGTGGCGACTCTTCTGTTCAGCCGGCGCCGATTTTCGCAGTAGCGACATATATGAATAGGATTTTCCATCCTTATTTGGATCAGTTTGTGGTAGTGTTCATTGACGATATCTTGATATATTCTAAGTCCGAGAAAGAGCATGTGCAACATCTAAGAGTGGTATTGCAGGTTTTAAAGGACAAGAAGCTTTATACCAAGTTGTCCAAGTGTGAGTTTTGGTTGAAGGACGTGAGTTTCCTTGGCCGTGTGATTTCTAGTGGAGGAATTGATGTTGATCCGCCGAAAGTTGATGTTGTGTTGCAGTGGGAGACTCCAAAGTCTGCTACTGAGATTCGAAGTTTCCTTGGATTAACTAGTTATTATCGCAGGTTTATAGAAGGCTTTTCTAAGTTGGCACTTCCATTGACTCAGTTAACTCGAAAGGGTCAATCTTATGTGTGGGATGTTGCATGTGAGAAGAGTTTTGTAGAACTCAAGAAGAAGTTGACGATTGCTCCATTGTTGATTTTACCAAATCCGAGTGAGTCTTTTGTAGTGTATTGTGATGCGTCAAAGATGGGTCTTGGAGGCGTATTGATGCAGAATGGTCATGTAGTTGCTTATGCTTCCAAACAACTAAAGGTTGATGAAAGGAATTATCCTACGCATGACTTAGAGTTGGTCGCTGTGGTGTTTGTGTTGAAAATTTGGAGACATTATCTTTTTTGGTCCAGATTCAAAGTGTTCAGCAATTACAAGAGTCTGAAGTATTTGTTTGATCAGAAGGAGTTGAATATGAGGCAGAGAAGATGGCTTGAACTTCTGAAGGATTATCATTTTGAATTGAGTTACCATTCTGGTAAGGTTAATGTTGTAGATGATGCGTTAAGAAGGAAGTCCTTACATATGTTGATGTTTATGGTTCGAGAGTTAGAACTGATTAAGCAATTCAGAGATTTGAGTTTGGTTTGTGAAGAGACTCCTAGCAGTGTGAAGTTGGGTATGCTGAAGTTGACTAGTGGCATTCTCCGAGAAATCAGAGAAGGTAAGAAATTTGATTTGAGGTTGGTGGATCATCTCACGTTAATCAATCAAGGTAACAGGGGTGATTTTTGTATCGATGAGAATGGTGTGATGAGGTTTAGATATAGAGTGTATGTTCTTAATGTGCCAGAAATCAAGAAGAGCATTCTTGAGGAAGGTCATAGAAGCGGGCTGAGTATTCATCCTGGTGCCACAAAGATGTATCAAGATTTGAAGAAGTTGTTTTGGTGGTCGAGTATGAAGAAAGAAATTGCAGAGTTTGTGTATGCTTGTTTGACTTGCCAGAAGTTGAAGATTGAACATCAGAGACCGTTAGGCCTCATGCAACCGTTGAGTATTTTAGAATGGAAATGGGATAGCATTTTTATGGATTTTGTGACAAGTTTGCCGAAGACTTTGAAGGGATGTGATTCGATTTGGGTGATTGTTGATAGATTGACTAAATCGGCTCATTTTATAACGATGAGGATCAATTATTTGTTGCAGAAGCTTGCAGAGTTATATATTGATCAGATTGTGAAACTGCATGGTATTCCTTCGAGTATTGTGTCTGATAAATATCTGAGATTTACGTCGAGGTTCTGGGAAAGTTTGTAGACAGCTTTGGGTACTAAGTTGAGGTTGAGTTCTGCCTATCATCCGCAGACGGATGGACAGATAGAGAGAACTGTCTAGTCTTTAGAGGATTTGTTGAGGGCTTGTATGTTGGATCAAGGTGGATCGTGGGATAATCATTTTCCATTGGTTGTGTTTACCTACAATAGCAGTTATCATTCTAGTATTGGAATGACACTGTATGAGGCTTTGTATGGTATGAGGTGTATGACTCCTTTGTGTTGGTATGAGTCAGGCGAGAGTGTTGTACTTGAACCTGAGATTGTGTAAGAGACGAATGAAAGCATCAAGATGATCTAAGAAAAGATGAAAGCGTCGCAGAGTCGTCAGAAGAGTTACCATGATAAGAGGAGGAAAGCACTTGAATTTCAAGAGGGAGATCACGTGTTTTTGAGAGTTACGTCGGTAACTGGTGTTGGCCGAGTTTTGAAGTCTCAAAAGCTCACATTGTGTTTCATTGGTCCGTATCAGATTTCGTAGAGGGTGGGGGAAGTAGCATATCAGATTGCTTTACTGCCGTCGCTTGCGAATTTTCATGATGTGTTTCATGTGTCTCAGTTGAGGAAGTACATTCCAGACCCGTCACATGTGATTTCGATGGATGATGTACAAGTGAAAGATGATTTGACTTTTGAGACGTTTCCTGTTCAAAATAATGAACAAGAAGTGAAACAGCTACGAGGTAAAGAGATTGCCTTGGTGAAGGTAGTTTGGGGAGGACCAGTTGGAGAAAGTTGGACTTAGGAACGTGAAGATCAGATGAAGAAGTCATATCCGACTATGTTTTCTTGAGGTAATTTTCTAGGACAAAAATTCTTTTAAGTGGGGGAGAGTTGTAACACCCCAAATTTAATTGGAATATTTTAATTTATTTATTTAATTGAGAATATTCATTTTTCGGTGATTTTCAGTGGTTTTGTGGATTATTGAGAATTGTACTTTTTGGGGTTATTTATTTTGAATAATAGTATGTTATATGAATTTATTAATATTATTATGAATTAAAATAAATATAAGATGAATAAGGGCAATTGGGACAATTCAGAGGAGTTATTGAGGGTATTATAGAGAAAGCCCAATTGTGAGACCCAATACTAGGTTTAACAAAAAGGAAATTGGAAAGGGATTAGGATTCATTTGTTAGACCGTGAAAAGTATTGAGGCTAGAGCTCTGAGAAGACGATTGGAGGCAGAAGCTTCGAGAGATTCTCTGAAAGATTTGTGAAGGTTTTGAATCGACGATTCAGGTATGAGGAGTATTACCTTCATGATTTTCCTTGTGTAACTTTCAATGTATTTAAGGTCGATTTAAGTTTTAAGGGATTTTGAGGGTGGATATGAGAAATAGTGATCTTTGGCCTTCGTGGCCTAAATCTGTTATTGTGAATCTAACTGTGGAATTCATCGGGGAAAACGAAAAATTAGGCCTTCATGGCCAAAACCATGAATTGTTATTTGTCTAACCCTGAAGGGATATGAATATTAGATAATTAGTAACTCTAATTCTTGAGAACAATTATAGGGAAATTTATGATTTAGGGCGTGAATATGATACGAGATTGGCCTAATAAACCGTAGATTTTGTTCCTTTATCGTTGTAAGACCTTATGGATGATTTAGGGATGTTTTAGGGGCATTGGGAAAGTGAAACGTGTGGACATTTGGGTGGATTTAGGTTCTGGTGTGTAGCAGAACTTGCTATTATCGCACTGTTCTCCTAGCGAACCATGTTGTTCCCATAATCGCCTAGCGAAGAAACTCGCCCCAGACTCGCCTAGCGAACATGCCAGCAAACGTAGCAGAGTTTCGCGAATGTTAATCATGTGTAGCGATGCCTTGATGTTTGATTCTGTGATTTCTTTGACGGATTAACATGAGTATGACTGTGAGTTTTATGTGATGTGTACATGATTACATGATGACTTCTATGATGTATTGATTGGAAAACTATGATGATATTACCATGACTTTGATGAATTATATGATGACATAAGATATGATGATGATTGTGATGATGATGAATGATGATGCACCATGTTGTTATTATGAGGATGAGTGCATCGTGCATTCATGTGCATCCGAACTTCGGTTCAGGACCTCGATTACTTTGACTTCAATCCCATTGTGCGGATGTGAAGTGTTTTGATGTGCTCCGGTTCTTTAGTAGAATCGATCCTATTGATGGGGATCTATGGAGGGTTGATGGCCCAGTGTCCATCATGCTATGACGATTGGTACCACATGCATTAAGTCTTGTTGCATTTGCATTTATGAGTCATATGGAATAATTTATGATGTTGTGGCCTTTGAGGCCTATTGATGAATATGATGATGTTGAATATAACTATGACGCCACTTATATGTTGATTTTTATACATTGATTATTAAGAATCATTTTACTCACCCTGCTTGTTTGAATGTTACCTCCACGTGGGTAACGTGCAGATGACCAGGTTTAGCCGTGGACGCCTTCGAGGATATTTTTGAAGTCTTTAAGTTGTTAGCCTTTTGGTTAACTTATAGGGTCTTGCTCTGATATGTAACATCGGGTTGAGGATCTTTTGAGTTAAACTATGATTTATTTGAGTTTATTTTGATTATCTTCCCGTATGAGGAAAACCTTGATTTATGCCTTTTGAGTTCCGCTGCTTTGTGCAATTTGATGTATTTTGGGAAAATCCGTTGCTTACGGAGCCTTGACCTATTTTGTTGATTTGGGAAATGTACGCCCTTTTGGGTGGCTTTTTGTTGAAATTTAATAATTATTCTGATATTTGTGTTATTTTGCATAATATTTGTGGGTAGAAAAGAGTGTTACACCTACCGAGTTTGCTAATGTGAAGGTCGCTCATGAGGACCTTATCTGGATCATTCGAGAGCCTTTGGAGACGGAATCGACTTTCATTGAGGACGAGATTAGGTCCTTTAATCTTCTTGAGAACGGGGCAGAAGGTGAGCTCGCAAGCTGGAAAGCGATTCGTCCATAGGAGAACGAAAAAATATGCTCGGTATATCTGGGCAGAAGATTTCTCATGTATGAGTTCGCCTTCAGGAAAGCGGTGTACCACTTGCCTTTCAATGATTTTAAAGAGAGAATCTTCTGCCACCTCACGCTGTCTCCCGCTCAACTTCATCCTAATGCTTTGGCCTTCATACGAGCCTTTGAACTGGTGTGATGATATTTGGAGATCGAGGCCACCGTAGAGCTCTTCTTTAATATATTCTAGCTTTAGAGAAGCACAGTTGGTTAGAAGCAAAGTTGGGTGTCCTTCAAGCAGCAAAGCAGACTGTTTTTGCCGTATTCGCAGTTTGTCCGAAATTTTAAGTTCAAGTTCTTGGTTGTGAAGCCTCTCTCGAAGGCTACCAAAGACTCACTGGTCACCATGGAGGCTGTGGAAAAGGATGGCTGGGAGGTGATAAAACTGGTGTCAAAGTTTCCACTATATTGGGTGTTCTCCCATTTCAGATACAAAACCGATAAGTTCCTCATAAAGCACGACCAACTGAGTGTCGAGGATAAGAAATCATTTTGAGTGTTGACAGCGTTCATGGAAAGCTTTATCCTAACTGAAGTTATGGACAAGGATAATAATCTGGTCTATTACAAGGATGGGAAACCTGTTACGTCGACCCATTACATAAACACGAAGGCTCTCCTTGATTGTAAAACCGAGGAGGCCGCGATGAAACTCTTAGGTATAAATTAGTCTTTACTTTGCATTTGTTGATGTTGTTTGAAATGTGTTAACATTTTCCCCTTGTTTGCAGGAAAGATGTCGACCATGCACGAGCGTCTCGTCAAGTCCGCAACCGCTAAGAGTTTCAAGAAAGCGTCAATGCCAGAAGTTGACAAAGTTAAGCATCAAGCAACATTGGAGAAGTTTGTCAGTGGGTCCTCCCCTTCTCCCGGTAACACATCAAATCCTCTTATCCCGGATCCCCAAAAGAAAAGGAAACAGGACAATCTCAACTCATCCCTGGTCGGTGACCCAAGGGGCTTTGTTGGGGGCAAGTTTATTTTTTTACCATGCTATTTACAGGAGAAAATATTTGACTGGGAAGAATCAGTAGTCGTCCCCGACCTTGAGGCGTCAACTATCTTGTCCTCTTATTCTAAGGTGAGGAGGAAACTTTTCTGCCATAATACAACGGCAGTGATGAGGAAGTTGGAGGCAGAGCTGACCCTCGGTGATGCGGAGACAATTCCATTGAAGGACTTCAAAGCTGTGAAGGCAGGTTAGCTGAGGTTGAACTGGAGAACTTTGAGCTGGACAACAAGATGAAGAAGCTCCAAGGCTAGTATGAGGCCAAGGTTCAACTTCTAAAGGAGTTGAACGAGATGAGGACTAAGGTGGTTGACACAACTATAGAAAATGAAAAACTCAAGGCAAAGATTGCTGAGCTAGAGAGCTCGACGGCGCTTGGGGAGGATGAGACCGGGGAGGAAAAGTCCTTGAGGACTCGAGGAGACCTGATCAGCAAAATCTGCATCCTTAAACAGGATAACCTGGTGGCGGCAGAATTCAGGTTTAATGTTGTTGTGGAGTAGATAAAGGTTCTAAACTCCGACGTCCAGCTGGTCACTGATGGGATGGGTGTTTTGTATCAAGTTGTTGATGGCTAGGTGGTCCCTCTTGAGATTCTAGCCGAGGATGCCTAGTTTCTTTTTGTAACTTAGTATTTATTGGCCTGCGTGCCATTCTTGTTGTAACTTTTGATTATCGGGCTTGGCCCATATTTTGTAATATTTTGACAATTTTCGGCCTGGTGGTTAGGTTTATATAATATTTATGTTTGACATTGTATGCCTTGCTTGTGCGCTTATTCTTTGTAAATGTATATGCTTTCTATCTGCCCGAAGTATTAAGTTTCACAAATTATATTTGCTAGGAGTTAGCTCGACTGTTTAGGGAACTTGTCGAGGAGGTGAAAGTAGTTTCTGCTAGTTGCAGGACTAGGATCTCGGTCGAGGTCCTGATCCCATAGGGCTTAGATTATTCCCATCGCAAGTTGGGTGTCCTGCCACGCTAGTACGACAATGACGGAGCTCGATTGAGGTATCCCTGTTGGGCACAGAGTCTGCTCGTTCCATGAGCAAAAACTTACCTTTGTTGCAAATTTAAGGATTGTGCTTGCACCAGGGTACGCTCCCTTGGCGGCACAATCTCTCCATTATGGGGTGAGTTCGTCGGCATCTAGTCGTGACTGATTGTTGGTACTAACTGTAATCATGTTTGAGCTTTTCAGCATTCCATGGTCGAGCAAATGGTTCTCCAATTGGATGTTCGAGGTAGTAGGCTCTGGTGCCCGTTTTTTATTTTACCCGATAAGGGTCTTCCCAATTTGCGGCCAGCTTGCCCTTGCATGAATATTTTTTATTTTTGCGTAGGACGAGGCTGTCCACTTGGAATTCGCGTTTTGTGACTGGCATCGTGGCACAATGTTAATTTTTATTTTAGTGAAGCTTCACGGAGGGTTGCCCTTGATCGGATTTCTTCGACCATATCGAGTTTTTCTCTTAATGCTCTGTCGTTTAGTTCCTTGTCAAGAGGAGCCTCTATTCGTCTAGAGGGTGTTAGAACACATATTGGTTCTTAATTATATCTCTATGTTTTGATGATAACACTAATGAAATTTTGAATTAAGAAATTATATATTCTAAATTTGTTCAAGTATTTTTGTTGCAGATATTAAATTTAATATTCTTTTGAAAGCAAAAATGAATCTGAACATTGAACTACGCAATGCTCTGAGCGTCAGAAGCATTTCGTTAGAAGACTCTGAGTGCTGTCTACAGAAGACTCTGAAGCATAAGCTACAGAAGCATCTGAAGACTTTGTATAAAGAGTTTCAAGCATTATTTTTCAGAAGACTCTGATAGTATTGTTTGCTGCAAGTACTGAGGATCTGATCTCCAAACTCTGCTCTGACTGTTATTCACGCTGAAGCACACTTGCTGCAACACTCTGATACAACAAACTATGATAACATCAAGACTCTGATCACTCAAGGCTCTGATGTTGATTGCTTTGAAATAGAAGCTTGTTGAAGAAGATTATTCAAAGATATATCCGTTGGCATATTCCAAAACGACTTTTTCCTCTTTTATGCTAGACACAAGAACTCAGGCAAAAAGGATTTCTCTGAACATTCTACTTCTAGGAAAGGGCAAGTCATGTGAAGACAAAAGGCTACAACTACTTTGCAGTACACGGTCTTCAAGCTTGCAATGCCTTGGATGTCTTTGTATATAAAAGCAAGCCTTCAACAACTTTCTACAGTTGACGGAAATTGACGAACATTAACGAATTCATTGAAAACTCTCTCAAAGCTCTCATACAAATTATATTTCTTTGTTGAATAGTTTCATTCGTTCTTAATCTTAAGTGTATAAATCACAGTTGTGATATAGCTTTCATATAAGCATTTTAAACACTTGTTTAATTTACATTTGATTGTAAAAGTTCCTTAAGAAGACCAAGTTGTGGTCAGTAGTTCTTGAGAAGACTAAGACAATTGTTCTTAGTGGTTGACATTGTAATCTATTTGATTATAGTGGATTAAGTTCTTGTGGAGAAAGGCAAATCACTCTTGATAGGGTGGACTGGATTAGTTGAGTTCAACGAACCAGGATAGAAATCATTGTGTTTTTATTGCCATATTTATTTGAAAACCCTTATTCAACCCCCCCTTCTAAGTATTTTCTCTACTTCAGTTGGCATCAGAGCTCCGGTTCTGTGTGTGCTATCACTTCACCGTGAACAGAAAAGATCTAGTTGAGAAAACTCTTGATATATTTTGGTTGATACATTATGGATGAAGCTTCAACATCTAACAACAACAGATATGAAGACAGAGATAGAATCAACACTAAACCCCCTATGTTTGATGGGGAAAAGTTTGACTACTGGAAAGACAGGATTGAAAGTTTCTTTCTAGGATATGATGCTGACCTTTGGGATTTAGTTATTGATGGCTATGTTCACCCTACTGATGGGAATGGCAAAAAGATAGACAAAAAATCTATGACTGAAGCTCAGAAGAAAGAATTCAGGAATCATCATAAAGCTAGAACAATACTTCTAAATGCTATATCTCATACTGAGTATGAGAAGATTACTA